>CM053501.1:60107524-60363143 GCA_028627145.1 Eidolon dupreanum | reverse complement strand
GTGCTCTGTGGGAATCTCCAAGAAGAAATAATACCTTAATCTAATCCAAGTTCTGTAACTCTGGAAATCAGTCTCACTGAGAGTTCTTGGGGGCAAACAGGCCTTTGAATGCCTGATAATGCAGACGGAATCAAAATTTTAGGGCGTGGACACCTGTGGCCTCTATTTTGCCATAGTTGATATTGGTGGCCCTGGATTTCAGGGAAGAGCCTGAGTCAAAAACTACGACATTTTGTGTGACAGGAGGATAGAGCAAGTGAGCCCCATCATGTCCCATTGATTTCCAAACTTAAATATAATGCCTTATGTCCAAAGCAGGAGAAGAGTTCAGAAGAGCACTTGAGGATGAAAACAGTGAGGCTTGCCTTATATGTTTGTTCTGATGAAATAGTTTTAAAGAAAGGGGAAGAGGTTTCAGGTTGAAATGGCAGACTGGGTACATTTATCTTTCCTCCTTCTCAATACCTACATTTATTTTTTTCTATGAGTTCAGTTTTATTAGATTTTACATATAAGAAATCATATTTGTCTTTCTCTGTCTGACTTATCTCACTTAGCATAATGCCTCATAGTCCATCCATGTTGCCACAAATGGCAAGATTTCCTTTTTCACAGCCAAATAATATTCAAGTTTGTGTGTATGTGTGCGTGTGTGTGCGTGTGCGCGCGCACACAAATATCTCACATCTTCTTTATCATTCATCCATCGAGGGATACTTAGGTTGTTTCCATGTCTTGGTTATTATCAATAATATTGCAATAAACTAGGGGTGCAGTATCTCTTCCAGATAGTGATTTCATTTCCTTTAGAAATATACCCAGAAGTGGGATTGCTGGATCATATGGTAGTTCTATTTTTAATTTTCTTTTTGAGGAACCTCCAGACTGTTTTCCATAGTGGTTGCATAGATTTACATTCCCACCAATAGTGAACATGGGTTCTCTTTTTCCCACGTCCTTGCTTACATTTATTCCTTTAAAATTATGGCAATGGAATAAAAGGAACAAGTTCCCCACATTAAAGCAAATGGGCGTAGAGAGATAGGGACGAATTTCTAATAGATAGAAAGCAGAAAGAGCAATGGTGGTGGGGAAAGCTGCTACCTAGAGTACAAGCCACAAACCAGGGAGATGCCTGCAGGGAGGGAGGGTATTAGTATGACAAAAGAACCCTGGAGAGGCCCTCTAGGACAACAGAGAGCCAGGGCAAAACCCCCGTCATGAAAAAAAAACAAAAAGATTAATGATGAAACCGAGGGTACTGATTTAATATTTGATTTTTATTTAATATGTTGCCCCAATATTTATTCAGTTTCTTTATAGTATGCCCTGTAAGCCTTAGCCCTTTCCTTCCTTACTAGTCATTAATCTCCCAAGGCAGCCAGAAACAATGACTATGCCTTGACTTAGGTTCACAAGGGGTCATTTTTTTGTTAAGCTAAAGATAATATCATGGCCTAAGTTGTATCTCAGCTCTTGAGCTCTAAATCAGAATGACCCCTGGCCTTGTCTCCATGAAACCAAACTGAGGGATGCCAAAGCTGGCCTCAAGACCTGAAAGGATTTAGTGCCTTTTCCTCACTCTTGGCCAATCAGCAAGACCAAATTCCTTACTCGATGACTTATGATTTTGCTCTAGAAAACCCTTTGTCTGTAAACGATTGAGAAGTTCAGGCTTTTGAGCATTATCTTCCCATTATCCTGGGGTGGCACCATTCATAATAAATAGCCAGTCTTTTTCCACTGCAATTCTCCATGTTTAGTGTTTGGCTCTGTTAGCACTGGATGGATGAACTCTTTCTATTAGGTAACATAGAAATTCTAAAAATAGCAGTAGATTTCCCCCACCACCACCATCATCCCCGCCCCCCACCACCACTACTCCTACCCTATCTCCTATGAATAGAATACTTGGGAACAGCATTCTTCCCACCCTCACTCCCCAAAATAGAATCAGACTGGCATCAGGCATCTTATTTGCCAAACTAGATGTTAGCAAACAATGGAGCAATACCTTCAAAATTCTAAGAGGAAATAATTCTCCGTCTAGAATTCTATAGTACAAAGAAGTAAACCTTGTTTATTGACTTTTCGGCTTTTAGAATGAATCTATAATTGTAGCACAAACAATTTAACTATGGTAACAGAACAATATATAAATGAAAGTTTGGAGATGTCAAAATGTAGATGACAGAAGTCAGAAGACTGGGAGGTTTGAGGCGGAGCAGTTCAAGAAAGGGTAGAACCATTAACATCCTTGTCTTATTAAATCGAGAGTTGTAGTCAACAGAATAATGGCTCCTCAAAGATGCCCATGTTCTGATCCCAGGAACCTGTGAATATGTTGGGTTACCAGCAAAGGGGAGTTAAGGGTGCAGATGGAATTAAGTTTACTAATCAGCTGACTTCGAGATGGAGAGATTATCTAGGATTAATCAGGTAAATTCAATGTTACCGTAAGGCTTCTTATATATGTAAGAAAAAGGCAGAAGAGAGAGAACCAGAGAGATGGCAGCATGAGAAGGACTCAACTTGCTGTTGCTGACCTTGAAGATGTAGGAAGGGGCCATGAGCCAAGGAATGCAGGCGGCACCTAGAACCTAGAAAAGACAAGGAAATGGATTCTCTCCTAGAGCCTCCAGAAACAAACACAGCCCTGCCAACACCTTGATTTAAGCCCAGTGAGACCCATTTCAGACTCTGACCTCCAGAACTGTAGCATAATAAATTTGTGTTGTTTTAAGTCAGTAAATTTGTGGTTATTTGTCACAGCATCAATAGAAAACTAATATAGGACTCAAGAAATGTTCTCTATAGTTGAAGAAACAAAGAAATGTAGATATATTATCTAAAGTTATATGTAGAGAGCTGGATCTGAGCCTGACCCGTGGCTGAAGCATTAGCAAAGCCATGCCTGATTGTGTAGCAATCTGTCAAAGGCAGAGAAGCAAACAAAGAATAAATGGCTGCTATCTGGGTATAGACAGGCCTTTGAGAGATTATCGTTGCCATCAAGTTTCAAGTTCCAAGAACAAGACTCCCATAACCTCCATGTTCTAGCTGTATATAATAAACAGGCTGAGTTTGCCGCAGGGTCACTGTATCTTCATCATAGTGCAGTGTCCAACCTGGCCCCAGCTTTTGTACATATTGTCTCTGTGTTTTCCTTCATCCTTCCATTGCCCCCTCTCAGGTATATTAACACTCTAGCCATGCAAGTCATGGCAGTTATACAAGTCAATCTTTACAGGAAGTAGACAGGTGATAGGAGTGACTGAAGAAGGCAGGGTATAAAGCAATGTGGGCAATAAGAACCATAGCAGACAGCAGTGAGTGTGCACTACTATCCCATCTAAAGACATTCAAATTCAATGTTAAAAAATGGCACAGGCCAAATAAAGATTGCTGTGGATAAAATGTGGCCAGAAGAGATTCCCTCTGAAAATAAAGTACATGAAAATAGTGATTATTTGGAGGAAAGAAGCAGAAGGAAGAAAAGCAGAGAGCTAAGGAACTTATATAAATTCTCATGTACCAAAGCAGGAAGTAAAAGGAATATGTAAAACATTTAATAATTCAATGAACATCTATACAGGGATATTAATTTGGGATAAGAAGGTTACCATTCAAAGAACTAAAAACAGAAACACCCTGAGATTCAGGAAATTATTCCTGAGGACCCCTTGTGCACTGCTGGTGAGAATGTAAATTGGTGCAGCCACTATGAAAAACAGTATAGAGGATTCTTCAAAAAATTAAAAATAGTACTACTATGTGACCCAGCAATTCCAGTTCTGGTATATACCAAAGGATATAAAATCGCTATCTGTTTTAGTTATTGACATGGTAAATAGATATAATCCATATAAACAAATGCTATTTGATTTCTTTCACACTCTTTAAGAGTACAAAAGAGTCCTGAGTTTAAGAACTGCTCTTCTTGAGCGTGGCCTTCAAACTGGGTACACCATTCAAAGTATACAAAAGGCACAGATAGTTTGGGAGTCCATTTCCAAATCCCTACTGTCCATTTGCATTCTTTCTTGGCTTCATAAACTTTTCCCTTCTTACTTTCCTTTTCACAATACTGTACTTTGAAAGGAACCAAAATTTTGCCACCTTGAAACTGCTTTTGGCGTATTGCTTGTGTATTGCTTTTTAAGCTGTTTATTAAGAAAATCAAACTCAGAAAGAACCTTTGACTCTTCCCCCTTTCCTGCACGAGAAATTCAGAGAAATCTTAGAACACTGCCTTAGCCTAATTTGAATTCAGCATGGTAAATAAGAGGACACCAGGCTGGTGCCTGTTAGCTAGATACCCCTTACATCCCACTGTTTTAGAGCTGCACAGTAAGAATTTGCCTGCCAAGTCCATTCTGCTCTTCCTCCATTACCTGTAAATTTTTCACTCTCACTTCTGAAATCTCAGATCCCTTCCCCCACCTTCTCCTTCGTCCAAAATATCTTATATACCCAATATTACCTCATTTTCTCTGGAATTTTCATGCCTATGTGAATTCTCCATGCTCATGTATTAAAACTTTAATTTTCTCCTGTTAATCTGTCTCTGTTAATTTGATTGTTAGCCCAGCTAGAAGAACTTAGAAGGTGGGAGGAAAAGTATTACTTTTTTTAGCCCCCACAACTTCACTGATTCTAAGATGCTCTTTCCCACCCCTCACCACATGTTAATATTTCTGAAATCTGATTCATGTTACTGCCTGTTTAGACCAGGTAACAGTTTTACCGTAGTTGTCTTTGCCTGACACCTTCTGGTAAAAACAAGAAAGTGCCAGAATCAAAACAAAGAACAGATGTCAGCTACCTAGAAGAAAACTCTTGAGGCCTGAGTGGAGCAGTTTTTTAGGAAATCCTGCTTCATCGATACCCCTGATGCCCCTGAGACATGCTGTATGGGAAAAAGGACATTGACTCTGAGTGGAAGAGTGACTGGAATGAGTCACCCTGATGTGAAGACTGTTTAAAAATATTTTATTTCTCAATAAAGTTGGGGAAAAAATTAAAATACTTAATTTATTTTACAAAATTAAAAATAAATCTTTGTCATACCTTGGAAGACCAAGTGCTGTAAGTGTGAAAACTAAAAAATAAAAAAAAAAAGGAATTGTAAGCTGACAAGTTCTTTGCAATCTGTAAAAAAATAAATAATAGTAATAAATTGATGTCAATAATGTTTAAAGCTCTTTTAATAAGTATAACATTTTAATTTTTATACTACTAATAATTTTAATTTATAATAGGTAGAGCCTTATGGTCACAGGAAATCAAAAAAATGAAAATGTCATCTTTTTTGTTGCAAAGAATTATGAGAAGTGACATAAAAAACTTTCAAGCAAAATACATGTCACATTAGGATAAAAATCTGAGGGGGGATGGACTGGAAATATGATTTTAAGGAGAAGAAAGAGAAATATAAAATTTCCCGTTGTTAAAGAGGTTGTTTAAAAATATATAAATAAAAATATAATGAGAAGCTGGTTTGTGTATTTTTTAAATGAATGGGTTGTGTTAGTCAACCTAAAATCACCATAATATTTGGATTTATAGGAGACATTTAAGAGAATGATGTAACAGTTAAATTTATGTCAAAATTTTAATATATAGGAATTATAGCTATGTACCTAAATGAAATTTTATGAGAAATTTTAGTTGTCAAAGTAGAAATGTATGAAGGAGTACATACTTTTTAAAACTTTTATGTGGTATCTACTAGCAAAAAGATTTCGAAAACTGCTAATCTAGAACATTGACAAACATGTAGGTGTTCATAGGATTCAACCTAATGATAGGATAAAGAGGGATATATCTGGAGCTGTGAATTTGTGGGGTTGAAAGGGCTTCATGAGTATTTTATCTTTTACTATTTGCTGGGACTGGAATAGAGTCCTTAAGTCAGCAGTTACACCCCAGATAAAGGAATTCCTTTACCCAGTCCAGCCCTGACTCAAACCAGTACTGTGGCTTTGAGCCCAGAGCTGTGCAAGCGTGAAGTGGGGAGGCAGTCTCACTCAAGGACAAGGTACTGATTTGCAGTTTATATGAGACTCCTTTGAGGAGCACAGAGAGGCAAGTTAGATGAGAAGAGTGAGGAATGCAGAAGGGATTTAGGTTGAATTCAGGCCTATTTGAAATATGAGCTCTGACAAGCACATTCAGGAAAAGAGATCATTCAAGAAATATTTCAATTGTATTGGACCTATCTCAAACACACAAACTCACAATTTTTTCTCCTTTCTGAATAACAACCCAAAACTCTCCCCACTTCCAGCCCACAGAATGTTCCAGATAACTTTGGAATGAAGACAAAAATAATTCACCTCTTCTCCCTTCACATTCCATCACTAATTAGGGAAGCTATTCTTTTTCAAGGCAGCTATCTTGGCTGAAACTTAGAAGATCCCAGGGCTGGGACTTTCTTTAAAGAATAAGAATCCCTTTTGCTCATATGAACATTCTGTTTCTGGGACATCCTTTCCATGTTTCATTCTCCTCTTTTTTTTTTTTAAATTTATTTTATTACTTTCAAGTATACAGTACATTGGTTAGACATTTATATAGTTTATAAAACCATCCCCCTAATTGCTCTTTCTTTCCTCTGGCTCTCCACCTAGCCATTACTAACTGCATTCCCTATGCTCTGCTCCCCATCCCCGTGACCATCTATCAACTACTAATTTGTACTTCTTTAGCCTTTCACCCCATTCTCCCAGACCCCCAATTCCCCTCCCCTCTGGCCATCACCAGATTGTCCTTTATATCTCTAAGCCTATTTTTAATTACTTTGTTATTTTTATTCCTTAGATTCCTCATATAAGTGAAATCATAAGGTATTTATCTTTCTCTGTCTAACTTATTTCACTCTAGGTCCATCCAGGTTGTTGCAAATGGTAGGATTTCATTTTTTTAATGGTTGAGAAATATTCCATTGTATGTATGAACCATAACTTCTTTATCCAATCGTCTGTTGACGGACATTAGGTTGCTTTTGTATCTTGGCTACTATAAATTGTGCTGCCATGAACATAGGGGTTCATGAATCATTCACCTCTTGATTCTCACTTCCTTGGAGGCACCCAATACCTTTCTCCCTTCTAAGAACTCTCAAACCAGACAAGCGCAGCACAAGAGAAGAACATTAAAAATAAATCTGATTTTAGAACATACATAGAATAGTCCTGAATGAAATACAAGCATCTCTTCCATTGATATTCCATTGGCTAGAGCATACACTCACATGACCACATCTAGTTTCAAAGAAGACAGGGAAATATAACCTGTACTCCAGGCAGCCTTGTGCCCAAATAAAAACTGATTTTAACTTCTCAAGGAAGTCTTCCTCTACCTTCCACTCAGCAAAAAGTTCAAGATAAGCAAGTTTCCTTACTGTTCCCTTTTGTAATATACATTTATTTCTAATTTATCCTTATACAAAGGTCTTAGCATTTTGCAGACCCAGTTTTATAGAGAAGTCCTCCATTAGACTCTGAAATGGGTTTTGTCACCTATCCTCCTGTCATTAGACTCCACTGTCAAAACTGAAATTCAAGTTTAAGAGGATTTTGAAACACCCTGAGGGAAGAATCTGCTTTCTTGCTTCCTCTGAATTCCCACTTTCCTTTCTCTTTTGAATTTTTTTGGCCAGCTCAGCAATACAGTTACATAATTTTAAAAATATTTACTCCAGGATGCATAGTTGTTTAACTGGGAAGTTCGTTCATCCATAATATCCAGACACCATCCTGCCCAAGTGGAAGTTCACTTCTGATATTTTTAGAGGTTTGTTTAAAAAAAAATAAAACTTAAAAGGACAGCTAGTCTTTATTTTATACACACTATTTCAGAGAATAGAAAAAAGGAAAGTTACACAATTAGTTTTATAAGACTTGTTTAACCCTGACACCCAAACCAGACAAGGTCAGCACAAAAAGAGAAGATTAAAAATCTTCTCTTATAAACATAAATGAAATTACCACCAGAATTTTTAGGTAAATAAGATAATAAGCTCTCTTTTGTGCTTAAAATATTGTTTATAAGCATAGATGGAAAAGTCTTAAATAAAATACAAGCAAATCCAGTCCAACAGTGTATTTAAAAAGAACATGATTCCAAAATAATTTAAAGATGACTTAATATTAGAAAACTACCAATGTAATTCACCAGCTTAACAGATTTAAGGAGAAAGCCACATGATCCTTTCAAATGATGCAGAAAACATGTTTGATAACAAGTCAATGCTCATTCAGAACAGACTAGAAACATGAGGAAATTTCTTTAATTGATAAATGGACTCTACCTAAGACCTTCAACACTAATTCATACTGTGGTCAAAATCTGTACAAGTAGAAGCTAGAAGTGGCCCTGACTTTGATATCAAAAAACACCAATAAAGTGTCAGGCTGCTTGTTCAGGTCTAGGTAGTATGACATGATTTATTCCTCTCAAATAAATAATTTCTCCAAGTCATGTCATCCCAGAAGAGCAGTGAACCCATTTCTAGCCTTCTTACTGTTCCTTCACTCCTGTCATTAACCCCTGAGAACTAGACAGACATAGAATGCCAAATGTAGAAGCAGGCCTCATGATCAGTTAGCTCAATCCCCTTATTTTACAGTGACATCTCTAAAGCCCATAGTAAAACTCCAGAAAGTTTTACTCAGCTATTGGCACAACTGGGATTGGGACCAAGGCCTTGCAACACCCAAGTTCTATGCTCTTCATACTTTCTTCTCATAAGCAAAAACATTTTCCTCAATTTCATACGTAGTGTAGTAGTGTAACTATCACCTTTAGATATTTTGGGCTTCTATGGATACTCATGACCCTGGGGACTGATCTTCTATCTTGATTAGCAAAAGTGGAAGGGGCTGGAGGAAGAAGGAGGGCAGAT
Source organism: Eidolon dupreanum (assembly GCA_028627145.1). NCBI lineage: Eukaryota > Metazoa > Chordata > Mammalia > Chiroptera > Pteropodidae > Eidolon > Eidolon dupreanum. The sequence continues at coordinate 60,354,235 of CM053501.1, read as the reverse complement.
GGGATTAAATGAAACTGAGACTTTCCCAGAAGGGAAGCAATGCTTATTTTTAGGATCATTCTAGGGTAGGGAGTTAGAGAAATCCGAGAAGATTCTGGGGAAGGAGGTCATGCTGTAGCGAGCTACAGGGACAAGCCACTGTGTCCGATTTCGCAGGTTATAGATGGCATGAATTTAGGAAGTACCAATTACGTCATGTGCATTATAAATTTGTGCACTTATTCTAACCATCCAGCAGGAAGGTATCCTAGAAGCTGGCAGGAGTGTTCATTTCTATTTCCTACACAGGTGCCACTGGGCACTTGTGCTGCTGAGGAGAGGATTTGACTGTAGTAAGGCTAGAATAAGATCTGGGGATAGATCAGCCCTGCCTGATGCTGGAATTAGAATCTGGATGCCAGGGCAAGACACTGCACAGCAGGAAGTCCTGGAGGAAGAACGGATCCCAAACTCTAGCTCTTCCTTCTCTTGGGCTCTTCTCACCCAGCTCCACTAGGATCAGCTTCAACTGGTGTATCCACTGTCTGTTCTGGACCCAGGCTTCTCTCTCTAGCACCTGCTGGCCTCATACTTCTCTCTTCTCCGCCACATCACCATACCTCCCTGCAGTCACCACAGCCTGATTTTCAGTAAGTGCCTTAGGAATCTATAAGTATAACTGCCTAAGTAGGAAATAATTACTTTGGCATTTTCTTCAGGGAGAATACTTCTGCCCATAAAGGGGTGGGGGGAAGATATGAGGTGATTGGCAGCACACTGCAGAAATTTAAAAACCTCTTGGCGGGCGGGGTTCTTAGAGAGTTGTCAGTTAGCAACAAATCATCAGAACTACAAAGAAGTATTTTGAGGAACCCAAGACACAAATAACAATAAGAAGCTCTTTGAAGAAATGGGCTTGGAGATGAAATCAAAGGGCTTAAAGGAATAAATCAGGTGGCAGTAGTAAATCCATTTGTTATTTTAGGCCCCAAGAACAGCAATGTAAAGAACCAGGATAACATATTAGAACTCAATAACTCAGTGGAAATGTTAGTTTTTACAAGGGCTTTTGCAAACTTTCAGAAGTAAAAAAGAGCCTTTAATGAAGTTATCTAAGTAAAGAGAGAAAACCTAAATTCTAAAGGGTTAAAAAAGAATACGCTAGACTTAAGAGAGTTGAGCATTTACAACTGGAAACAGAAAGCTGAAATAAGTTCAGTTATCTAATTGAATATTCTCAGAAATTTCCAAGAGACATAGAAAATGCTCTTGCTCAAAAAGAACATGAAGTGCAAGTTTCAAGTAATAGCATTGTGCGGCTGAAATAGCTGGCAGGTGACCAAACTGAGAAGTTAAAAAACAGATGATAGATGGCTCACAAAAGGAAACTTTGCTAACCATAGCTGAAAAAGATAAAGGCCATTTCCAATCCAAACAGAGTGCTGAGTTGCTAGCACATCGAAGGCTGGAAAACAGAGAAATTGGAACACTGATCTTGCTCACTGCTTAAAGCCAAAGCTATACTAGAAAATGAATACAAAACTTTGCATCAGAAAGTTGATATCTTTAATAAACTCTTGGACAGAAAGGTAATATTATTAGAAGAAGCTGTTTCAGGAAGACTTAGAATGGGAAAAAAGAGCAGAAATATCAGCTACAAAGTAGGTAAAATTCCACAAGCAGAAAATTCAAGGGAAGGATAAAGTACAGAAAACAAAGATCTTATAAATCCAGATTTCTCTTCATGATACGAAAGGTCATGACAGCTGGCTGACTGCATATACTGCAGGAATTCTAGTGAGAAGATGCAGGCTGCTAGCCCAAGGCAGATATTAACATTATGTATCAAAGGATAACTTTTCAAAAGCCAACCAACCCCAGGAAGACCATAACAATAGAAATTTCTCAAGGAGAGATTTACTAACCCAAGATTAGTCTTTTGGTCCACCCTCTGAAACTAGAGAAAGCCTCTACTGTTATTGATACTGTATCCACCTGGAATCTCTTCCTCTCATGTTAATGGAATAAGTCTGTTAAAGTGAACCTGTGTCTGTCAGTGTTCCTATATTTAGTCATAGGAGGTCATTTCAGTATTTAAAATAATATCTATGTCTTATCTTCATCTTGGTATAATTTCAGCAGCAAATCTTACCAGGAAAACTCATTATGAGCTCACATTTATTCATTTTTTCCATAAACATTTATTAAGTATCTCTAATGAGTCAGGGATTTTATAAGTGTCAGATATACAACGAGGAACAAGACAAAATTCTTGGCTTTGGAGAGCTTACATTCTAACAGAGAAAACAGGTAAGTAATAAAGAAATTGATAATATAACTAGAGATAAAAGCTACAAAAGACAAATAAGTAAAGAAAAGGGGTTGCCATGGGGACGCTACTTTACATATGATGGTCAGGGAAGGCTGCGCAAAGGGGATTATATTTGGACAGAGACATGAATGGAGAGAGGGAGCAAGCCATGTGAAGATCTGAGAAAGATCTCGCCAGGCAGAAGGAATAGCCAGCCCAAAAGTCCTGAGTTAGAACCATGTCTGGTCTGTTGTAGAAAAAGCAGGTGTTTCAAGCAGCAAGAACACATCTGAAGCTAAGAGCTAAGAGCTGAGAACTGAGAAAGAGCATCCTATGTTCTCACACGTATGAGGAAATAAAATTTCTAATGGCTCCAAGATAGGGCACACAGGAAAGTGATGAGAGAAGATGTTAAGGGTAAACTCCCAACATATGCTGTTGTGCATTATACATCATGTTGGAACTTCAGTCTAATAATATATTACTATCATATGTTGAGTCCTTACTTCATGTCAGGCAACATCATAAATTCTTTACTAGGATTTTCTCACTTGATCCTCATAAATATCCCATGAGTTAAGAACTAATGTTATTTCAATTTTATAGATGAGGAAACTGAGTCACAGAGTGAATAAGTAATTTGCCCAGGATCCAGAGCTAGTAAATAGCAAAGTTGGCCTAGGATCCCCATGTCAACTTGAGCCCCAAGCCTGAACTTTTATCCTTCACTATGCTGTATATTTAAATGATCCCTAGGACTGCAGTGTAATGGAGGATATAGAGGGGATGGAAAGATTGGGATCTGATGTTTGATTGGAACTAAGGATGGAAAGAGGGTGTAAGAGAGAGAGGAGTCAAAGATGATTTCCAGATTAACATTTAATGAAACTCTGTGGGTACCATTTAAGGAGAAAAGAAACCAAGCTGGATAGGCAGTTTGGGGCTTGGGGGGAAGATAATGGGTGATTTTGAATTAAGGATGTATAAGAACCTCTGAAAATTCACTCCTCCATGTTAGCTACAAGTTCACTGGCAAAAATAATTATCGGAATCAACTTTTTTAGAACTTTAGAAATTAACCAAAGGCTTGCAAAAATCCAAAGAGCATTTATTCAAGAAAAATGAGTGACTCTCAGTAAGAACAGTGAGCTCTGTGGTGTTTTAACTTGCCTTACTCCCTTTCCTTCTCTCCCCAGTTCTGCAGTAGCCTCACTGATTGAGTAGCTATGAAAACCAGCAACCTAGAAGCTATCATAGTGGGTAGAATAGTTTGGAGCTCCCAAAAAAGCCTAACCTCAAAGAATTATCACTATTTGACCTATCTGGAAGCTCCCTGAAAAGCCAGCCATTCTTAAGACTTGTCTCTATTTAACCTAAGAGCTCACAGAGTGAGAAGAACCCCACGGCCAAGACATTTATCAAAAATTATTAGCAGCAATTGTTTAGCATTGCAGCTGCCTGAGATGGCTATACCAGTTACAGCTAATGAGAGGCTGACCAAAAACTTAAATGGAAAAACTGGGGAATGAGATATTTGAAGGGGTTTTGGAAAAGCTAGGGAATACTCCTGGGAATCTAGAAAGTCATGCACATAGAAAAGACTGAACAAATGACAAGCGTAAGGTAGAAAATTAGGGAAGTTGGTGCCATGCAAGGAAAAATAAAGTCACAATTCATTGAATGCTTATTGAGTGTCAGATACTATGCTCAGTGCTTACAATATCCTGTCTCATGAATACATGTAATCACAATCCCCACCTAACACTAGAAGAAACTGAGGTTCTGTGAGATTAGGCAACTGACCAAGGTAGCAGGGCTAGTAAGTGGTCAAGCTAAGATTTGAACTCAGGCTGTCTGAATTCAAAGTTTGTTCTGGGTCCGGATGTTTGGAACAGCCAAGAGTGTAAAATGTAGCTGAAGGAAATAGTCAATAAAGATGTAAAGTTGTCCTTTGGGTTTCTTAGCAAGGGGGTCTTTGAGGAACTTCTCGAAGTGCCAGGGGCAAAAAGGCAGATTCTAGTGGTTTGAAGAGTGAGTAGGAGTGAGGAAATGGAAATAGTGTTCAGCTGTTTTCTTGGAAAGATAAGAATGGTGGGGCCTTAGCTGGAGTACAGGTGAGGATGCAGTGTTCTTTTTCACTTTTTAGATATTTCAGCATATGTAAATAGTATGATGTGGCCAGTAAAAACCTTGGTCTTTGAGGAAGCGAAAAGCCTGGCATCCCGTGCCCAGAGAATATGAGGAAGAAAAGAAGGAGAGAATTCTAATTCTGATAGGCAAGAGAACTGATCTGACATTTAGAGACAAGCTACTTGAGCTCTTTATTCTCATATCAATTTCCTTGTTTGCCCTTTTTGCTTTAGAGATAGAAGCTTGTTTGGAAATTAAGAAACAAAGCAGAACTGATGACCAAGAAACAGCGTAGTGAAGGAAGATTAATTATTTACATCATTCGAGTCCTCTGCAATTCTTTTAATGTAGTTACATAATCGTTAGTCTTATTAATTACCATAAAAGCATGCCAGTGTTAGGCTTATAGCATGTCATCTTGACAGTCTGCCTTCAGAGCATCCTGGGGATCCTCAAACACTATTGCAGGAGCTAGAAACTGCTTGGTCTAATTGGAAAAGCAGTGAGTTCTAACTGAAAACCAGGACGAATAGTATAGAGACCTAATGTACAGGCATAATGACTATACTTGATAATACAGTATTGAACACTGAAGATATGCTAAAAGAGTAGATTTCAGGTGCACTCATCACATACACAAAATGCTAACTATGTGAGGAAATGGTATGTTAATTAGCTTCACTATGGTAATTTATTATGTATATTTATATCAAACCATGTTGTACACCTTAAATATATGCACTTTTTATTTAAAATACACAAATAAGTGACAAATAAATAAATATTCAGGCGAGCGACTCTACTGGTTCTCAAACTTGGCTGCACATGGAAATCCACTGGACAGCTTCAAAAAGTACTGATGCCTGGATTCCAATCTACAGACTGTATTCATATTTAATTGTCCCAATGTCTTTTAAAGGTAATTTTTTTTCCCAGTTCAGAATCATTTGTTGCATTTAGTTGTCATGCCTCTTTAATCTCCTTTTAACAGGTCCTCACTCTTTCTTTGCTTTCATGATCTTGAGTTTTTTGAAAAGTATAGTCCAGTTATTTTAAAGAATATCCCTCAGTTTTTGTTTTTCTGATGTTTTTCCATGTTTAGATTCAGATTATGTGTTTTTGTCCATGAATAATACAGAAGTGATGTATCTTTCTCAGTGCATCCTGGAGGCACATAAAATTTTATTTGTCCCACTACTGGTTATGTTTTAACTTTGATCACTTGGTTAAGGTTGTGGCTGCCTGGACTCTCCATTATAAAGCTACTATTTTTCCTTTTGCTATTAATAAGTATCTTTGGAAAGATGCTTTGAGATTATGTAAATATCTTGTTTCTTGTCAAATTTTCACTCACTAGTTTTTAACATCCATTAATGATCCTTGATTAAAACAACTATTACTGTGGTGGTTGCTAAATGATGGTTTTCTAATCTCATCATTACTTTTGCATTTACTAGTTGGCATTTTATTGTGAGGAAGTGTTTTCTTTACCTATCTACCTATCTATCATCTATCTAGCTATATTACTTATTTAACATGTATCTATTTGTATTAGTATGGACTCATGGATTCTTATTTTATTCTACTGGTAATATGTTGGGAGCCGTTTTCAGGCTTGAGAGCCAAGCAAGATATTCGCACAGTAAAGCTAAGTAGTCTGCTGACACAAAAAGAACACCTGGAGACGGGAACAGAGAAGCTGATTGTTCCTTGGCCTTAAAGAAAGGGATGCGGAATGCCGAGATAGCGTTAGGTTCCTTGTGTAACGTTGACAAGGTTATTGTGCATAACTAACATTTTTTGAGCTGTTTCTCATGCTTGCTAGGGTATATCAGGACGGTGCTAAATAAACTCGGTGCTGCAGCTTTGACTGTATGCCCTCCCGAGATCTTTCTCTCTTCTCTGTCTTTTTTTCCTAACCCCCGCTCCCCCACTCAGGACTGTTCGACTCTGCCCGGCTGGCTCCAGCAGTAATATCTGTTAATACTATTGTTTATTTGGGTGTGTAACATCCCATATTTGACAGTGGGAACTCCTTCAAGCTAGCTCTGTGTCCTTTTGACATCTACACTATACTTTTCAATTCTACAGGGCTAAGATGAAGATGTCACTTTCTTAGTTAACACAAAAGGTTCACCTTTATAATTAATTGAAATCACACTCTACCATATATCTCAGTGTTGTCAAAAAAAGAATTTGACTAATTTTTTAAAATAATCTTTTTATTTTAGGATAAAATTTTAGACTTAGAGAAAAGTTGCAAAGATAGTTCAGAATTTCTGTGTACCCCTCATCCAGTTTCCCCAATTTTTAACATATTACAGCACTATGATACATTTGTCACAACTGAGAAACTAACAATGGTGTATTATTATTAACTAAACTCCCTACCTCATTTGTATCTCCTCGGTTTTCACCCAATGTCCTTTTGTCCCAAGATACCACATTACATTTACAAGTCATGTATCCTTAGTCTCCTCTGGTCTGTGACAGTTCTCAGATTTTCCTCGCTTTTGATGACTGTGACAGTTTTGAGGTGTCTTTCAGTTTGTTTTTGTATGATGTTTTTCTCATGGATAGACTAGGGGTGATGAGTTTTGGAGAAAAAGACCACAGAGATAAAAAGTCCCATTCTCATCACAGCAGGGGTACATGCTACTAACATGACTCAACACTGATGATGTTAATGGACCCAGCCAGACAGTATTTATAGTTTCTCCACTGTCAAGTTACTTTTATTCCCCCTTTCTCTTGGGAGGCAAGTCATTAAGTGTTGTCACTACCTGCATTTCATCCCTGTGTCCTCTGACCTTCTGGTTGACTTAAAAAAATTTTTTTTCGTACAATATGTTTTACTCTTTATACTGTAGGTTCTATGGGTTTTGATGAATGCATAGAATCATATATCTATCACTCCAGTACCACACAGGTTAATCCCACTAACCTAAGGGATACCCTGTACTTTCCCTCATTAACCCTTTATTCTCCTATTCTCTGGAAACCCTTGATCTGTTTTCTATCCTTACAGTTTTGCCTTTTCCAGAATGTCTTGTGAATGAAATTATTCAATATATAGACTTTTCAGTCTGCTTTTTTTTTTCACTTAGCAAAATACATTTAAGATTCAGTCATATTGTGCGGATGAATAGCGTGTTCCTTTTTTCTTGCTGAATATTTTTCCATCATGTATACCACAATTTTTTTTAATCCATTCTTCTATTGAAGGACATCTTGGTTGCTTCCAACTTTTGGTGGTTATGAATAAAGCTGTTATAAACATTCACATGTGGGTTTTGTGTAAACATGTTTTCAGATCAGCTGGGTAAGTACCTAGGAGGATGACTGCTAGGTCATATAGTAAGTCTATGCTTAACATTATATGAAAATAGGAAATTGTCTTCCAAAGCACCTTTATCATTTTTGCATTCCTACTAGCAATGAAAGACAGTACCCCTTGTTCCAAATCTTTGACAGCATTCGGTATTATCAGGTGTTTTTTTTAATTTTAAATATTCTAATGGTATGTCATGGCATCTCATTGCTTTGCAATTTGCCTTCCTTAATGACAAATGATGTTGAGCATCTTTTTATAGCAATGGCTTATTTGCCATCCATGTATCTTCTTTGGTAAAGAGTTCTGTTCAGATATTTTGTACAGTTTTTAAATTTGGTTGTTTCCTCCTCCTCTTCCTCCTCCTCCTCCTCCTTCTTCTTCTTCTTCTTCTTCTTCTTCTTCTTCTTCTTCTTCTTCTTCTTCTTTTTTAGCACCTATAGCACCTGATATTCCTAGGTAGTCTCTCATTCAAGTACTAACCAGGCCCGACCCTGCTTAGCTTCTGAGATCAGACAAGATTGGGCACGTTCAGGGTGGCATGGCTATAGACACCTCTTGTTGAGTTTTAAAAGGTCTTTATATCTTCTGGATATATCTTTCATGGCAACAATGTCTTTCATCAAATGAAAGGTTTTACTTTTGATAAATTGCAATTTATCGAACTTGTCTTTAATGGATTATGCTTTTGGTGTTGAATCAGAAACTCAACACCAAATCCAGGGTCACATAGATTTCGCTCTTGTTTTATTATAGAAATTTTAGTTTTGCATTTTACATTTAAATGTATGATCGATCCATTTGGAGCTAATATTTTTAGAAGAAGTGTAGTGTATGTTTATTGTTTTTTACATTTGCATGCCTGATTTGTGCATCATCATTTGTTGAATTGTTTTTCTATCTTTGATAAAAATCAGTTGACTATTTTTGTATGGGTCTATTTCTGAGCTCTTTATTTTGTTTCACTGATCTACATGTCTATACTTTCACCAATATCACACTGTCTTGATAACTATATCTTAGAGTAAGTCTTGAAAAAAGGTCATGTGAGTTTTTCTACTTTGTTTTCCTTTTTCAAGATTATTTTGCCTCCCTTGAATTTCCGTATGAATTTTAGAATCATCTTGTCAATTTCTGCAAAAGAGGCAGCAGCTGGAATTTTGATAGAGATTGCGTTGAATCTATAGATCAATTTGGGAAGTATTGCTACCTTAACAAAATCAAGTCTTCAAATCCATCAACATGAGATGTTTTCACATTTATTTAGATTGTCTTTCATTTCTTTCAACAATACTTTGTTGTTTGCAAAGTGCAATTTTTGTTAAATTTTTTCCTGCATATAACTAATTCTGGTTATTTGCAGTAATTATGTTATAAAGTTGCTGGCAACACTTAGAGAAGACAAAACTACTTCTCCTAAGGTAAATAGAAGGTTAAACTCTTGCGAACCACTGGTCACATTTTTGTCAGTCAAAATGCCATTTATGTCATATAGGTGTGTTTGCCAGCATCTTTATAAAGCAAGCCAATCTCAGCAACTTCTAAAACCTGCTCTGTTGCATAACTCTTTTCTTGTATAACACTTAGCAGATATTTTAAATTTCTTGCTCCTGATCTGCAGTGCCTGCATCCTTTGCAGGTTTAACAAGTCAAGGCAGGGGACTTCAGCTCTAATTCCAGCTCTCTCCATAACTAGTCATAACTTTGGGAAAATCATTCATAAACTCCAATCACAAACTCTGAAGAAAATAAGACTGCAGATAAGACTATCCCCACAGTTTCACCCATTCTAGAGTTCAAAAATTTAAAAATAATAATAATAATAATAATAATAATGTTTCTATAGTAATTTTTAAAGTCTGCAGCACCACCTGGTGGTAAAAGAGAAGAGGATAAACTAAGGAAAAGGGTTAATAGACACGTCCAGCTACATCTGTATTTTGTTTGAATAAAATTTCACATTATCAGGAAACTTCTCCTCTAAACCTGCTAACACACAAGTATACTACATATAAAAGCAATCATATGTTTAAGTCACACTCTGCATAGAATCCCTTATACATATAAAGACTAATCCTTGAATAGTCATCATTAATCAGATACCAGGTTTTGGTTAAAAAAATAAACTATTAGACAATTAGAATGATTACGCAAAATAAAAATATACCTCATTATACTAAAAACCCATCACATTAAAATTCTTCATACATATTTGAGCAAGAAAATAAATAATAGTATTCAATTATAACCCCCAAAATAAATATCTGAGTCCATACTTATATAAACACATAGTTGAATGTATGAATGAATGAATGAATGAATGAACAAACATAAGTAAAAAGAGGAAAAGAGGCAGCTCTTCTTTACAAAATAGTTTCAATCAATAAATATAAAAGAAATGAGAGAACTAGAAAATCACCATTTGATCACCAATGCAATAATTGCTATAGAAAAGATCTACCTCTATATACTAAAGTTATACTGAAAGGCAAAAGTTTGAGGAGAAACAGGATAATTTCATAGTCTCAAAATATCTCCTCCAAGATATCTGTAAATTATAAAGAGAAAGGTAGTAACTTTATAGTGGAAAAATCTAGCAGATATCACTTAGTAAAACAACCAAGGTTAACATCATCAGAAATAAGACATATTCACACCATGGACCCTTTGATATGACTTATATTTTTGTTAAGGCAAACTGGTATTGGAGAGAGAGAAAATTCTATACATATTTTCTCTCTAATAATTTTAGAAACAGCTTTTTGCTCTTCTGTTTGCATTACTCTTTTAAAAGTCATTAAACTTTTGGAAACTTAATAGATAGCAACTGCAAGACAATCAAAATGTATTTAACTTCCATAGTTATCCACTGGGAGTATGAGTCAATAAGGAAAAGAGGACAACACTGAATATCTTTTAGCATCTACAGTAAACTCGATTTCAGTAAAATTAACAGAAATGTTGTTTGAAATTCATTATATTTATAGCGATAGAAAATATTTAAATATCCTTTTGATGAAATGAAAATAATTCTTTTAGTATCTTGACTGAGCTACTTTCAAATCAGTTTCCATAAAAACCAAAGCCAAGTGTAATATCAGATTAATGCCCTAAAGTATCAAAAAGCTACAAGAACAAGAATAGAGAATACATTTTCTTCTCAAGTATCCATGAAACATATATGAACACTAATAGGCTAAAGAGAAAATATCAATTTCGAAATGTAAAAACATTATATTTTCTGATTACTATGCAATAAAGCTAGAAATAACTAAATCAGAAAAAAAAATTCTCTTGTCCTGGGAATTAAAAAACTATCTTAAATGATGGCTTAAATCAGAGGGGGAAACACCAAAGTCAGACCTTATGAGATGGAATTAAAGTATAAGAGCAATTGCTAGCCTCTATGTTATGGTATTATTGTGTAGATTGGAAAAAGCCTCTTTCAAGTAAAAAAAAAGAAAAAAAAAAAAAAGACCAACACTGCTGTATCTGTGGATAGTCATGAGGCGATGGCTCTGAGCCCAGCTGGCTGGAAGATGAGCATGAGGCTCAGGGAAATTTAAGTCAAAATAAGTTGGTAGCTGTAAAAGAAAATGATGCAAATTTTTCCTTTCTAAGGAAAAACTACCAGAATATGAGTTTTCCCTTAAGATTGGAAGTAAACTTCTAGTTAATAAAGTGCTTGCTAGCAAGATTTTGAAAGCCAAGAAAAAGTTTCACTTAAGGAATGTGTTCTTTGAACTTAACATTCTCAAGGTAATTTAATTTTCTACTGGATTTAGCTGTTTCAAATGCTTTAGATAAAGTATGCCATTTTAACAAATACTTGTGAAAAGTAATGATTAAAGTTTTATATCACCTGATATAAAGGACCTAGGAGCAAGCTTACTAAACCTATCTTAAAGGATGCCTGTATTTGAAGCCAATCAAAGTCCTAATTTATAATTGTGTTAAGGAACCATTCAGATATTCTGTTCTTACTGCAATAGGATATTTTTGAATGGAGCGATTCCTGGCATTATTTCCCTCATATCACAAAAAGATGTGGTACATTTGGGGTCTTATTTTGTAAGGATAACTTTCTTTTACATTAGCAGCTCTCCTCCAATGGAAGCAATAATGTCTCTAGGTGCTGTGAAAGGATGGGGAACCTCACCAGCAAGGACTTCTCTCAGCCATGCACTTAGGTAGTAGGAAAACATACTGCAGGTAAGGTTGGGTTGTGGGTGGTGGAAATGAGGTAGGAAGGCCATAAAATACAGTTAGAATGAGCTAAATAAAAACCTAGAAAAGTTAAAAGAGGGAAGATTGATGTACAGATCTTTCTGAGGTGAGAAGTAACATTAGCTCAAGGTTGATTTTGATGCATGAGTCACTGGGTGAGGGATAAGAGGCTTCTATTGTGACACAAATGAAACAGAAGCTGGGGATAGGCCACAACTTGCAGTGACAGAATAAAGACCTGGTTGCTAGGATCAGTGAATAAATATACCAGAAGCCTGGAGGAGGAGAGATGGGGCTCTAGCTCCTGGTCCCCTTTCCTACCCTCCCTCCCCCCTAGGTTGTCTGAGATGTCACCTTCCACCTAACCATCGTCTGCCGGTTTCAAACCTTAACTCTGGTCTCTGACTTCCGCTTAGTTCCACACTCTCTACTCATTTGCTCAGGAGGCCATCACCTTTCCTTCCTGCAATCTCTAAAGTTGTCTGCTTTCCTCTGATCACCAGCCTTACTAATTCAGCCAAGATGGAAATGCTCACCCTCTCTGAAATGCCTAAGCCTACTCCTGATCTCAATCAAGAGTCTTTGGACCCTAAGATTGTCATTGCCTTACTTGAAATTGGATCGCATCCCTCTGTCTCTTGGAATTCTCTCCCTTCTCTAAGTAATAGTTGCCACCAAGAAATTGAACAACAGACTGCAAAGAAGTTTGAAAATCTCTTAAAAGAAATTAAAGATATTCTTAAAAATACGACAAGTTATAAAGAAAAGATCACAGAAGCAAAAGAGTCTTTTGAGGAAACCAGTATCTCCGAGGATGTGTCAGAACTTAGAAAAAAAATCAAAGGACTTGATAAAATGAATAAAGTGCTATTAAAAAACCTGCTTGGTTTTTTAGACCTAGACAAAGAACAAAATGCAAAGAAACAAGAGATGATATTGGAAAACCAGAACTGGAAAGACACAGTACAAAGTTTTGCAAGGAATGTGGTAAATCATTCAGAAGCAAAAAGAGCTCTTATTGAAACTCAACTAAGTAAGGAAAAAGTAGAGTACAGGTTCCCTTATGTTCAAGATGAAAATGTCAAACTTAAGAAAAACATGGAGCAGTTACTACAGGAAGCAGAACGCTGGAGTGTGCAACATACTGAGCTTAGTGAACTGATAAAATTGTACCAGAGATCTCAGAAAGACAAAAGAGTAATTCTTGAAAATCGTGAGCTCCTTTTCCAAAGTCAACCGAATAACAGGGTGTCGGCTAATCATGAGCTGGAGGCACAGGTGAGGAAACTGAACCATGACACATGTTCATTGCATTTGATTGCAGCTTTGCTGGAGAATGAGTGCCAAATGTTACAGAAGAGAGTAGAGCTTCTTAAGGATGCCCATCATCAAAAAAATGGAACTTTGCAAGGGAAGCCAATTCAGATAAACCATGAACAAGACAAGAAAGAACAGAAGTTATCAGAAGCAGAGAAGGTAGAAAGGTATAAGCAGAAAATGCAAGAACTGGAAGGTACATTTCAGAAAAGAGACAAATTCTATAATAAGAAAGTTCGTAATAACAGGTTCAATATTCATATTGCAAGAAGAGCTCTTTTGGGGAAAAAGAGGCCAGCCAGCAGCTTCAGATAGCAGAAGAAAAGGCAATTTATCAAAAAGCTATAATACATACAACTGCAGGCATCATCAGTCATCAAACCTAGGGTAGATCTGTTGCTTCAACCAGGAAAGAGCTATAGAACAAGGAGATTAACATATTACCTCAATAGTTATATAAGTTTGTTCTTTAATGACCATTAGTGTCAACATCAAGTTCATAACTTGTCATTTGTACAATATGCTTGTTTTTGCAGTTATTAGATGAAGATCCTATGATGCTTTAACCAAAAGTGTGAAGTTACAGGTCCAATTAAGTAAAAATCTAAATAAAAACCAGAACAAAGAAAAATTTTCTTTTCTTTAATTATTACCAGGGGTTGGGGAATGAGATTCTGGAGGGGGGATGGGGGGAGGGAGTGGAAGTATATAACACTTCAATTGTGAATCTTTAAAACTCATGTTCCTTTTTCCTATTACCGCTTAAGTGTAGAAAGTAGTGTCGTAAAAAAAAATGTCGATAAACTACTGCTACAGTTTTTCTTCTCATAAATCTCCCCATTCCCTGAATCTCCTTTTCCTAATAGTCCGCCCTTGCTCCTCAACTAGTGAAAAGTGGGCATACTAGGCAGCAGAGACCCTTGGGGAAGGACACCTTAGCTTGTTTAGAATATATGTGTACCTAAGTTTTATTGTGTGCTAGAAAAATTCCTCCCATTCCTCCAGGTGGGGGCAATAGAATTATTCAGGGAAGAATGCAATATCTTCTGTTAAGAAAAATGGACTTCTGGTTCCCGAAAAGATAGAGTGGGTGCATTTCTCCCTATTCCTCTCATTAAGTAAGAAAAAAACACTGAACATGTGTATAAAATGAGCATTAGACTCTGAAAGACAGTGAGAAGAGACACTGGCCAGGGACCCTGGATTTAAGGAAGAGCATGCTGTTGAGTTCCTTGAGTTTTCTTTTTGTCTCTTTTATATCTCAGATTGAGTGCTTGGGGAGCCCGCAACACAGAAATGCCAATGCATTTAGACAAAATATCTCCCCCACCGCTACCACCCAAGCCCGCTTTCTCTCACCAAAGGATGAGAAAAGGGAGTCTAGTAAGATAAATCTTTTGACAAAAACTGCCCTACTCTAGCTAAACTGATTAGAAAAGGCCATGCCTCTTCCCTCACCCCTATCAGCAAAAACTGAGAGGAAAGCCTAGACTTTCACCAGTGACTGGTGGCAATGAGGCACTCTTTCCCCTTTCTTCTGTGGTGGTAGAGAGGAAGTAGAGTGAGGACCCTGAAATTCTACCCCTACCTGATGATAACCGGTGCTCCTTCCCTATCTCCTTCCCCCAGTGGAGTGAAATGTCAGTGGAAGCCACAAAGGTAGCCTAGATTTCTACACCCTTCCCCTGCTGGCAGAACATCAGAAGAAGACTGCTTAAACAGAAGATTTAAATAAGATCCAAGGTCTCATAACAAAATACCCAAATGTCCAGGATATATAGAAAAATTATTCATGATACCAAGAACCGGAAAAAGCTCAGCTTGAATGAGAAAAGAAAACAGATGCCAAAAATGGCATGATAAAGATGTTGGAATAACCTGAAAAGCAGTCATTATAAAAATGCTTCATTGAGCAATTAAGCACATTTGAAAGAAATGAAAAAAATAGAAAGTCTCAGCAAATAAATAAAAAAATGTAAAGAGGAAACAAATGGAAATTGTAGAATTGAAAAAAAAAGTAAAATAAACTCACTGAGTGTGCCCAATAGTAGAATGGTGATATCAGAGGAAAGAGTCTATGAACTTGAAGATAGAACAATAGAAATTTCCCATCCTGAGCAACAGAAAATAGGCTAAAAAAAATAGCTTCAAGAACCTGTGGAACAATAACAAAGTATCTAACACTGATGTTATTAGAATTCACACACACACATACTGTCTCCAAATTTAATAATAGGCATAAGCCTACAGATTCAAGAAATTGAGTAAACTCCAAAACATACAAACTCAAAGAAGTTTAAGGCACTCATAATCAAATTTCTTAATCCTTAAGACAAAGAAAAATCTTGAAAGCAGTTAAAAAAGACTCATTAGATGTAGGGGGACAATGATCCAAATGACAGCAAATTTCTCAGAACCAATGGAGGCCTGAAGGAAATGAACATTTTTCAAGAACTGAAAAAAATCTCAACCTAGAATTGTTTACCCAGTGAAAATATCCTTCAGGAATGAAGGTGAAATCAATACATTTTCAGAAAAAAGAAAATATAATTTGTCACTATGTATTTGTTGGGAGAGCCCCTTTGTTCACATAACTAATCCTCATTTTTTTCACATTTGAGAAAATGAGTGATCTCTTTAGCCTTAGACTTTGTCCTACCATATCTCAAATAGAAATTTCACATAAGATGTGCTAAATAAATGAAATGAGAAACTATAGCATTGCTGAACCAAACTTCTTGCATTTTAGCCTGTTCATATGCATTACCTGAACAAATTCTGTCAGTGTCATTTAGCTGTCATATGTTAAAGAGCTCTCTCTCCATTTCCAAATCTGTGCACTAAAGCTCCCCTGGTACCACAATAAACTCACAAGAAAACTACAGGATTTTAAAATTTTTGAGAAAGCACGGCAATGTGAACATCTGTTGCACATAACACAAACTCAAGGCAGTCATAGTTTCAAGATGAATTAGATTGCATGTAGCACCATACCAAGAAGTGAAATTTCCATTGGTAACAACTCAGTCACAAGGTCACATCTTTGTGAAAGTAATTGAGAAATGAGGTTTTTAGCTGAACAATCATGTTGCCCAGGCAGAAGGAAAATTAATTTCGGAACACTGAGAAAGTATTTTTGTTTCTGCAGTTAGAGCTTTTTGAGCAAATTTTATGGAAGCTTGAGATCCTGGACTAAAAGCAAGCTCTAGAAGATAATTTATAATTGTATCGATAATGAGAACTCTAAAGACTTACCTGACTTTGGGGATGTGTGTTTACATTTCAAGGTAGGATGAGGCCTGAGACTTTAGAGATGTCTGTGGCTTTTAAAGCTGGTGACACTGGGCTTCTATGGCACCTGAAGAGATTTATTACAAAAAGGTTAGAGTGAGAACCCAGGATCCTTTACATCTTGTCATCAAGGAGCATAGGGGTTTTTTTCTCACTCCTTTTAGAAGACAAGAACAGCTGCTTTTCTTTTCTCCATAAATGTCTAGATTTATTTTCTCAGCATTCCTCACTTATAGTTCACTCCCTGTTGCATGTAGAGGGACAAATAGTCCTCACAGCATCTCTCTAGAGGTAAGAATTGGAGCAAGGGGAACCAGTACAATTATTATGTAGTAATAATAATCTGTCTCTAAATCAAAACCTTTAAGTGTGCCATCAGGACAAAATAAAAATGAATATTAAAAACCCAACCAAGATGATCACAATCTCTGCCACAGGTTTTATTATGAATGAAGCATAGAGCATGAGAAATTTTCATATGTTGGAAGTACTGAAAATGCGATTTGAACTATTGTTCTCTATTCTATAAAGCAATATTTCTTTCTCATGTTTGGAATAGGTATAACTTTATAAATAATCTCAGAGCCAAAAATTTCCTATTCCAGCCCTCAGTAAAAGAAGGTTTCCAGTGAAAATGTTGAGGGAACTAAAAGAATCACATGTCTTTCCATTTGAACTGCCCCTTTAATGGAAACTCCCACCTCCATTACTTTATTTTCCAACCATCTTGATGAATAAAACATTGTGCAGTTCATTTCTACACTTCACCATTTATGTGGTTCATGTCACCAAGAAAGAAATTGTTGCTAAAATAAATTTCAGCTTTTTAATTAAGCTTCAAATACAGCAAAGCAATCTCTGCTCTATCAGACCCTCCAGATCTGACACCGACTTTAACATTTTACATGTGTAATAAAATTGTTCTCCCACCATAAGGTCATATATATTTTTTATTCAATTCCAAAACATGTAAATGAGAATTTTTTAAAAACAAGGCATTTTTTAAAAGGTGTTTCTTGTAAATTCCAGCAGATAATCATCTATTATATTTCTTCAATTAATGTAAAATTTATTTAGAGAAGTATCATGGCATTTTATATGTGGAAGGACCTTTAATCCATCATTTGTTAACAATAAAAAGCCAAAGAGCGAAATCAGTGAAAATCTGAAACAAGAATCAGCATCGACCTAGTCCAGAATTCTTTAACACTATAATTTCTCATACTTAAGGGTCATATCCTAATAAAAGTCAAACTATGTTTTGAGAAATTTCATATGTCCATTCTTACCATCAGTATATTTCTTTCCAACAGCAAGATAATTTTTAAGATATATATTTTTGGATAATACTCCTAGGAAGAAGAGAAAATCCATACTAACTTCTGTCAAATACATTTTTCCTGATAGATTCTTCACAGTAATGAATTAGAGATTCTTGATTTCCAAGTACTTGGAAGTTTTCTATTTATCTATCTATCTATCTATCTATCTAATCTAATCTATCTTCTATCGATTTATCATCTATCATCATCATCGTCTACATATATTTATTTTATACTACATATTTTATATATAGTTCTATTATATATGTAATAAAGATAATATAATGAAAGAAGCATTGCACAAAGAGAGAGTTGATTCTGGGTCCTAACTTATTGGGTCCTAATTCTTTCTTTTAAAAGGTGGAGATAGTAACTTTTTTTGGACTAAGGATTAGTGGTCAAAGATTCCCCAGCTCCCTCTCACT
The DNA here is from genome assembly GCA_028627145.1 of Eidolon dupreanum. NCBI lineage: Eukaryota > Metazoa > Chordata > Mammalia > Chiroptera > Pteropodidae > Eidolon > Eidolon dupreanum. Next base: position 60,335,902 of record CM053501.1, on the reverse strand, counting down.
AAGGTCTTATTGCTCTCTAGGAAGTAGGAACAAATTAGATGAGAGAATTAGAAACTAATCAGAAGCAAGCATGGCCAAAAAGGAAGGGAAGATAGCAAATAATCTAGGCATATAAGATGTCTAGAAATAGGGACCTTGATATTTTGATGTTCTACCACAAGCCTGATTAATATAGAAAGTCATTTTAAAAATATTTCTTGATATTACTAAAGGCCTTATTGATTCATGATAGGAGTGTCACAATCAGTTGAGTGTTTTTCTTTTCTAACAATTACACAGTTTTCCAGAGGAAATCACTAACCACTAATCCATATTTAATTAAATCTTCTTTCACAAGTAGGTGTACATCATTTTGGTCTCACTGGTTTGTTATGAAGCTTCATTTTGTGAGGAAGTAAGTGCTGATATTTGTATTCTGTTTTGATTTTAAAGATTTTTTTTTTTAATTTAAGAGAAAAGTGCTGTTTAGTGGTCCTCAGACTTTTCTGGGGAAATATTTTATTTTGTTTGGTTGGCTTTTTTCCCTTTTTCTTGATCTATCATTTTAATCTTTCCCAAAAACTGGATATGAGTTTGTTAATCTTCTTCATTATTTTTAGTATTCCATTTCAATGATTTCTGCCCTTATCTTGATTTCCATTTTTTAAGTTGTTTTGTTGTGCTTTTTATATTTCTTGAGTTGAATGCTTACCATATTATTTTAATTTTTCTCGTTCCCTCAAAAATGTATTCAAAGCTATCAGTGTTCCTGTATGTGAATCACAAATGTTATATGAAATGCCTTCATTATTATTAATTTTAAGTTTTAAAAATGTTTTGTATGATGTTCTTTATAACCTAAACATCATTAAGCAGGGTAGCAGATACACTGGTATAACTTTAAGTATTATTTAAATTATACATGGGCATCTTATGGTATCTTTTGTATATTTGATATAGCTCATGGAAAAAATTTTAAGGTAAAAAATACATTTATCTTACTACCCAGAAATTGTACTTCTACCTATAAATGCTATAGAAACTCATGCACATAAGCAAAAATTGACATTGTATAATAATATTCTTTGCAACACTGAAATATTATGGGAAATAAACTGAATGTCTATCAGCAAAGAATGACTAAATTAGGCTATATTTATAAAAAGTAACAATTTAGAAGTTAAAACGAACTAAATTTACATGTACCAACATAGAGAGATGTTTTTTGACATCTTTGGCCAGAATTTAGGGCTGATGTCAATTATGATAACTAATCAAAAGAAGCATGCTTTCTTATTAATCTAAGAATTTCATAAAACTAACCACTCTAAGTTTTACATATCTTAAAGGGATATAGTATTTATACAATACTTTTTACATTACTATTTGTCATTTTTCATTATTTTTCTTATATAGTTCCATCAACAGTAAAATACTATACAATATTCTAACATATTTTTAAGTCACATTTTTTACACTTGATCTTAGCCAAAAGATTGAGAAGTGATAAGTCAGACTTTTTAAGGGACGATCCTCTGAGGAAGAAAAGAGAATGGAAACTTTAACCAGTCACTGTATTCCAAACATATGAATATCACTTATAGTCATATTTAGATTTTTCAATAATGTTTTCTGAACACCAGGTTTAATCGTGGAAATTATTTTTAAAAAGAGTACTTCACTACCTCTAAAAGGCATACATTCAAATGTGCCTACAACTTTCTTTATATTAAGGTTTGGATGTTTTCAAGGGAAGCATTATACCTATAATGACATCTTCTGTTTACCTGGTATAATTCTTATTTATGAAAAGTAACTAGTTGACAATATAATTTTCTTAGCTGACTCCAATCATTAGTTCTATTTTTAGCCTTGAAGTCTTCTGGGTTCATACATTTATTATCAACATAGGAGTTTTACCTTGTTATAAGGCTTTCTTAAATCCTTATTTTATTGCCAAACTGAGTTTTGCTTCTCCTTAAAGGTTTCCACTGGGCAGTTGCGTCCGGGAAGACATAAACTTAGTGGGAAGACATTGTCTTTTGCCACTGAATACGGAGTTATCTGTAGATTTTTGTAAATATTCTTTATCAAATGTCGAAATTTCCCTCTAATCCCAGGTTTCTGGAAGCTTTTGTCAGGAATAAGTGTTGAATTATGTCAAATGCTTTTTCTGCAATAATTGATATGATTATGTGATTTTTAAATTAGCCTGTTAATATGGAGGATGACATAGGCCGATTTTTGAATACTGAACTAGCCTTGTATCCCTGAAATAAACTCACTAGGTGGCACTATATTTTAAAATATATTGCTGAATTATATTTGCTAGTATTTGATAAGAATTGTTGTGTCTATATTCACAAGGAATATTTACCTATGGGTTTTTTTTTTTTTTTTGTACTATCTTTGTCTGGTTTTAGTATTTAGGTAATACTGGATTTACAAAATGAATTGGGAAGTGTTCCTTTCTCTTCCAATTTCTGGAAGAGATTGTGTGCACTTAATGTTAATTATTCTTTAAACATTTGGTAGAATTCTCCAGTGAAACTATTTGGGCCTGGAGATTTTTTTTCCAAAAGATTTTAAATTATGAATACAATTTCCTTAATAGTTATAAGGCTATTCAAAAAATCTAGTTCATATTGGGTGTGTTGTTCTAGTTTGTGTTTTTTGAAGAATTGATCTATTTCATCTAAGTTGCCCAATATATGCTTGTAGAGTTATTTGTATTATCTCCTTAATTATCCTTTTGCTTTCTGCAACATTTGTAGTGATATCCGTTGTTCCATTCCTAGTATTGATAATTTATGTCTCCTCTATTTTTTTCCCTGTTGGTCTTGTTAGAGGTTTGTCAATTTTATTGATCTTCTCAAAGAACCAGCTTCTTTTTGCTTCATTGATTTTTAAAAATCTCTTTACAATTTCATTGATTTCTGTTCTTTATTATTTCTTTCCTTCTGCTTGCTTTGATTTTATTCTTGCTCTTCTTTTTCTAGTTTTTTGAAGTGGGAGCCTAGATTAATGATTTGAGACTTCTGAAAATTCCCTACATACCAAAATCATAACCTAAATATGTGACTGTTGTACAGCAATTAGTAAATTTTCTCTTTATTAAATATTAAAGGACATTTTTTTTCAAAATGGTTTTCTAGTATTTAAAGATTCTTAGGAAATATTATTAAATTATAATTTATATTATATTTAATATTTCATTTGAGATCACTATCCCATTATCTAATTTTATCAATGCGATTCAATAAAAACATCTGTTTAACAGGATTTTGTAAGCACAAGAATATAACAAGAATAAGCCTTGCATGAAAGCTACCAAGTCCTCCTGTTCTGCATTGAAGATAGAATTCTGGGAAAACTTTTTAAAGTTTTATAATTTAGAAAAACACACAAAATAGATATTTCGGAAATAATAGAGATGGACTCAAAATCTAAATGATTTTTAAAAAGGGAATAAGAATTATAAATTTGAGGATTTTAAACAAAGTCTTTTTGTGTATTGTACTTTGCTAAATAATTTAAGTCCTATCCTTTATTTTATAGGTGGTACTTATATATCTCTACAAAATTCAAGAAGGTTCAAGAAGAGTGTATGGTGAAATATTCTTCTCACTCCAATCATTATGCTAACCCTTAAAATTACAAAAATGAATAAATCATAGCTCCAAATCTCATAATCTTATAGCACTGTGAATTTTGTCATTAGGGCTCAGACTTGTCCTTCCAGACAAAAATATCAGGAACTTTGTCAGTTAGCTCCCCTCCCTTGTACCTTCAACCTCTTATTTTGCTATTACTTCCTACATTTCCATTTATAAGCAAATCCAATTGTCTGTAATCTTAAAACAAAACGGAACTATAATTTCTATATCCCATCTCATACTTCAGCTAGAGTTTAGAAAAAGCAATTCTCATTCAATATCTCTCCTCACTTTTTAAGTCCTTTATCAAATTAATATGTGTAAAGCCTAAAAAATAAATAATTGAATAAAATAAATGTTAACTATGTGACTCATGCTACTCTTAGCCCTTTACATGCATTTAGGTCAATCTTAACAAATCTATAAGTCAAATATTACTGTCTCCATTTTACAGATGAGGAAACTGATGCACAGATGAGTTTATGAAGATAAGCAATAGTTTCCCCACCTCCACCCCATTTTTTTTCACATCAATTCTATTGTCAGTGGCCACTAGTTTTAACTGTTTTTATTATCTGTTCTCCCTTTGGTTACCTCATACTGCTGTTTATTGAGTAAACAAATTTAAATAAAATTTCTTTTGACTTCCCAATGTGAAAGATGAAGATTTAACTCTATTACATCCCTCTACAAAAAATTTACATTGCCATTCTCAGTCCCTCCTCTGATCAACCTCTGCAGCTATAAACAACATACTCAAATCTCTATTTTGTTTTAGTAGTTAAAAGCAATATTTCTTCACTCCTTACTTTGTCAGATGAGAACATCAGCTCTTAAACTCTTTCCTCCAAACACTCCACCTTACATAGATGCCTATACTACTTTCCAGTGTTATTGCCCTTCCTTATATTGGAATTCTTGCTGATGTGACTTTCTTATTGTTGAATCCATTGACATTTTGAAATCGTTTTCTTATTTGATCTCTATATGGTGTTTGAGACCTTTGACACTGTTCCTTACACATTGTTTTCCTTAGGATTCTGTTCTTATCTCATTTCTTGATAGGTGGTCTCATTTAAACACAGGTCTGCAGTAATCCAGACACCCCATCTATTCCCCAAGATAAATTGCCTAAACTAAAGAACAGACAGAGTGGTGCTAAAAAGTAGGAATGAATATGAGTTTCCATATGTCATGGGCCATATATTCAGTATGACTTAGTGAGGAAGTGAATGTATGCAGTTGAGAGTGAATAGTAAGGAAACAGGAGGAATTTAAGATAAAACTTATGGCTTCAACTTCAGCACTGGATTCCATTCACTGAGCTAGGAGGAGAATCAGGTTTGAAAAGGAGTATAATGAGTTATCTTTTGGATATGGAATTTCTGTTTCTTTATTCTTTTTCACAATGCGCAAAGTACCAAGGATATATATTTTAAAACAAAATAATTCCATAAGTGAAAGAAAACCTATTCGTTCTATATATATCTTTTTAATAAAAATATGGGGACATATTAGTCAATGAAATTTTATTAAGCACTTATTTTGTACCAGGCCTTAAATGAGGTATATGTTAAAGAAACAGGGAAATATATCTTTTGAGAGACAATTCTTTGTGGATTTTTGTAGTCTTGTGGCAGCTTTTTTGGTGAATCGCCTTTCAAGAATGTTTGTATAGTGAACAGTCTTAAAAGATTGAAATAGTGTTTCTCTACAGGGCAGAGAGCAGGTGTATTTGCTGTCTAGGATTATAATGTTTCCCTTTAAGGCAAAGGTTGGGCAGGTTTGTTATCAGTTCCTTTTAAAGATGGGGATTTCCTAAAGTCAGAGTTCCTCAGCTGGAACATAAACCCATTGTGTGAGCAGCACCTATTTGGGCCCTTCTTCTTCATCACTCCCAAGAGATCTCAGGGCGGGGGTGGGGAGGAAGGTAACAGATGCAAACATGAGGCTTATTGCTGCCTCTGCTATTAGTAATAAATCCTTTATCTCTGATCCAGGAGTCTCATGTTTTCTGCTAGCACCTATGAAAATGTGGCAGGTTAATTAATTAGCTTAGAGATAGGGTAAAAATCTCATAGTTCTTGACAATGTTCAACAGACAGTTGGATACATGATCCTGAATTCAGAAGAAGAGTCTGGGCTAAAGATGTGGTTTTGGTGTCATCAGCCCATAAGTGGTAATTAAACCATGGTAGTAGATGTAATCATCTAGGCTAGTGTTATCTGAGAAGGAGGATTTTGTACAAAGCTTTGAGGAACTCCAACATTCTATAACCAAAGAGAGAGAGTGCTTCAAGGAGGAGAGAACGGTCAAGTGTATGTCAAATGCTGAAAGACTACATAAAAGGAGAACTGAAAATGTTCATTGAATTCAGCAATTTGAAAGTCACTGTAACTTAAGAGTAGTACGAGCAGTTTAGTGGAGCAATTGGATAGAATACCAATTGGAGATGGTTGAGGTGAGGAAATGGAGGCAGTGAGTGAGGACCAACAGCTCTTTTCTACAGAAGAGGAAGAGAAAGAAAACTTCAAGGAAGAGCCTTTGCTTTCAGCTTTATAGGCAAAGATTATGTAAAAAAAAAAAAACAAGATGATCACCACCAGTGTTTTTCAGGGGTGACTAAAAATACTTTCTCTGCTTTCAAAACTTTTTGACAGTCCTTTGGTTTAGGGCTGAATAGCTACACAGAGCTGTCGAGCCCATGTGTACAAAATTAAAAGAGTTATTCTTCTTCCAAGAGACCTTCCAATGCTTCCAGCATCAAATACAGAGACAATGAGAGAAACACAGAAATAAACTTAATGAGTATATAGGCTATTAACAAAACCGGAAAGAAAAAAAAAAACAGATTAAAAGTTAAGAATGAAAGTCGCATTTTAGGGAAAAAGTATACCAGAAAATTTATTGTCCTCAAGATAACTAAAGCCCAGAGAGACTGCTTAGAAGCCCTTGACCTTTAAAGGATACCAGAAAGAGAGATGATCATAAACAGGTAGAAAATGTTACAGAGGGAATGAAGTCCCAAATAAGCTAAGTTTTTTTGTAAACTGAGCACCCATTGTAATCACCTTGTAAGAAGACTTTCATGAGAAGCAGGGACAGCAAGGTTCCCTTTTTCCATTTAGTGCATACTTTTTGTTAACCTGTTTGTCTTATAATTTTGTTTAATTTCTATTGTAAGGGCTGGAAAAGCCATGGGTTTCTGTTTATATTTATTTATCTAGTGAAGGTAGGGTGAAAGCAATATTAAGATAAATTATACGACACGGAGGAAAAAATTCATCTTGTGCCCTTTAGAATCTATTCTTGATCTGAAGAAATATATTAAAAATTTAATGACTACCATACCCCAGGAACAGAAAGTACTAATAAAGGTAGTTGGAAATGCTCTTACACGGGGTACTATTTCAACTCTAGTCCAATCTTCTTTATTGAGAGATTAAAAAACATACATAATGGGTGAATACTAAACAGTAGGCTACAAAAAGTCACAGACCCTTATTTTCCTAAATCAAATTTAATCTGCTTTGAGGTATGGGGGAAAGGCAACCTCAATTATTTATGGGCTCCTTCTTTCCCTCCATGGGATTACACAAGAATTCTAGGTTGCTATGTCTAAGAAAACAAGTTAGTCCTGGCCTGTTGTCTTCAATGATTCATCTTTGCTATTCCTTCAAAGACCCCACAGTACTACTATAGAGCCTAGTCCCTGTTGTTGTCTTTAGGACACTGAGGACCCAGGTGGATTCAGGCATGGATCTCATCTGATTCTCCCTGATTTCAGATTCTCCCAGATTTCAGAACATCCCCACATTCTCTGGTTCTCTGCCACCAGATTGTCCCTGTAGTTTCCTGTTGTCTTCCCAGGGCTGAAAGTAGCTAAAAATTCTCTCTCTCAATCTTAAGGAACATGACTCATCTTTACAGTGGTGGAGATGAGCAAAGATATGCTAACTCCAGTTGATTTTTAAAAATAACCTATCCAGTTTAATTCATATAACTCAAAAATTATCTTAGGCATTTGTTTCATCCTTCTCTCTTATAAAATATCCTTATTAAAGAGAAAAATAATTGATTTGAATTTAACTTCTCTTCCTGGTTTCAGTGTAAGTGATGACTGGCAGGGGAATTATTTCACCATCAGTTGGCCATTCTCTCTATAGATTTGTTCTAAACCTGGTAGTATCTGTGCCATTTGAGCCCTAGTGTGAGTTTCTTGGTACCCAGCTTTCAAGTATTCAATTCAGATGCTCTTCAAAATAGTACATATTTGCTTGATAGTGTATGTATTTGTATATGTATTGAATATAATACATATGACATATTAAGTATGATACATATTAAGCATAATAGAAATACATATACATTTGTAAATAAATTTGTGCATGTATTAAGTATATGTATTTATATATGAAAGCATACATATATATATATATATATAAAATATAGCTTTGAAGATATTGTGTTGAACCTTAGATGTGAAAACAAACTTACCTTTTTAAAAAGTTTTTATATTGAGCACTTTGTGTTAGTGAATGGGAAAAAAAATAGAAACTTAACAAATTCATAACTAGACTCTCTTCAGATTTTAATTTTACTAACTGCATTGTCTATTTATGGTTATCGCAGTTTTGAATTGGGATTATGGCAATCGATACTACTTGTTATCATTATATGTATTAGGTATTTGGATAAAGAATTGTGAAAATGCTTACACATGTTTAAGATACAAAATAGATGGGATGTCTGATACTCTGGGGAACTGAATTAAAATTCAATATGATCCTTAAAAATTGTACCAGTGAGGAGAAATTTATATAAAATATATTTGCCTGAAAAACTATTTACTTATGAAGGAAAAACATGCTTTAGAGAAAGATAATGATGAAAAAATGTTATTGCATCATACCACTTGAAATTTTGAAATTTTAGATGACTCAGAGACCTTGTCTAATAATGTTGAAGTAGTATATCCTAAAAATCTACTAGAAATATAGCTATCCCTCCTTCCAGATTCTATGACTGTAAGGCCCACAATGTATGTATCATTCAAAAACAGCCATAGTTAATAATGTAATATATTTTATCTAAATATTTTTATCTATTGATTTTATTTAACATAGTATAATCATACTATATATTCAACTTCTAGTTACTTGTGTATGTACGATTTGTGTATTTCATGAATTATCTATAGAAAAAATTTTTAATCACAGTTTAGCTTTTCTTTCATAATAAGTTATGGTCTTAGCCTCTACCATTAGTTGGTAATTGTCAAGAAATAGAAATAATTTTAATGTAAGGAAAATAACTGGGTTACTAAATATTGAAATGTTTTTCACAAACAAATGAAATCATTATTTAAATTATTCATTTATTACTTCACTACTTCATAAGTACTTACTATATGAAAAGCACTGTGCTAGAGTCAGTGAAAATCAGAAAGATATACAATAGATGTTTTTGCCCTAGAGTGAAAGATTCAGTGAATTATAACATTGTGACTTTGTTTAGAATTAATGATTATTTTTCTCACCAACATGCATAGATTAAGAAATGACTTAAGATTCTTTGGAAGAGATTTGGTCAATTAAATTTTCTATTATTTCACATGGTGATTGAAATGAAGAAATTTGTACATCAGATGTAATATTAAATCAAATATAAATGAAAAAGAATTCCTCAGTGTGATTTGAGAAATAACTACTAAAAATAATTCCAGGGAGGATTCCACTTATTTCTAACTGAACACTTGGAGCACTTGAGGAGTTTATGCCAATTTTAAAATATTTGACCAATTATTCCCTCTCAAAACTAGTCATCACTTTAATCATCAATATCTTCATTATTTTCAAAGATAATCAAATCTTGTTGATGGTTTTAGAAAGCTTAAATTTATAACAGAATGCTCTGCCAGATTTCCAAATATTTTACCTGAACACTGTCTTATTTGTAAACAAGTTATTTCCCATTCATGTGTAACTTGGATGAAGAAAATACCAGGAGCTTATAAGATTAAACTATTTGTAGTTTTCCACTCAGCGTTCATTGTTTCTTAATTGGTCTTACTATAATAAACATTTTTAAAGAAGGAACTCAATGCCTTGAAAAACAATGTGATTTGTAATTCTTAGATTTGTAGTTGACCATTGGGTTCAATAGTTACTATTATTATTATTTTTTTGTAAGCAGCACATGTCTCTTTTAAACAACTATATTTCAAGAAAAAACAGCAAAAACAATTTTTCTCAGAAGAAAATACCCTTTTTACAAATTATCTTCTGGCCCAGATCCAATTCTGTTGATTAAAACAGTGACACTAAAGAAAAATAGCCATCGTGCTGACAACCACAAGAACTTGTTACTTAACTTAACTCAGTCCCAAAGCCACAGACCATTAACTCTAACTACATTTTCTAAAACAAGTATGTTACAAAGTAATAGGAGTAAAAAACCTCCATTAATTTATTTATTGTTAATGAAAGTCTATATTTTATTTGGATTTTCTTAGTTTTTAAGCTAAAATCCTTTTTCTGTTCCAAGATCCCATATTACATGTAGTTGTCATGTCTCCTTAGACTCCTCTTGCTGTGATAGTCTCTCTGTATTTCCAAGTTTTTGATGACCTTGACAGTTGAGGACCACTGGTCAGATATACTGTAGGATACCCCACTATTGAAATTTATCTGCTGGTTTTCTCATGATTAGACTAAGTTATAGGTTTATGAGAGGAAAATCACAGAAATAAAGTGTCATTTTCATCATTTCATATCAAGTGTACATACTATCAGCTTAGTTTGTGGCTGTTGATGTTGACTTTGGAAACCTGGCTGAAGTAGTGTTTCTCAGGTTTCTCCACTGGAAAATTACTCTCCTCCCTCCCCCTTCCCACACACTACTCTTTAGAAGGAAGTCACTATGCACAGCCCACATTTAATATCATTTACTTTTGGAAAACAATTTAGCATGCATGCCTTCCTGACTATAGATTAGTAACAAGCTTCTGTTTGGGTTCCAAAAAATTAAGAGCAACTCAGAGTTTGGTTAGAGTGTTACAACTGAATACTAGAGTGGATTTGCAGCAGTTTCCATTTATCTGGAAGAGCTGAGGAGTGAGTCACAATATGTAATTTGCATAGATTATTAACTTTCAAAAGAATAAACTATAATTAAATACCTTTGTCCCTAAAATACACACACTTTTATCTATTTTTTGTTTGTTTTTAAGATTTACATGGCACTTCTTGACCTTTCAGTGATGCACCAGGATCACCAACAGGAATAACAATTAGATTCAACAAACAGCAGATATTTGTTGACTTGAATAATATATATGATTACTAGGAAGCCAATAAAATAATTAGCTTATCTTATGCCATCTTATTCACTGACCCCTCTAACCCTTCAAAACCTGGTTATTTACACTTTTTGATCTTTGGAATGTGGCATGTAAAAGGGCTTACTCAGTCACTCTTTCCAAGGATCTTCAGTGACTGCATTGTGGATAATACAAATGTGACTGTCCTTAGAGCACTGAAAAAGCTCTCATAAGAACCAATACTAAACAATAGTGTTTGGTACAAAGGACTAGAGGCTATCAGCTTCGTGTTCTTGAGTGACTGTTTCTCTACTTAACCAAAACCTATCTTAACACCAAGAATTGTGATATGTAGGTTGCCTCACAGCTAAAGATCAAAATTGTTCACAATCAAGACTTTTTTTAAAAAAAGTCACAATGAGTTGGCTCTTGCTATGAGCAATTTGCATATGAAGCTGATGACTGTAATCGATGAGTAGGAATTGCTGTAGCTCTCTTTTGGAACATTGCTGCTCCATTAACTTGCCATCAGAGATTTATAGTTTGTGGTTAAAGTTAATGTGAACTTACTTGGAAGAAAAGCCTATTTGAATTGTAATAGGATTATAATTTTATTTCTATGCAGGAACTAAAAAGTAAAGTCTGAGTTCCTGAATGTAACTTTTTATCTGTTTCATCAAAGCCAAAGTGAACTGCTTATTTGAAATTGATAAATGTATTTAAAATATAACTATGTCAATGTCCTTTATCGAGAAACCATCAGGAATACACTTACAGTTGGCTTGATTACATATTGCAGTATGGGAGAGAAAATGCCAGAAGGAACTGTGAGATGTCACAAGAAAAGAATGTTAGAGAATACTTATAGATTGGGATTATGTTAGGTGATTTCGGGGACATTTAAGGAAGTAGAAATTTGCTCCAGATTGGAGACTGTTGGGAAGTGAGGAGATAATCTATGATTAGGTATTTTAAAAAATCTTATCTAAAAGAAGGGAAGACCAGACTCATGATAAAGCTTTAATTTGTAAAGAATAGCAGTCACTCATATTAGCTAGGATAGGGAGATGTTTGGTATATTTGAGGCTTGGACAATTTCATGTTTTGTCTATATTCAGACATGATCATGGGAAGGTCTCATTTTTACCTTGATCCATCATGGTCACAGAGTGGCGTTATATGATGTTGATATTCTGTGAATTTTTTATGCTCAAGAAGAGAACACCATGGCCTACTTATGAGTTCCAGGCCAGCTCCCAGATGTCAGGGGCTGCTTTCCTCTTTCTCAACTATTAGGTCACTAATTGGCTATAGTTGTAATTATTAATTTCAAAGTTTGTTTTTTAATATTATACATGTTTAATGAAATTCAAATGTAATACCTACTCAAAATATGAAACAGACATTATTACACTTCTAAAGATCTACTAAGCTATTGCATTTTTTGTCAACTTCAGAATTAAATTCTTATCATTAAGTTATTTGGCACTAAATTTAAGAGTCAGGGAGTATAAATTTGGTATTCGCTAATTTTTTATTTCTCATTTAGAAACCTTTTGATCTGCATAAGGTGGCAATCCAGCAAAATATCAATATGTCCCAGTGTCTTGTCCTTATTTTATAGACTTGGAAATTGAGTATATTAAAATATCCAGATTAGAATGGGTTCGAGGGCATCTATGCACACTAACCAAAACCACAGGAGACTAATGTGTCTACAAGAATGCTGATGCATTAATTCACAATATAACCATCAACAGTAATAAATGGTTAATTTTTATTGAGTGCCTAGTATGGCAAGCATATGATGAATTAATTCATGAAACCTTCACAACCACCTTTATGTGGTAGTCACTAGTCATTTGGAAAAAATACCTAACTAACTAACCTCTGTCTGCCTCTCCTCTTCCTCCAGGAGCCTCCTAACTTTCCTAATCTCTCACTCTCTTCCTCTCTCTTTCTCTTTCTTTCTCTCCTCCACCCCTACCTTATTCCTCTCATTCCTGAGTTGTTGCATCTCTGCTATTATCACCTTCCATGCTCCTGCAATACCCATTTCCTGGTGTATTTTCTTATCATTTAGACCAAAATGATGTAGAGTGTTAAGAACTGAGGGGTCCCTCCCAATTTCTTTGAAAAAAATCTGAAAAAATGACCAGAATTTTATATTATTTACTTATTTTTATTTATTTTATTTACTTGTTTACTTATTTACTTAATGAAATGTTGGTGTTTTATGTTAGGCTGAATTGAAATTAGGCTCACAAATGTGAAATCTTATGCTAATCTATTTATTAAAAAATAACACTTATTAGTTTAATTTGTTTTAGCCTTTATTTGCTCAGTCATCCATTTCTATGCATTGAGATAAGGTTTAATGATGATTTAGAAGATTCATACATATTGCAGCCTGAGTTTTTTTGGGTGGTGGGAGAAGATACTTTTTTTTTCTGTTGCAGTATATGCTTAGGCTAAAAAAAAAATTAAAAAGTATAAAGTAAGCAAGGTAATAAGTACAAAGAAGAAAAAAAGCTATAATCCTCCCACCTAGAGGCAATCAGTTACTAATATTTTGGGTGAGTCTTTCCAGCTATTTTTGTACATATTTGACATAACATGCCCACAACTGAGATCCCTGCTTTTTTCCCATAGAACATCACATTATAATCATTACTCCATTTAAAAAAAATAAACATATGATGTAAATATACATGTAATAAATGAATAAAATATCTCCTTTTTCAAATATTAAATATTATGTATAAGGATATGTATCAATTTAATTTTTTAAAGAATTTTTTTGGAGCAGTTTTAGCTTCACTGCAAAATTCCAGAAGAAGATACAGAGATTCTCCATATAACCCCTCTCTCCACATATGCATAGTGTTCCTATAATCAACATGCCTCACCAGAGTGATACATTTGTTAAAATTGATGAAACTGCATTGACACATCATAATCACCTCAAATCCATAGTTTGCATTAGGATTCCCAGTTTGTGTTTTACATTCCACTGGTTTAGACAAATGTATAATGACATGTAGACTCTAATATAGTGTCATATGGAGTAGTTTCACTGCCCTAACAATCCTCTCTGTGATGCTTATTCAATTTTCTGCCCCTCCCTCCGGCTCATCCCCTCAACTCCTGGCAACCACTGATCTTTTTACTGTCTTAAAGTTTTGTCTTCTCCAGAATGTCATATAGTTGAACTCATACAGTATGTAGCCTTTCTAGATTGGCTTTTTCACTTAGCAATATGAATTTAAGGTTCCTTCATGACTTATCAAGACTTGATAGCTCTGATTTTGGGGGGGGTGGGGGGTGCTGAATAATATTCCATTGTCTGGATATACTACAGTTTATTTATCTATTTATCTGCTGAGGACATTTTGGTAGCTTCTAAGTTTTGGCAATTATCAATAAAGCTGTTATAAACATCTGTGTGTAGGTTTTCGTGTGAACGTAAGTTTTCAACTCTTTCGGATAAATATGAAGGAGTGTGATTGTTGAATCATACAGTAAAAGTATGTCTAGCTGTGTAAAAAACTGCCAAAATGTCTTCCAAAGTGGCTGTACTATTTTACATTCACATCAACAATGAATGAGAGTTCCTGTTACTCCTCACCCTTCTCAGCATTTGGTGTTGTCAGTGTTCCAGATTTTGGCCATTCTAATAGGCATGTAGTGGTATCTCATTGTTGTTTTAATTTGCATTTCCCTGGTACTAGATAATGTGGAGTGTCTTTTATTATGCTTATTTAACATCTGTATATCTTCTTTGGCAAGGTACCTGTTAAGGTCTTTGGCCCATTTTTTATTCTGATGGCTTTCTTTCTTTCTTTTTAAGAATTTCTTAAGAATTTATTATGGTGTCATTGATTAACAAAATCTAATAATTTTCAAGTGTACAATTCAACAGTAAGTCATATATATATATGCTACATATATATATATATATGCATTGTGTGTTCACCGCCTGTAGTTAGATTTCTGTCACCACATATTTGACATTGAGTTTTAAGAATTCTTTGTACTATATTTTGGATAATAGTCTTTTATCAGATGTGTCTTTTGCAAAGATTTTCTCCTATGGCTTGTCTCCTCATTCTCTTGACATTGTCTTTTGCAGAGTAAAAGTTTTTAATTTTTCAATTTAATTTTGAAACTACTCCTGTCAGTTTGTATCAGCTTTATACAAGGGTATCAACTTTTGGCTACATATTAGAATTTTTTTTTTAGGAAAACTAAACAATGTTTTCTTTAGCTTTTACTTTCCATGAATTGAAATACATGTTTGTTGTAAATAATAAATATGAAAAATAGTCTAGAAAGTGAAAATGGCTTATACTCTCATCTCAACAAAACTTAACTTTTGTGCATATATATTAAGTATATTTCTCTGGATTAGAAACTTTTCACAATAATGACAATAACTCTTCAGCTGCTTGTGAGCAGTTTGAGTGTCAGATAACCACTGCCCATCAAAAAATTGTCTGCATAAAAATCAATCATCTGTACTTTCACCCCCTTTCAAAGAAAAACTTCTTCATATCTCTAGTTCATCAAAATAGGAATCTTCTATTTTTGATGAATACAATATACTTTCACTTACTATACTTTATGTGCAAGCTGTATTTGTTTACTTTCAAATACTTATATCATCTTGTTTTCATTGTTCTATTAATAGATTTTTCTATTCGTGAAAATTGTTTAAGTATCTTGAGGTAAGATAGAGTGTATCATCATTTTTTCCCATTAAAATTAATGGAAATATTCTTATTTAATGGTAGGATCTTCAGGAATGAATAAAAATCTTTAATTGAGGCCTAAATATTTTTTTTTGGTAGATTTTTTAAAAATGAACAATCCATTTTGTATCCTGCCATTAACATGGGCAATGCATCTTAAATATCTTTCTCGAGCAGTATATATCTCTATGTATAAAGATTTTAAAGTAGATTTTTGTATATAGTCCTGTTTAATGCAAGTAAGCTTTAAATATTATTTATTCTAAAAAATCTTTTTAATGTTAATTAATCTCATTGTGCATGCCTTTATTCTGGGCACTTTTCAATTTAATACAATCCTTGGCTTCTAAACTTATGACTTGTACCTTGTGACTTAAAGGATATGCAAAGGCCGGTAGCATATGACTTGCTTCCAATCCATTGTAGAATTTTCCTCAAAGAACATACTATTTTTATTTTATGGGTGGAAAGTTATAGTGTGCCTACTCTTTTTCTGATGGCTGTGTACTTGATGTTTTATTTCAAATCATAGTTTCGGTATCAAATCAACCTCAAGATCTCTCTCTGTAGATAAGCAAAAATAACTACAATTCATATTTAAAACTATGTACCTCCTCTTTTACTGTTCTGACGGCAGTCCATTTCTATTCTCAGGACAAATAAAACAGGCAGGTCTTAGTGTGCTAAAACCACACCGTAAAGTTGTTTGCTTCATGGTCCAGGAATTCTGCTTCATTTCTCTTCTCCCTCTGCTTATTTAGCTTTTAAAAACAGTCCCTGCTTTTGATTGCTTAATACTTCACCATGACCACAAATAAGTAAAGAATAATCTTAAACTTTCAATTTTCCATGCCACTAGGGAAATCATTCATCTAATCTATAGATTTTAAAAAGATATTGTAGGAACGAAGGATGAGTATATCATGTCAGTTTTTTGGTTCAGTTCTGAAAGATTTATTACTAAACAATTTAAATTTTAGTCTGATATTAAATTATAGACATTGACAAATGTCTTTAGGCTTCAAGAGATGTTTTATATGTTTTATCTCTAATGTGATAGAATAACATGTATTAGTAAGTATAATTTTTTTTTTTTGCTCTAAATCATTTCTGTCTGGTTAACTTTTTTCCTCAGCTAGTCATACATACTGGATTAGCCTATCAATAGTTATTTGCCATGATGTTATATTTTCTTCCTATAGTAAATAAATGTCTTGAAGTGGGAAATAAACTTGAACAGAATAGATTTAAAAATAGAGAATTCTTGAACCCTATATATGAGGTCTGAATATTACCATTCCATATTTTTAACTTGGAGATCTATGAAATACATATATTTGGCTGTACCTATAGACACTTGTCCTACACGATCTAACTGTAAGTTTTCTTAAATTCTTATTTTTCTCCATTTTATCAACTCATATTTTCCTGTTAGTATTCATTTTCATGCTTTTTTTTCTCAATGAAAAATTTCTACCTATAGAATTGACTTCCCCTTTTTTGCTATCTTAAACATGTTTCAGTAGTTCGTGTAAGAGTAAACACTTTCTATATACTTTTAGCCATGGGATTGTTTGCCTTTTCTCAAACAAAATCTTACGATGGACTGTTATATAGTGTGAATTTAATTTATAACATCAAATTATAGCATTTTATTTTAGTAAATCAATCAGCAAGGACAAAGAAGCTGTTTTAATCAACCCAAATATGAAATCAGGGTTTGTAGATGGCCTTAACATATAATTTATGTCTGGATTTGTTTGGGCTACAAAATGTGAAGAACATTCTGATTCATCCACATCCTGACAGGTATTTAATAGCTTGACTTTCTGGATACTCAAACAAATGGCAAAGGAAAATTTATTCTGAAGTCTGTATAAAAATGAAGTATCTCACAGCTCTAGTATCAATTTGTTGATGACCTCCAGATATTCCTATATGACATATTTGAGAGTTCATATTTTTTAAAAATTATAGTAAAATATAAAACAAAACTTGCCATCTTAAGCATTTTAAGTGTACAGTTTTAGAAGTGTTGTGTATTCACAATGTTGGGCAACCAATTTCCAGAACTCTTTTCATCTTGCAAAACTGAAACTCTACAACTCTATGTGCACATTAAAGAACTCTCTATTTCCCTCTCCCACTACCCATGTCAACCAACCTTTTATTTTCAGGATCTATGAATCTGACTACTCTAGGTACCTCATATAAGTGGAATAATACAGTATTAGTCTTGTGACTGACATATTTGAGTTAGCATAACATCCTCAAGATTATTTATATTGTAGCATTTGTTATAATTTACATTTTATAGGCTGAAGAATATTCCAGTGTGTGTGTGTGTGTGTGTGTGTGTGTGTGTGTGTGTGTCACATTTTGTTTATCCATTCATCCCTTGATGGACACAAGATGCTCCCACGTTTTGGTTATTGTGAATAATGCTGCTATGAACATGGATATACAAATATCTCTGACCCTGCTTTCAATTCTTTTGGGTGTATATCCATCCAGAGGTGGAATTACTGGATCATATGGTAATTCTATTTTTAATTTTTTGAAGAACTGCCATACTGTTTTATATAGCAGTTACACTGTTTTAGATTGTTTTTAAAAATCACAGTCATAGTTTTAACAGGAAATTCTAATAAAATATTGCGAGCCCCTTAAGAGCCTCTTTAGAAACTTCAGATTCTACAGGACTCAGTTTGAGAACCAGAGACCTAGAATACTCAGACCATCAGGCAAATAATCCACATTTGTTGCTGGGGTCTCAGGTTTCACAGGCAAGGTCTGTCTCATACCTGATTGTAGTGTGTTTTTTGGTAAAAAAATTGATGTCTTACATTTACATAGAACCTAGAATTGAAAAACATCATGTAGATAAATGATGGTAGTTAACAACCACTGTTTTGATGGTCCAGGACTAATCCTGATTAGTGAATGTAATACTTTCCACAAGTAATCACTGTGTAATTACTTAGGCACTTCTATTTTAAACTGTACATTTCAGTGATGAACTAATGATTGCTATTCTCACTTCTGTTTTTAGTTTTACATATTTTTTAAAACCACTGGTACTAAACAACTTGAGGAGAATTCATACTAATTTTCATTTGAAAGAATTTGTTATAGTGAAAAATTTTTAAATATGTGTTTCAAGCTTGGACTAGTACATATCAATAATCATTCCACTAAATTAAAATATCAATAAATAGAATAAGCACATAAAATATTCACAGGCCTCATTTCTGGCACTAATTTTTTTTCCTCAAAGGAAGTAAATCAGTATATTTGATGGCATAGAAATGTATTTAAACACTCTAATTTTTTTAAATTTCAGCATTCCTTTCTATCTAAAAAATACTTAAAATCAGAATGTATTAGAGTATTAACAAAATAGGGAATTTCCTATTTACAATATATAAAGTGAATACACTCAATTGGTAAGTCTGTGAGGAAATAGGCTCTCTTATTTATTATTAGCACAAGCACAAATCAGTGTGACCCTTATAGAAGGCAAAACTCCCAATGCATTTTACCCTTGACCCAATAATTTCATTTCTGAGAATTTATACTATAGATATGTCCATACAACTAAGAAATGAAGTTTTTATTGTGGAATATTTTTTTAGGAGAAAATTATTGAAAACAAATATCTAACAGCTGGGAATTGATTAAATAAATTCCATAAAATGGAATACTATTCAACTGTAAAAAAGAATAAAGATACCTCCAACTAATATAAAATAATATTAGATGTCAACTCTAATTGAAAAATTAAATAAGACACACATACACAAATTTAAAAATAATAATGTATAGTAAAGAAAAAAGAAAACTTTTCTCATATGTCAAACCATTCCACGGCCAAACTTTTCTAATTGCCTGTCATTTTTCACCATGTCGATTGGAAATATGACTCTCAGTAAAGTTTACCAGTTGACCCTTATTTTGACTTGGGCAACCTGAGGGAATGTATTTTTCTTCTTCATGTGTCAGCCCTTTGATTATTTGAAGAGAAAAGCAGTTAAGACTTAAGCTGAGTACACTGAACTATTTCTCATATCTGAGGATTTTGAGTCTCACATCATTTTGGTTGCCTTTCCAATCCAGGTTCCTGGCATCCCTTTTAAGTACAGATATTATCCAGAAAGGGACATACTGTTCAGAATGTGGTCTGGCCGCATTAGAGCAAACAGGTTCACATGTTCTACATACATCTTTCTTAATGCAACTTGAGATTGCATTTACATTCTAGGAACTGTAACTGTTTTTTGAATCAGGAAATAAAGAAGGCAATTTTTTAAAAAAGAATGAAGCAGCTTTTTGTATATTGAAATAGAAAGATCTTCAAAATAAATTGTAAAGTAAAACCAAGCATAATGCAGTGTGTATATAATATGTTACAATTAGTGTAAGAAATAAAAGTGCAATTCCTTATACATAAACACCAGAAAAATCCACAAGAGACTCCTAAAAGTGGTTATTGTATGTAATAGTGTAGAAACCTGGGGGAGATGAGCACAGGTGTGGGGGTGAGATTTTTCACGATATGTTTTTTTTATTATTTTGTTATTGAACCACTTAAGTGTACTCATGTGCAAAAAAATAATCTTTAAAAATATCATAAATGATTTATCTTTAAAGAAATTTGAAATTAAGAGTGCTAAATTTTGATAATGCAAGCAAACAGAAAGAATATATGTATAGAATGACTCAAAACATGAGTATTTTAAAAAATTCATTTTATATGCAGCGTCACAATGAATTAGATACATCTTTTAGATGTTGAGAAAATGTACCAAAAGCTAAATAGCAGAGGAAGTGATGTTTGAAAACATGAATCAAAGCAACACTTATTCTAGAGTTAATTATTCCCTGCTACTAATACAAGTCCTTTCTGCATATTCTTTCCAATGCTCAGTAATTATGGGGTTTTCCAGTCTGGACGGCAGGAATAGGCACTATTCCTGGCACTGTGTCAGCTGTGGCTTCTCCTGTCTAATTCTAACTACCTGCCAATCACAGGTAGTTTCATCATGTATGTGCTCTTATCAGCACTAGGCTGAATCTTTGAGGGGGACTCTCTACATCTCTGGGGTTCTCTTTCTGTGCAGCTTTTTCCTCTCTGATACTCTGAACTGCAAACTCTGGTTGCCCTGTGCTCCCTGGATTCTCAGCTCTGTCTCCTCAGCTTGCGGAGTTCACGGTGCTCTACCTGGGTGCTCCTTCTCTAGAGTGTGGCATGGAAACTCTCTCAAAGCAGTAAACTGGGAAAATGCAGGGCTTGCCTTGTCACCTCCCATATCTCAGGGGTCACTGGCTTTCATCACCTGATGTCCAATGTCTTGAAAACTGTTTTGCATTTTTTTTGCTTGATTTTTTTAGTTGTTTCAGATGGGAGAGTAAATCTTGTCCTCTATCTCAGAAGCGTTGAGCATAAATCCTTTCTCCCTTTCTCTACTTTCTTATTCTCCATAAAAGTGTTAGGAAGAAGGACCGTTTTTTTGCTATCCAAAATATAGCAATTTGCCTCAAGAATTAAATGCTTGCTTTGAGGAAATCCTGTAAAATTTCTTAGTCATTAGTTTCTACCATCCTGAAATTCTCAAGCTGAACTGCCTTTGAATATTTCCACTTTTAAAATTTTCTAAATTGTCAAGAAGGAAAAAATAATAAGACTAGGGGTAGTTATGTTATTTTCACACAGCAAGACAAAATAATATATTATCCAGCATTTCACATTATCTCATTTGATAATAACTTTTAAATGGGATTCTGGGGGTGCCAGATCTTTGCTGATGATGAATGTTGTGCACACTGCCTATAAAAATTATTATTCTTTGTTGGAGTAAGTAGGTTACCAGTTAGAATTTAACTAATTCTTTAATCTTTCACTTCTTGGTTTTGAATTAAGAACATTTGGAGTCCCTTCCAATGTTGGCTTTAAAAAAGAGAGAGAGAGGAAGAGAAAATTATTGCTCAGGAAACACAGACTGAAATTGTCTTTGTAGAGGTAACAGATCTTGAAGTATTTGAAAGTTAAATACAAGAAAAAAAGTATTTTCTTAATCTTCCTCTTTTGACTCTTTTGCCAAATTGCTGAAATATAGAAAATCTTAGAAATTTGCGACTGAGAACATAGGTAAGTACTTCCTGCTTTGCTAACCCCATGTCAGCCATGCATAAAGTTCTCAGACATTAGGGAATGGGCAGATTCCCTAAGTACTCTCACATTTCATTCTTTCACGTGAAACCTGTGAATGACATGTAGCTATAGTTATTATCCCATTGAACAGATACTGAAATAAGCTCAGAAAGTTAAAACGATTTCCCCAGGTGACATGGATTAGTTAGTGGTAGAGTCAGGTCTTAAACCTACATCTGCTGACTCTGACTAAATGCTAGATCTTTAGAGGATGCATTGTTAATTCTTGCCTGGAATGCTAAATGCATTAGCACCATGGTGTTTCTGAAAAAAAGGAAATCTCAGCAAAACAAGGTCCTGAGGTAAACAAAATAGGATTAGCTCTTCTCTTAGAGGCAGCCCTCAATCATAAGAAGTTATGAAAAAATCTCCTCTAAAAATAAAATATAATACAAGCCCATATGTTTTGTAATAAATACATTTTACAGCTAATGCCAATCTAGAAAATATTTTTATAATAAGTTCCATATGAAAACATCTAAAAGTTTAAAAGGTATGGCCTCATGTTAACAGAATGTCTCCATTAAATTGTAGAAATCAGATTTTTCTTGGAAAGTAAACATTAATTATTGGTTGTCAAAATGAGTAACAAATGAGAATTCTTTATTTTTATCACATTTTTGTGAGTTAATCAGAACTAAATTCCAAGTTCCTTTGCTTTGGGATAACCAATGATCTGGAATTAACTTCTGATCACTTGTGCTAATATTAGGGATCAGGAGCACAAGTATTTTTAGAACAGTGGATGATCCAAGAAATCTTTTCTTTTTGTCTTAAAATGTATTGTAGATTGTAGATTGTGACTTTTTTTAGGGGGGTAAAATCATAGTGTGCTTGTGCTTTACTCAACTATATATTATAATTCATTTGTTATTTCTTAACATATAGGAGCCAATACCAGAAGGACTTAACAGTGAATGTCAGGCAGCAGTGAGAACCAGTATGGAATGTTAATTAGTCACAGAAAAATCTGCAAAATACAAATCTACACGGGGACGAACTCAAGTGTTACCTGTGAAATTAGGCCAAATTCCTTCTGAGGATTTATAACTATTGAAGACAAATGCCAAGGCTGAAAGATTTTGCAGCAAAAAAGGAAAAAGTAGGATCACATTACATTTTCTATTCCAAGTGAAGTCTGTTCTTTCCTCATTTGTTGTTAATTCCCACTTCATATCCTAGCCTCAGCACTTCTTTAGCTCATTCTTTCCATTCTAGCTTCTTTGGATATGGTGCTTAAAAAATAATGTACAAACATGTATGTGCATACCCTCATGTTTGTGAGCAAATAAGTCACTAGGATGCTTTTTGGATTTAAATCTTACAGTGCTTGAGACCTGCCTCCATTATAGCCTCTGTTTCTTTGCTGAAAGTGACACCTTTTCTTAGGAAGCAGCTTCCTTCATTCAAAATAGAGGTTCAGTAATTAGGCAAAACAACCACTTTGGTTTTGTTTCTCTGCATTTTGTAGAATAAATGAAGTACCTGTTCTAGATTAACAGATTACAGGGATTCACTAAAACAGAAGCTACTCTCTTTGATCTTGAAAAATAAACACACAACTATGCTTCTAAAAACAGTTTACTTTTATATAAGGTAGACAATTTTACTTTCAACCTTCAGAGTAGATATGAAAGCAAGCAAATGTGAGCAATGCATTATGGGAGAAAGTCTTGTTATAAGCATAAAACTAGAGCAAGTATTGGCAGTATGTGGTGGGAATTTGAAAGGTGGAAGTATCAATCAGGGTTCAAGCTGGAAAATAGAATTGAGGTATTTTCATAGAGAAAAGTTAATGAGGGAAACTAGTTAAAAGTGATGGGAGAGCTGAGAAGGCAATCAGAGGCCAGTGAAGCAACTTGGTGCTCACCAATGGCAGGAAACTGCTATTGTTCCCACAGCCAGAGGGACAAAGGGAGGAGGTGGAGGGACCAGAGTTTAGGAGGCCTGGATAGGGATGGAACCATGATAGAGATGAAGCCTTGTCTGAATTATCACACAAAGCAGAGAGAGAAAGGAAAAGAAATACCCTGATTTTCCCACTTTACACCCTCCAATCTCTAGTCATTTGTCTCCTTAGTGGTCCACTCTAATTAGAAATCAGTTGCCAAAGAGCCTGGGACAGCAGTTTGCAGGGGTCAGAGCCCTGCAATACAGAACAGGAGAAGGGCAGGGAATGGATCTGAGGTTCATTTGTCCTCAGAAATAACCAGCACAGTGACATTCGTAGTTATTTTCTGAGGAATTATTTGCATAATCTATGACAGAATTGTGAGGCAGATAGTTTATTGCACTTGTTTTTTCCTTTCCTCGCTGTCAGTGCCCTCCCTCTCTGGATCTGGTTTAGGAAAGGTCTAAGACAGTGAGATTCAACACTGTGATTGGACTGGAAGGAGGCTCACAAGTACCATAAGTCAGAGAACCAGTGGTCAGAAAGCTATGGCAGGAAGAAATAAAGGCAAGTAATGGCTTACTAGCCCAAGCAGATAAACTAGATTCTTTATTGGGAACAGATCGAAAATCAATGTTAGTGGAACAATCTGCAGTAGATTACAGATCATGGTGGTTTGCACAAGATGGTGAGAAGTGGATATATTTTGAAGAAGGAGCCAAGAGGATTTACTGGTTTTAAGTGTAAAGGGGGAAAAAAAGAAGAATGAAGGATGATGCTAAAGTTTATCCTGAATAACCAGAAGGATAAAGTTGCCATTTAACAAGATGAACAAACTGTGAAAAAAAAGAAGGGTTAGGAGGATACCAAGAGTTTGGTTTTCAATCTGCTTAATATAAGAACATTTTGTTTTCAAAATTTTCTTTTTAAAACTGCCATTTTTGTTTATTTTTTTACATAGTGCAGGAGGCTCAGTACTGAACTCAGGGAAATTTTTAAGTTAAAGCATACATATCTAATGGTGAAACCCCATCTTCTTTCTCTCCTTTGATTCTGAGAAAGATGGAAGCCAAGATTTACTTATTCCCTGACATCGATCCTTTCCCCAACCCCAAGAGATTGGTATACCACTCTGGGGAAATTGACCAGCTCAAGAGAAAAATCCCTGCAGATACCAAGAATTAGAGATTTTCCACAAGGATATCTGAGTCCACAATCACTTCAAATTAATTCCTTACAAATTCCCAAGCTCTAGCCATGCACACTTCCATCATATTGTTAATTGCACACACTATATATGAATGGAAAGTCAAAGATTGCAGACTTACCTTAGGCACAGTGTTAGGCCCTAGGAGAGACTGGAGGCCAGGAGACAACAATTACTCATCAGTCTCAGAATTCAGGCAAAAATTGTTCTGGTAAACATTATTCCAAAAACATGTGGACTACACCAAGTTCATAGCAGTGCTATTCACAATAGCCAAGATATGGAAGCAACTTAAGCGCCTATCAATAGATGATTAAATAAAGAAGTTATGGTACATATACACAATGGAATATTACTCAACTATTAAAAAAATAGGAAATTCTACCATTTGCAATGACATGGATGGACCTAGAGGTTATGCTGAATGAAATAAGTCAGAAAGAGAAAGATAAATACCATTTGATTTCACTTTTATGCGGAATCTAAGGAACAAAAAGAATGAACAAACTAAATGAAAACAGACTCACAGATACAGAGAACAAATTGATGATTGCCAGAGAGGAGAGTTGAGGGGCTGGGTGAAAAAAGTGAAAGGATGAAGAATTACAAATTAGTATTTACAAAACAGTCACAAGGATTTAGAGTATAGCATAGGGTACATAGTCAATATTATTGTAATGATTGTGTGTAGTGCCAGATAGGTGCTAGAGTAATAGGGGGATCACTTCATGGATTGTATAAATGTCTAACCTTTTAAAATTAAAAAAAAATAAAAAATAAAAAAAATAAAGTTAGTATAGGCCAGTAGTTCTCAACCAGGTATGATATGCACCCTGTCTTTATTCCCAGGGAACATCTGGCAATGTCAGAAGACATTTTTGGTTGTCACAACTAGGACAACTAGGGGTATGGTTGGCAGAGGCCAGAGATGCTACTAAACATTCTACAATATATGGGATAGTCCCCCACAACAAAGAATAGTGCGAAGGTTGAGGAACTGATCTAGACCAACATGGTTTTATGGGTGCTTTTCTGGATATTCAAGAATTAAATAATCTTAATCTTATGTATTGAGTTCTATAGACTAAGAAAGCTTCTCATATCATTTTGATATCCAGTACCACCTTGATATCCAAACTAAAGACAATAGAGAAGAATGTATAGATCAGTATCACTCATGTGTATAAACGTAAAACATCTTAAATAAGATATTAGCAAACCAAATCTATATTTATATAACAAAACAACACATAATTATCATTACCATGTTGTTTTTATTTTAGGAGTGCAAGGATGGTACAATTAGAATATTATATAATTCACCATGTGCTTAAATTAAGAGGAAAAATTATAGCATCCCTCAATAGATAAGCAAAAAGCATTTGCGAGAACTCAAAGCAAGACAAAAACTTTTAGTAAACTAAGAA
Source organism: Eidolon dupreanum (assembly GCA_028627145.1). Classification (NCBI taxonomy): domain Eukaryota; kingdom Metazoa; phylum Chordata; class Mammalia; order Chiroptera; family Pteropodidae; genus Eidolon; species Eidolon dupreanum. The sequence continues at coordinate 60,309,458 of CM053501.1, read as the reverse complement.
GAGAATTGCTGTAATCTGATAAAGGATATCTAACCTAAAATGTCAATAGTTATAAGTGGTAAATACTAGAAGCAGTTTCTTAAGATCTGAAATGAAGATAAGGATGCTTGCTATTACCACTTTTCCTCAACATTATTCATGATGTCCTAGCCGGTGCAGTCAGGCAAAAACAAAACAAAAATAAAACAACAACAACAACAAAATAAAAAACAGAAAAAAAACCCCACTTGGACTACACTCAATTCATAGCAGCACTATTCACAATAGCTAAAACATAGAAGCAACCCAGTGTACATTGGTGGATGAATGGATAAGCAAAATACTATAATCCATACAATGGAATATTACTCAGCCTTAAAAAGGAAGAAAATGCTGACATATGTTACAACATGGATAAACCTTGAGGACATTATGCTAAGTGAAATAAGCCAGTTGCAAAAAGACAAATACTGTATGATTTACTTAAATGAGGTACTTAGAATAGTCAAAAACATCAAGATAAAAAGTAGAATGGTTATTGCCAGCGACTGGGGAGAATGGGGATAGAGAGTTTCGGTTTTATAAGATGCAAAGAGTTATGGAGATGGATGGTGGTGATGGCTGTACAACAATGGAATATATTTAATAACAGCGAATTGTACACTTAAAGGTGGTTAAGATGGTAAAAAATTAGTTGGGAAAAAGAAAACACTTAGAACTTCTGAAGAAGGATAAAGAGGAATTTATATAATGGCAGATGTTCTCCAAATTGCCTTTGAGCAACAATTAATCAAGAAAAAGAATCAGGCACTAACATCAGCACAAATGAGTAAAATGTATAGAAAGAAAATCAATCAGAAAAGATAAGTTAGAAGCACCTTAAAGGAGGTGTTAAAATATTATTGTAGTAACAATAATCAAGTATAATTTTTATATTTTTTATTATTAAACATTTATTTCAGTTGTGCTTAGTTTAAGCAATGCTATGATTATAATGTTTTACTTAACAATTGTAATCCATTTAACTATGAACATCTATGAATAGAATAACAAAGGAGGTCATTGAAGGTCTGTTGCCAATGACCTATTGTAATAATGAAATGGTCTATTCAAATTACAGCAGAATAACTGTTTTATACTCTACTGCCTCATGTAAACAATACTAGGTTTAGGTCAGGGTGCGGGTGAAGTAACAAAAGATGTAAATGATTTAAAGAGAATTCCTTAGAAAGAAATAATATTGATAATGTTAATGAAACCCAGTTTCATTTGTCTATCTAATTTATTTAGTTAATACTGAATGTACAAGATTCTGAAGGGAACATTTAAGGGTGAGAAAAAATAATCTTGGCTTAAAATTTATGAAAAAAGTTTTTTTTGAAAAACTGTTCTCATTAAAAATGAAATAGTACTACTATGGGTAGGAGAAGAAGGAGTATATAGGAAATTTTTACTTTCTGCTCAATTTTTTCTGTGAATCTAAAACTGTTTTAAAACACAAAGTAATTAACTTTAAAATATTTTAATGAAATAGCCCCTTTAAAAATACTTTTAGCTTTAAAAACCTATCAAAATGTTAAGGCAATTTTTGAGGCAAAGCTTTTTAGCATTGCATTTCCTAAGAAAAATGTAAAACAGCATGGGAGAATAAAATTATAATTGAAATGGTCTTGTAATTTAAACAAAGCAGGTCATATTCTTTAGAGATTGTGTTTTGCTAAGTCTTCAATATACAAAGCCAATTCTATTTTACTTTATTTAATAGAATTTACTTTGTGTGAATTAGTAATGCAAATCAGATCACTATTTAAATCTATTCATTGTTTATTTTCAAGAAAGAGTAAATTGAAATTTGGAATATATTTAAATGTTATTGCAGTATTCACATTCTGAGAAGATAATTCTAAATATCTTAATAAGTTTATTTAACTCTAATTCCAATATTATGTATTTACAATGACTCTCTGGAATGATAAGTTCCCTTTAATATTAAAAATACATTAACACAGAATAAAAAAAGAAAGTCTTCCCTTAAAAGATTTTATGTGGCTTATCTTAAAGAAGATCTGTCTCTCTGTCTGTCTGTCTATCTATCTATCTATCTATCTATCTATCTATCATCTATCATCTATATGTTTAGGTACACTCAAAATAAAAATAGAGAATCAACCATGAAAGAAGGTAAAAAATGATTATAATGCCTGTGTACTTAATGTGGTTAATCATTTGATTTGCCTGGCAAATTTAACTTTCTGGCAGTCAGGACCAAACCAAAACAGGACAAAACCAAGACAATTTTCATAACTTTCAGAAAGGAAGCATACTGTTCCTCAAGATATGCATCACTTTTTCAGGCTTTAAATTCTAATAGCAATTTCTGACAGGACACCCAAAGAGGGCACTGGGCAATAAAATGACCTCAATGAATAATAAAATGTCCTCGTTTATCTTGGTAACAAAAATAAGAACACATTTTTCTTATAATTACTTTGATAGAAGCTGGGAGTATAACATTAAAACTAAGTTCAGTATTGGTGATTTTGTAATGGGCTAAGTAATATAGTTCAAGTATGTCTTCTCGGAATCTAATTTAATCTAAAGAAAAAAAACATTACCTTAAATGATTCCTTAAAAACTGTTTCTCTCAGCCAAGGTTTTGATACAAGTTCAGCAGCAGAAAATTCAAAAAATAAACTCTATGGAGGACCCAGGAATGCTAGTATTCTGTGTAGCTGATGAAGGCAGAGCCACAAGCTTTGGAAAGCAGATGGATTCTGATTGGGAATGGACATAGTAAAATAGAAGACCTTGTGTCTGCATATAAGTAAGTCATACGAATAAGTATAAGTAGGCAAAACCAGGAATTCTTCTTAAAAAGTAGATTTGAATTACCTCTTAAATTGACTTGCTATGTCAGTGTTCCATACAAGAACACCCATATCAATCATTTTGGTCTAAAAAGAATTTCAAAACAAATGTAGACAAATGTCAATAATGTCCCATGGAGAACAAAACTCTGAGAGGAATAGCTCAAAAAATCTCAGTTTTATTAAGGTATCTATGGAATATTGAATTCTTCTTAAAACTTTTGACACACTTCCATGTAAATTGGCCATTCAATCTTTACAATAAGCTTGTGATATAGGTATTATTATCCTTATTTTATAAATAATAAACTAAGGCAGAGAAAAACTCATCATATCAACTTATACTTACCCTAGAAGGGTTTAAAGTTGTTATTTGTGCACATATACTTATGTATATGTTGCAAATATCTGTGCATATTTATATATATGATGCATATATTAAAATTCTCAATAAAAGAGACATCGTCTCTAGGTTTTTTTTTTAATCCTCAATAATATGTAAGGGATGTGTCTGAGAAACAGCAGATACCTAATTATATCGGTTGAAAGTTTAAAGAGTGAAAGACTAAACATTACATTGATAAACTATAATAATATTGTTTCTCTTAATATAGCTATACAGTCTGTGGTTTACTGAGAAGCACACACATTTTTAAATATTTCTGTGCCTTCAAATGGATAATAAAAAAGCAGCTTCGGCTAATCAAAGACAAGTTAGTCACCTGCTTGCTCAGGCATTGACAGAAAAAAGAAAACACTGCAAAACAGAATAATCAAATTGCAGATGTAATTTTGGGAATCTTCAGCACATGGTGATAATTGATAATTCATAGATAAATAAATTCATCTATGCATAGTAGCAGAGAAGAGAAGGATTTAAAACTGAGCTCTTAAGAGATCCATCATTTTGTTATGATAGAAGAGAAGCTTACAAAAGAAATTTACAAGGAGCTTCTGAAAGAGTGTTGTGTCATGGAATCCGAAGGAAAAGAGGGTTTCAAGAGAGGAGGTTTCCTTACCAGATGCTGAGAAGCCAAGGAAGATGACATAAAAACCCTGATTAGTTTCATGGGGGTCGCTGTTGGCCTTAGCAAGAACAGTGAATTAGGAACAAGCCATTCTGGAGAAGACTGAAGATAAATAAAGATGGTGAGGAAGTGAGTCAGTGACAGCACTCTTCCTAAAAACATACTAGGGAGGGGAAGAAAGAGATTTGGGTGTGGAAGGAGGGTTTTTGTATTTGACTTTGAAGGTGAAGATTGTATACCAACCATGTAATCATTAATAGTATGTTTTAGTGGGACTGAAAGTTAGTCTTTCTTCTGAAGTTGCAATAATCATGCAGAGCCTGCTCAGATCCATGGTATTTGATGAAATCATATTGTATTTTGCAGCAAGGGCACTTCCAATGGCATCATGGTTCAAATAAAGTATGGCAGAAACTATTTCTTCCCAATATCTCTTCCCCCATTAGAATTTTCAGCTGGGCAAGGGCCTCCCCAAATAAAGTCAGTTCCCCAGTCTTCCTTGCAATTACATGTGACCAGGATAATAAGTTCTGACCAACATATATAAGGAAGAGTATCCTGTAGCAGCTTCAGAGACATTTCTTTAAGGAACAGCTTACATGAACACTTTGACCCACTATGTCTCTTTTCTACTTCCTAGTTGTAGTGTGGACATGATTATTGAACCTGAAGTAGCTATCTTGGAACATCAGGTGACCTTGAGAATAGAAGCTACAGATGATAGTTAAAAACTAGAAGCATCATCTACAGTCTGTTGACTTCATAAAACAGAGATCCATGGTAGCCTTAGTCCACCTGTATCTGGATGTTGATGTCAAAGAAAAAGAAGCTTCTGGTTTAAGCTTCTGATATTTGGGGGTGCTACTTATATCCTTAGCCAAATTTAAATCTAATATATGGAAGGACAGCAAGAAAAGCCCAGATTGTGATAGAAATGACAAACCATCATTGAATTGAAAACATATGAAAAGTCACTGAAGAAAATTCTACTTAGGAAAAATAATAGCATTAATTTAAGATGAGGGATCCTGTCCAGGAGTCTTTGATACTAGGAAGGAAATGACTAAGTAAATGACAAAAATAGGGAGAAAATGCTATGTGAGGAAATGTGGTCTCATATTATCTAGTTTCCTTGTACATCACTGGTCAACCACAGCAGACACTCTTGCAAAGTCTTTCTTCAAGAGGAAAAATGAGGCAGATAATGATTTAGTGCACACTTTTATACTTTCTATGAACCTGTTTAACTGTGTGTACATATATAATAATGCTATATATATGTGTGTGTGTGTGTGTGTGTGTGTGTATATATATATATATTTAAATCTTAACTGTAAATACATCTGAGTCCATATGGTTCTATTGTTGTTTTTTTTTAATATTAAGGCAAATTGTAAAGTATGTAGAAGAGATTTTTCTGGTAATCGCTATTTCTTTTTCTTAATTTGAAGGAGTAAGTCAGAGAAATTTTATATAAGAAAATTCACTTTTGAACTAACAATTCCGTTACTAAAAAAAAGCTGATAAAAACATCATCTCTCACAATAAAAGATATCCATTCTATTTACATGCTTTTTATTGAGAGATCACCATTACAAAACTATATATAATAGACATGAATTTATTTCACAATGCCAGGATATACAATATCACATTCCATTATTTTCTAAATGAAATGTAATTCTGAGGTTGGAAGGAAAATTCAACTAATCATTCCTGGGACTCCCTTCTTTTTCTTGGTGGGATCCTACAACTATCCTGGGCTTCTATAATAAAACCAGGAGGTTGGGCTATCCTTTGTTTTCCATAGTTGCCATCTTTACCATTGTTTTGTCGACTGCAGAATGCTGCTGTGAAGCCCTGAAGCCTGGTTCGTGGGCACTGAAGATCAGAAAGACTTAGAGATACATTTCACAGGGGACCTTTCCACTGACTTCAGACTGTGCCTCTCATTGCCAAGTTCCAGACAGGGTCACTGCATGCCCTTGGTCTCTGCCACCCAGTGGTGGGTTCCTTATCTTCTCAGTTGAAGAAAGCTAAAACTCTTTCTCTCAATGTTTGGAAACGTGATCTTTTCTTGAATATACATAAGAAAAAGAGATGACAACCCCAGTTCATTTTTTTCTCCTAATTATGCATAATGTTAAACATACATAACTCAGAAAGGATGTTAACCTTTGTTTTGTTTTGAGCTTGCTCTCTCAAAATTTCATTATTCAACTGACTAACAAGTAAAATCATTAATTTCACTTCTCTGATTTGAATTTCAGTTCTCCTTCTGGCTCCAGTTTACACGATGACAGTGGAATTAGATCACTAACAGTTAGTTATTCTCTTTATAAAATGACTGATACTGTCAATTCCATCTTAACACATTTGAGCTCTGAGGAGTTTCCTTATGCCAGCTCCAAACATATAATATTAGTGTTACTGTGTACTAATATGCCTATATCTTTGAAATTTTTGTAGATGAATTCAGTTGTGATTATCCTTAGATATATAAAAATAACTAATAGTTTCAAAAAACTTTTTTTTATTGACCTGTTTTATGGTCTGATAGAAAAAAAGTAGAAATCTAACTTTAGAATTATAAGTAAATCCTAATCTGATTTAAATTTAATTATGATTCATTTGACTATTTTAATATTTTTAATACTATTATTATGGCAATGGATATGACACAAGTTTATTATGGTATTAAACATCAGGATTAACAATAGTGAAAATGCTTAAATTTGTTTACGAAAGTACTAAAAATAAATTAGAGAACTGGTTTAGTATATACATATATGCATACATATACATATACTTAATTTACATATATATTAACCTCTCTCCCACCATTGGTCTCATTTAGAGGATACAAGGAAATCAACTCATTCTTCTGAAAACTGTCAGTAAAGTAAAAGATCAGACTACTGTACCAATTATGAAGTAGCCCTATCAAAAAACTGATGTGGTATCAAACTAAGCCTCTAGATCTAGCTAAAAGTTTGCAGGAAACATAGTGGCAAGAGAAACACGTTAACAGATACCATAGGATGGTAGGTGCAGAAAAAGCCAAATATTGAAAATTCTACAGGCCAAAGACATCATTTATCAAAAATGAAATTAAAAGGAATGAAAAAGAGGCAACATTATTGATATCAACCAATCTCAACCTGATGTCCTCACTTGAATTTTGATTCCCTTGAACTACTGTAAAATTATAACATTTTTGAAACAATTGGAAATATGAACACAGTGCCTAAATATTTAGCATTATCAAAGAAATACTGTTAAATTTTTCAGGTGTGATAATGGTATTGCTATGTTTTTGTAAAGAGCTACTTTCTTTAGAGATACATATTGAAATATTTATGAATAAAATGGTATGACACATAGAATTTGCTTCAAAATAACATGGCTGGTTAAGGGTATAGATGAAATAAGATTGTCCATTTTGAAGCTGAGTGATGGTATTGATTACAAGGTAGTTCATTGTATTACTATTTTTACTTTATAAAGTGCTTATCTTTTAAATATACATGTAGAAAAATTTAGAGATGAAAGGCCAGGAAGTACATCACCATCTTCTGCCCAGAAGAGAGAACTGGAAATATCTGGCAAAGAATTCTAATGACTTCCTCTCTAAGAGAACCCGTGTCATGATGTTAAAGCTGTATCACCCTTAAGCCCTGGGAATGACTGTACCTTCTTGCCACCTCTAAGACAGTATCCAGACACAAGTTATTTCTCTCTTATGACTCACAGTCATGCGATACATTATATGCAGAGATCGCATAACGGATATAAGTTAATTGGCTTACTCCAATAAGAATTCAGCAATACTTTTTAGAAGAAATTGTTCTACTTTACATCTTGGATTATTAAAATGTTATTGTAAAAAAACTTGGGAAATACGGAAAACTAGAAAGGGGGAAAATCTCTCAAAATATCACCTTTAAAAGATGATCACAATTAACATTTTAGTGGATTCCTTCCAAACTTTTCTATGCATTTAAAAAAACTAGCTTTCATGGTCACCCAAACTATAACCATTTTTTCATTAGTGACATTGCTCCAAATAGCTTATCTAACTGGCCCTGACCAGCAGATAATTTTTTAAAAAGATATTTTTAGCCCCTTTTTTTTTTTCATAATATGAATGTTTTTAACTTGGTTATGTAGCACTTAAATACTAATGGTTAACTAAAAATTTCAGGTCACATTCTGTGTTTTAGAGCAAAGAGTCCTTAGTTCTAAAATTGCTTGTTGGTATAAGACCAGCCATGAAACAAATGAATAACTGTAATAGTTATCTTCATTTGCTTCTGGTATTTTCTCCATCCAGATTATTTGTAAAAAGGGAACAGCTTTGGAAGTTCATATTACTGTGGAATTTAAGCCTCTTAAAATCATCGAGATTCTGGTTACCTTTCAAAATAATAAACTGCTGTTGATTCAAGCAATGACTAGTCTAAGGAATAAATTAGCCAAGTATGTTACAATTGGGATGATTTCAAATCCAGAAACCATTTAGTTTTAAATTGGATTTTTAGAGGTTAAAGATGATACATGGACTTTTAAAGCAATTATTACTCGAACTTTCCAAGGACTCTTTGACACTGCATTTGATATGCAGACTTCTTTATTCCACTCAACAAAAAAAATCACAAAAAGCCTAACTGACTCAGAATCTACAGAAAGATCTTGTAATCTTATTATATTACAGCAATCTCTCAACTATTTATGCTAGTTAATAAAAGAATGACACAGTAGATTGTGAACTCCAGGGCAAAAATCAGGAATTATCCATCCTTACAATCCTTACGACTCCTAGCATAATGCACTGCACAAAGGAAACACCCATAATCAAATAAATGTAATACAAGGTACAATTGCATTTGTATATGAAAGATATTTGCATTTTGGGTACCTTATTTACTTTCCTTAATGCTATTCCATACATCGTTGTTTTCTGGAATATCTCCTTATAATTTCCGGAAAGAAAATTATTGAATTAGACATGTGAACACTTAAAATACTTTGACAAATAACTTTCCAAAATCTTTGTCCTAATTTAGATTCCCAACAGGATATACAAGTGCTCATTTCACTCTACCTTCCACCAATGGAGTTAACATTTTAAACTAACTGGCTAATTAGATCCATGGGAAATATCTCTTTAGTCTTCATTTCATTATTGAGTTTTAACATTAGCTAAATATGTAGTATGCATTTAAATTCCCTATTTTGTGAACTGACCATTTATGTATATGCGTTTCCCATTTATCTATTTAAGGTCTTAGTGTTATTCTATTTCTATTGTTTGTCCTTACACTGTACTTTATACTTTTATCCCAAATATGCACTTGTATATATGAGCCTCTGCTATTAGACTGTGGTTCCATAAAGGCAGTGACCCCATTTTATTTATCTGTGAACAACACCTAACACATTGAAAAACTGTATATTGTACATGTAGAATTATTCTTATTTAAGATTAAATGAGATAAGCAAAGCATCTAACATGCCTGTCATACAGCAGCTGTTCAATAAATTATTTAAAGCAATCAAGTTTCGTTGTTTAACTAAAACCACATACTTCCATTTCAGAGTTCAAGAAAACCAAGATTAGAGAAAGAAAATCAAGATCAACTTTCTTTGAAAGATCACAAACTACAGTTGTAAATTGCAGATTTAGGATTTGATCTCTGATTCTCCAATCTTTCATCACAAAACACGTCTGACTGAAATATTCCCGAGATGTTGTAACTATTGAAATTTCTGGAAGACCAGTATGAAATCTGGGCTGGTAAAACCTTTTGACAACTGATGGATTCTTTCCCTACAACCGGTAATGATACCCTTACCCCACACAGAGATGTTTCTTCTTCCCTCATTTAATTTTATAGGAAATTTGTGGTAAAAATAGTAAAGCTCAGCAAGTACAAATATGCATCACATAAGTGACTTTTTTTTTTCCGCCAACAGATTAGTTAGCATTTGTTTTTAGACAAGAGAGGCAGCTGTTCTTGTGGCCACTGTTAGAAAAACAGAACTACAGCAACAAGAGGGAAGGACAGAGCCGATGGGAAAGGCCACTCAGCTGGAGGGCCTGAAGCTCGGGATGCGTTAGGAGCTGCCGCAAGAGGAAGGAGAAGGTTGCAAAACAAGTTTGAAGTAAAAAGTTAGGTTTCCGAGGACAGCAGCGCGGAGAGCGAGGCCGGGTTAGCAGTTTGGCAGGAGGGTGTGTCCGGTACAGGCCAGAACGCTGCGGCCGGCTCCGAGGTCGCAAGAGGCTGGGGGTGGAGGAAGTTGCATCTAGGTCAGCGAAAGAAAGGAAGCCGGCCACTGATGCAGATCACCTCCGGATCCCGGTTCCAAAGCATCTAGTGTGAAACCGAGTCCAGATGCAAGGCCGATCTTCAGCCATCCTCCTCACCCTAGGACCTTCTCAACTATTTCCTGTAAGAACCCGGTGCCCCCGGCTCGGAGCCTGCATCGCAGCGCGCAGGCGCCTCGCGCCCGGGAGGCCGCGGACGCGGAGGGAGGCGGCGTGAGAGCCGAAGGAAAGTCGCCTGTGCGCCTGCGCGATCCGCTCTCTCCCTCGTCGGGGAAACTAACCTGGAGCGGACGTCGCGCGTTCCCGGGACTCCCGGCCGGGGCAGCCTTTCATTCTTCTGCTCGGCGTCGTGTCGAGTCCCCAGAGACCCCTGCAGGGGTGTGGGGAGGTAAGAGCCCCTTGTAATAGGCATCCTGGCCTCTCCCCACCCCTGCTGCCCTCACGGAGGGGGCGGGGTGGCCACTGGACGCCTTGCCCTACGCTCTGGGTCTGGCCCTCTTCCTCCCGGGACCGACCTGGAGCCTGGAGCCCCGGCCCGTTTCTTTTCCGATCCCCCTGAGCTGGCCAGGGCGTGACGACCCTCAAGCCTCTTGTCCCTTCGGTAAAGCTGCAAAGGCAGGATCTGGTCAGGAGGGCAATCTCGGCGGCTGTTTCCTGGGTCCCACCTACTGGGGCCGCCCGGAGTGCTGGGCGCTGCCGGCGGAGCGCCCCCGGGGCCGTGGCGGGTGGAGGGAGAAGCGTCCCCAAGGCCGTCAGTCCCGCCGGGGAGGGGCTGCGCCTGCTGGAGGGGACTGTCGTTTTCGCAAAGTAGTAGCCTCTGCTCAAGGACTCGGCCCCCGCCTGTGAATCTGTCATCGCCGCGGGTGCTCTCGTAAAGCCTGTATCCGCACTGATGCGTTTTCTCATCACTTCAAACCAGAAGGATGCGGTGGTGTTCTTTCCCTACTACCTACTTTTTCTTTGGTACCTTTGAAAAATTCTAAAGATAACCTAACTTTTAAAATAGTTAAGTTATTTGTTTTACCGTGATAACAAATTATTATTTTCCAGACTAAGAGTGTTATTGTTAGACTTCTGGAAACTAGCCCATAAATTTGATAAATTAAAGTTTTATTTAACAAAATAGGCAATTTGCCGGTCGACTTAGGTTCTTTAATTTATTATTTTAAGCTTCTCGTCTTTTGAATTGGTAGAAGTTTAAGAGTTTGATCTAGAAGTCTTACATAATTTTTTCGCCTAATTTCTTCCTTTTTTCTCCTCTAGATATTACACTGCATGCCTAGTGTCAAAAAAAATGTAAATACAATAATGAATAAGAAAAAATAATAATTCCATTATTTAAAGGTAATCAACCACAGTTAATATTTTTGACTTTTTACCTTCCAACCTTTTTTCCCCATGGTATTTTCTTAGTTGAGATTTTTATATACAGTTGGATTACCTGTTTTCTTAAAATTACATTTTTAAGTATTTTCCTATATGTTAAAAAAACAAACAAATTTATGATTTTTTTGATTACATAAGTAGAGCATGAGCAAAATATCTTTGAAACGGTTACATTATAAAGCTAAATTCCCATTTAATTATCATTCCCAAGCATGTTACATAATGTGATGGTATTGCAGTTTATTTAACCAAATGGGTCTAGGGATTTTACACGCTTAAAAATTATTAAAGACTAAGAGTTTTTGTTTTCTAATGCAGTATATTTACTATTTTAGAAATTAAAACTCAAGATTTAAAATTTATTTGTTCATTAAAAATAACAATAATAAAGCCATTCTGTATTAAATATTATTGAAAAATAACTTTTCTTTAAAAAATTTAGTGAGAAGGGTGGCATTGTTTTACATTTTTGCAAATCACTTTAATGTCTGGCTTTATAGGAGACCACTGGTTCTCATATTTGATTCTCTGTTCATTGTGGTGTGCTGTCTTGTTTAGGCTGAAGTGTATTAAGAAAATCCAGCCTTGCACAGATAGATATTTGGAAAAGGAAGGATGTCACAGACCCCCTAAAAAGCTCTTGGGAACTTCCAAGGAACCTCAGATCGCATTTGAGAAAGTTGATATAATCATTCTTGTATTGATGGCTGTTTGATTCTTTGCAAATTAATGCTATTACAAACATTGCAACATTGTTATTTCTTTGTGATGTGTTCTTGGGGACAACTGCTATTATTTCTCTAGAAGTAGAATTGCTAGCTCATAGAGTATGTACTTTTTAAAGTTTTGATAGACATGAACATTACTTTTGATGCCTTCATAATTTTCTGCTGTGTCCTAATGCTGGTGTTTAGATTGTTTTACTTAATGATTTGGTGAGATATCTTTGCACGTTTTCAGCTGTTTTGGACTGTTTTCTTAAATTTTTTAAAAGAATTGTTAGGAATCTTTTTGAGGCTATTGATACATATTTTCACATTGTTTCCCTGAAAGAGTATACCAGTTTACTTCTATCTGTGTGTCTGAGATAGGCTCTTTTTATAATGTTCTTACCACCGTTGAGTATGTTTATTATTAAAAAATTGTGTTCTGATTTAGTAGGCAACAAATGGTATGTTCTGATTTGCATTATTTTGATAGTGCATATTGTACATTGAACATTTTTTCATAATCTTACTTGTCGTTTGTTCATATTTTCCATATATAGTCTAATGTCCAAGAGTTTTTTAACAGATTTTTATCTTTTTATATTGTAAGGATACATGCTGTAATTTTTATATGAAAGGACAAAATTATCTTTCTTTTTTCCTCTTTACAAAAGTAGTACATTTTTGTAAGAAAAAAAGTAAAATACTGTAGAGACATATAATGTAGATGTGAAAGACTACATAATCTCAGATAAATACTATTAACTTTGTCATTTGCTCCTCTATATTTCTTTTCCTGTGCCTTTGCTAATACTGTTTTTTTTATATAGTTTGTAAAAATGGGTTTGTACTAAGCATGATGTTTTGCAACTTGATTTTTTTTTTTTTTTTGCCATTTAACATTATATATTGGATATTTTTCTATAGAAGTACATAAAACTCTGGGGAAAGTTTTATCTAGAGTGGCTTTAGGGACACTAATTGTGATATTTAGTTATCTGATGTCAGGCTCCTGTCCTTTTCTATATTCTCTACCTAGGTGATTTCCTCCATTAACAACTATGTGCTGCCAATTTCCAATTTTTTATCTCAGACTTCTCTCTTGCAGTCCAGATCCTTATATCCAATTGCCTGTTGGACATCTCCCCCAACATGTTCTCAAGGTACATCAAATAACAGGCCAAATGTGAACTCGTATTTTCCCTCAGTCTTGCTCCTCTTTGTATTGCCTGTCATGGTCAGTATATGCTGTACACAGTTACCCACAATAGAAACCTGGCAGTAATCCTAGAGTTCTTTCTTGCTTTCACTCTCCAATGGTACCTTTAGCCACTTTTGTATCTATCTCCTTTCCATCTGCACTGCACTTAGTTCAGGCCCTAATCATTTTTCACCTTAAACATTTTAGGAATTTCCTTACTATTGGTTTTTCTGCTTTTCTGATTAATCATCCATGTTGCTGCCAATTTTTTAAAATCATGAAGAGATTTTTAAAAACGATTTTTTGTGAATATTGTAAATATTTGTTTATAAATTTGAGAGTACACAAATGGCCAAGTGAGTAAACACTTTACTTAAAACAGATAAACTTGCTTAAAATAGGGAGTATCTGTTATATTTCTTTTGTATCTTCTACTGTACATGGTAGATTACTGGTACAGTATATGTATCTTAGTGGATTGAAATGGGAAGTATGTACAGCTTAATAAGATTTCATGTTAAAAGGTATCTGTGTATAGTATTTGCATTATCATACCTTTTACAAATTGTGGGATTATCTTACCCTTTTTGTATCTTTTTAGGCAAATCAAATAACAATGCTTAGTACATTGCTATGTATACTTTACAAATAGTATTCATTGAATTCTATAATTTTTTAAGAAAAATTCTTTGGCTTTTTGTAATGAGAAAGCTGCTGTGCTTATTTTTTTTTGTAATTCTATATTCAGAGTTCCTTTACTATGTTTTACTATTATATTTTTAATGTAATGTTTATGTTTATCAAAGTAATGCCTGTACATAATTTAAAGAATTAAATAGCACTATAAGACTTACAATGAAAATTAGTAATCCTCTGCTCCAGTCCTTCTCTCCCCTAAATCCCTTTCTCCAGAAGCAGCCTTTCTCAATCAGCATTCCTCATCGGAATCCTAAAACACAGAAAATGATTTGAATATTTTCTCCATTCCTCCAGGGATGATATATAACTCGTAATACTTTAGATGATAGGAGAGAAGTCAATTTATTACATAAAGTGGATGCCTTAGGGCATTAAGGGCATTCTCTCACAGAATCCTTATTGAGAAAAGCTGCTCAAGAGTCAACTCTTTTTCACCTCTAATTTTTTAGATAGCATGCTTGCTTATATCGCATTCTCCCCTCCATGTCTCCATCCTACCAGTTTTAGATATTGTTTACCAATTTTCTATTATAGAAGATGGGAATTTAGGTTTGTTACACTGACCTTCACCTTTAAATACTGCATTGCACTGCTCCTGCCCTATGTTCATGAATTAGTTACATGTTAATTTTTAGTTAAGTAATTTTTAGTATCGACATCATTTAACTATGTAAATATTGTGTACACCTGAGCCTGGTAGTATATTGTGATGATAGTTCCTTTTTTAAATGATTTTTTGTTTTTCCTAGGGTTAATAATTAGTTGTTCTTTTATATATCAATCTTTCATGTATCTTATGTATTTTATGTCTTTTTAATGTATCTTTTATATCTTTTATTTAATCTATTAACAACCCTTCAGACAAGTTATACAAATATTTTTTTGTGATTCAAATAAATCCGATAATCTGTTTGGTTTGTTTTGCAACATCTTTCCTATAATTGTATCACCCTATGTCCCTCTTGATGGATTGCTCTCTAGGCCTTTTGCACTCAGTGCTTTTTCCCCAGAGTGTCTTATTATGATCTGTGAATTCAGTATGTCTTTCCCTTCTGTTGGGTGTCAGGATGTTAAGTCTTCCTCTTTCTTGGTGTCTCCCTTGTGTTGGTAAAGTACATCTTCTAATAGCTTCCTGAGAAAGACTGAATGGGAGGCAAATTTTGGGGGTTCTTTCATGTCTACACGTTTCTTTATTCTACCTTCACCTTCACACTTGACTGATAGCTGAATATAGACTTCTAAGTTGTAAATAATTTACTAATAGAATTTTGGAGGCATGGTTCCATTGTTTTCTAGTTCTAGTGTTGCTGTCAAAAGTCTAATTCCAGAATGATAACCAGTCCTTAATATATGACCTGTTATTTCTCTCTGAAAGCTTTTATATTTATTTACTAAGTACATATTAAGCATTTTTTATGTGGCAGGCACTGGTCAAGATACTTTGAATATATAGGTGAACAAAATATAAGATCTCTACCCTTATGGAACTTAAATTCGCAGAGGGAGTTGTTCGAGATGGTAAACAACAAATGTAATAAATACATTATACAAAATGTTAGAAGGTTGTAAAGTAAATAAGTGCTTTAGAAAGAGAAAAAGGAGAGCAGAATGGGACGGAGTGGTCAGGAGTGTTGGGGAAAGGAAAGGTGGGGGATGCAGATTGCAGTATGAAATGGTTTGATCTTCCCCCTTAAACCACTCAGGTATTCTGAAATTTCACAACGATGTGGCTTGATAAGGGTTTTTCATTCATTGTGTTGGGCCCTAAATCAGCTCTTTCCACCTGGGGACCACATCTTTCAGTTCTGGGGGATTTTTAATTTGACACTTTCTTCCTTTTTTTCCCCTGTACTTTCTTTCTGGACTCTGTTATTTGAATATTGGACCTTATTAGGTTGATTCTCTAACTTTCCAATCTTTTCTCCTATTCTACGTCCCTCTCTTTTTGTTTCACTTTCTGGAATATTTTCTCAACTTTATTTTTCAATGCTTTGATTTCATTTTTTAAAGTAATCTTTTTATTTAGAAGTTTTTGATTTACAGAATTATTGCACAGATATTACAGAGTTCCCATATACCCCATACCCAGTTTCTCTATTATTACATCTTACATTGATATATTTGTCATGATTAATGAACACTATTATACATTATTATTATCTGAAGTCTATGTATTATTCACATTTCCTCAGTTTTTCCCTAATGTGCTTTTTCTGTTCCAGGATCCCATCCAGGATACATTACACTGAGTAGTCTTGTCTCCTTAGGCACCTCATGGTTGTGATAGTTTTTTGGACATTCTTTGTTTTTTGAACCTCTTGACAGTTTTGAGGATTACTAGTCAGTTTTTTTGTAGAATGTCAATTGGAATTTGTCTGATGTTTTTCTCATGATTAGACTGTGGTAATGTTTTAGGAGGAAGATAGCAGATAATGTACCATTTTCGTCACATATTAAGGGTGCATACTATCCAAATGACTTATCACTGTTGTTGTTAACCTTCATTCTCTGGCTTGAGGTAGTGTTTATCAGGTTTCTCTACTGTGAAGTTATTTTTTTCTCCTTTCTATACTGTACTATTTAGAAAGTCACTATGCAACACACACCTAAGGAGTGGGGCGATATGTTCCACTTCCTTGAGAGCAAAATATCTACATAAATTATTTGGAATCTTTCTGCATGAGAGATTTGTCTTGTTTCCCCATGTATTTATTTAATCATCTGTTTATCTCATTTTTTTTTTATGCTTTGGGTTATAACTTAGTACTACTTTATTGTACAAATTGTTCCAGCTTTGGCCTTTGGGAGCTCTTTCAGTTGGCTCCTTTGACATACTTCCTGCAATGTGTGTGTCTGTGTGTGCACATACATGTGCATGTATACTTTCTTACTTTCTGGTATTACAAGATGCTCCATGCTCATCTTCTGTATTTCCTGCTCCAGTCTTAAAATCAACAATTTCTCTGAGGAACCTTGGTTCCTTTTATTGGAAAAACCATGATCTGGGCCCTATGTGTGCTTGTTGCCAATGGGATACCTTGCTTCTGGGCCATTTCAGCTGACAGCATGAGATATATGTGTTTTACTATCGTTATACTAATATCTTTGAATATTTCTATGTGTAACCATCTGTGTCCATATTAAGCTAAACATGAGTATAATTGATGTCTCCAACCCAAATCCATTACAGGGATCTTTCTAGCTCCCTTCCCTTGTTTATCTATAAACTTCCCTTCCAACAGTGAGAAACCTGGCTCCCACCATCAGCCATCAAATTTCTTAATTTCAATTCCAGTATACATGTATGGTGGTTTCAGAATTGTTAACCTGTACTCTCATGGGAAACAACTTAATCAGCTAGAGTACAATGCTTGTGTTCCTTTTATCTTTAGTCTTATAGACCACTCATTTCCAAAAGTAGCACTTTATTCTTCCACTTCCTTCAGTACATTTGTAATGCATTTGGACTCTTGTCACATTCTGCATTCTCTGACCTTCTAAATTTTTTTAAAATTTGCATACATTGAGGTTTATTCTTTGTGTTATAAAGTTCTATAGGTATTGACAGATGCTTAATGTCTTGTATTCACCATTAAAGTATCATACAGAATAGTTTTACCACTCTAAAAAATCCACTATGCTTTACCTGTTCAACCTTCCTTCATCTTAAACCATTGGCAATCAGTGATGTGTTTACTGTCTCTGTAATTTTACCTTTTCCAGAATGTCATACAATTAGAATTGTACAGTATGTAGATTTTTTAGACTGGCTTATTTCACTTAGCAATAAACAGTTAAAATTTACCCATTTGTGTGTGTGTGTGTGTGTGTGTGTGTGTGTGTGTGTGTGTGAATTTGATAGCTCATTTCTTTATATCACTGAATAATATTCTATTGCATGGTTTACCAGTTTATTTGTCCATTCACTTGCATCTTGGATGCTTCCAAATTTTAGCAGTTATAAATAAAGCTGCTGTAAACATTCACATCTAAATTCTTATGTGAACATAAATCTGTAAATTAGTTGGGTAAATACCTAGTAGTATGATTGCTGGATCATATGGTAAGAGACTATGCTTAGTTTTGTGAGACTGTCAAACTGCCTTCCAGAGTGGCTGTGCCATTTTGCATTCCCACCAGCAATAAATGAGAGTTCCTGCTGTTTGGCATCCTTGCAGAATTTGGTATTGTCAAGTTTTTGGATTTTAGCCATTGTAATATATGTAAAATGGTATCTCATTGTTTCAGTCTGCAGTTCCCTAAAGACAAATGATGGTTAACATTTTTTCATGTTTATTCACCATCAATATATCTTCTTTGGTGAGGTCTCTGATCAGAACTTTTGCTCAGTTCTTTTTTTTTTTTTTAACTGGACTCAGAGGTAGAAACTCTCACAGAGGACAGTCTCTTGGCAGTCTGTTCCTGGCGTTTTTCTTGGTCTCCATTCTCTTGGCCAAAAGTTTAGCATATTCTACAGCCTCTTCCTTATTTTTCTTAGTGTGTTGTTTCTTCAGAGCAATATGGCAATGTATTTACTGAGTGTAGTAACAAGGTGCTGAATCTTTAGTGCTTTGGTCCTCGGTTTCTGCTCAGGGGCTTTTTCACAGCATATTGGCAGACATCTTCTTTAGAGAGATTGAAAAGTTTGCAGATTCTATTAGCTCTTTTGGGCCCCAGATGACAAGGTACAGTAGTATCAGTAAGACCAGGAATATCTTTCTCCCAGTTTTTTACAGTGACCAAGTTGAGAACACTCAGCTCTTTATCCACAATGCAACCCCAAACAGATTTGTACTTCCTTTCCCCAGTCCTCCTTGGTCTATCACAAGAATGCCCCTTACTCAGTAGCAGGTAGACACAGCCATGGGTCAAGGCACCCTGATTCATGGGAAGACCTTGTTTGTCATTCCTACTACTGATCTGAACCTCATAACCCTTCTGTTATTCACCAAAAACAACTTCTGTGGCCATACAGTTCTCATAAAAGGTACGGTGATCACTTCAGTGAGTTTCTGGCAGCCAGTGGCTGGGAAAGATATTTGGCTTCATTCTGAAGCAGCCCACCTCCTCCCTTGTTCATTTCTTAATTGGACTGTTTTCTAATCATTTAATTTTAAGAGTTCTTTATAGATTTTAGATACAAGTCCCTCATCAGATATGTTTTGCAAATATCTTCTCCCAAACTGTGACCTGTCTTTTTATTCTCAAACTGTCTTTTTCAGAGCTGATGAAATAAAATTTTAATTTTAATAAGGTCCAGTTTAACAGTATTTTTCTTTCATGGATCATGGCTTTGGTGTTACATTCAAAAACTCATCACTAAACCCAGAGTTATGTAGATTTTCTCTTATGTTTTCTTCAAGAAGTTTTATATTGTTAAATTTTACATTTAGGTCTGTTATCCATTTGAAATATATTTTTATGTAAAGTGTAAGATCTGTATCTAGGTTCATATTTTTTTCATAAGGATGTCCAGCTTTCTCCATATCACTTGTTGAAAAGACTATCCTTTCTCCTTTGAATTGCCTTTGCCCCTTTGTCAAAGAGAAGTTGACTATACTTGTGTGGGTCTATTTCTGGGCTCTCTGTTCTGTTCTGTTGGTATATGTCTGTGTTTTTGCCAGTACCACATTGCCTTAATTACTGTAGTTATGTTTTAAGTCTTAAAATCAGAGAGCGTGAGACCTCCAACTTTGTTCTTTGTTCTCAGTATTGCATTGGCTATTCTAGGTCCTTTGCCTTTCCACATACACTTTAGAGTCAGTTACTTGAGTCCTATACAATAGCTTTCCGGGATTTTTATTGGGATTGCATTGACTCTAGAGATCAGGTTGGGTGAATTGACATCTTAACATTGACATCTTCCTATCCATGAACATAGAATGTATCTTCATTTATTTAGATCTTCTTTGATTTGTTTTTAATTAAAATTTTTTTTATAGTAACACTGGTTAATGAAATCCAATTAGTTTCAGCTATATACTTTAACAGTAAGCATATATATATTTACACTGTGTTCATTCTTTGATTTTTTTATCAGCATTTTTTGTAGTTTCCTACATATTGGTCCTATATGCATTACGTTAGCTTTATCCCTAAGTATTTCGTTTTTTTATTGTAAATGGTATTTTTTTAAATTCCAAATTCCAGTTGTTCCTTGCTTATATATAGGAATGCGTTTGGCTTTTGTACTTTATTCTACAGTCTTACCTATACTCACTTGTCCACTTTTTGGGGTCAACTTTGGGGGATTTTCTACATTTAACTCATGTCATTGCAAATAGACAGTTTTATTTCTTCCTTCCCAAATAGTGTACCTTTTAATTCCTTTTGTCTTACTGCACTAGCGAGGTTTTCAGTACTGTGTTGAATAGGAGTGTTGAGAGAAGATATCCTTTCCTTGATCCCAGTCTTTGCGAGGAAGAAATCCAGTTTCTCAGCATTAAGTATAATGTTAGCTGCAGGTATTATGTAGATATTCATCATCAAATTGAAGAATTTCCCCTCTACTTAGTTTGCCGAGAGTTTTTATCTTGAGCACGTGTTAAGTTTTGTCAAATGCTTTTTTGCATCAATTGATATGATTATATATGATCATTCTTTTTAGTCTGTTGATATGGATCACATTGATTAATTTTCAAATGTTGAAACCAGCCTTGCATACCTGGATAAATTCCACTTGGCCATTGTGTATAATTCTTTTTATACATTGTTGGATTCCCTGACTATGTTTCTTGCCATGCAGTAGATGGCATAATACTTACATGTTAGAGAATTAAATGAACTATCATACTTTTTATTTCTAGGTATATAAGAATTAAATTCTGAATAAGTCTACAAGTAGGATGGACAGTTATTTTAAAGCAGCAGTCAGTGACTTGGACAAACTCCTTGATGATTTTGAACAGAATCCAGGTTTGTTGGTTTTTCATTTTTGTCACTAATGGACTTTAAAAACATCTTTAATTCCATTATGTCAGTTATAGAGTACTCTCGGCAAAATTTGGTTTCAATTTTGGTCACATGGTTATCTTCTGTAAAAGGTTCACTTATTTCATTATAACATATTAGTTTTTCCTTATACTGGATGGAACCAGTAGCCAGAAATAGAAGTAAGGAAACTAGAAGTTTCTCTCTTGATAGAAATTTAATTAAAAGAAATACCTTTAAAACCAACATATGAGCCAGCTAAAAGCAACTCGAATGCTCTACATAAATTGGTATTTTATTACTATGAGAAGTGGTATTTTTCGCATCTTAGCATGAAGACAGTGCCCTAGTCTTCACGCTAAGGGGGTAGAACAAAGAAGTTAGTTTTAAGCTATTCCTTACTCTTGGTTTTATAGTTTAACTGAATTATTCTGAGTGGAATTTCTTATCACTTTATGACATCTGCAGTTAAAAGTAAAAACCCCAAGTACTTAAAATCCAAATAAAAATAATTTTAGAGGTTATTATCATTTTGCAAGAGAGTTATCTATCTCTAAAAAAAGTTTAGTTTGGAAGTCTTAGAAAACATAACATCTCTATAATAATTTTGATTTTGGTCACCTGAATAACAATGTATTTTTATTTTAATTAGATGAACAAGATTATCTTCAAGATGCACAAAATGCATATGATTCTAACCACTGCTCAGTTTCTTCAGAGTTGGCTTCCTCACAATTAACTTCACCTCTACCAAAGGATCAACAATGCATTAATTGTTTTGCCTCATCAGAAACACGCTATGAAACAAATCAGATTTCACTGAACGAGAAAACATATGAAGGACTAACTCCTATCCAAAATGAAAAAAATGTAACAGGACTTGATCTCCTTTCTTCCGTAGATGGTGGCACTTCAGATGAAATCCAGCCTTCATATATGGGACGATGTAGTAAACCTGTCTGTGATCTGATAAGTGACATGGGTAACTTAGTTCATGTAACTAATAATGAAGAAGATATTAAAAAATTATTGCCAGATGATTTTAAGTCTAGTGCAGATTCTTTGATTGGGTTAGATTTATCTCCAGTGTCTGAAACCCTTTGTGTTTCTTCAGCAGACCATGGTAATGATACTATCAGAGAGGAACAGAATGATGTCACCTCTGAATTACAAAATACAGAAATCAGTGGGAGTAAAGAATTGGATATAAATGTTATAAATGTAGATACAACACTTTCAGATTCATTTAATTACAACGGAAAAGAAAATTTCAAGGATATTAAGATCTCTAATCTGTTAGAACCAGTTTTTGATTTGAATATGCCATCTGCCTCAACTCAACAAAGTTCCAAAATGTTTGATGCCAAGGACATTCCACAACACAATCAGCCATGTGAATTAGTAAAAGCTGATGGCTGTGAAGTAAAAGAGGAGGTACATGTGGCAGTCATAGCTGCCACAGAATGTTTAAAAGAAAGTGGCAGCCCAAATGCTTTGCCTTGTAGTCTTCTAAAAAATGAAGGTTTATGCTTGAATGATTCAAATTCAAAAGACACAAATTTCAAATTAACTGACTTCTCCTTTCAAGAAGATAGGACTGCTACATTTATAAAACAATCTGCAAAAGAAGACTCTAGAAATACAGATCTTAAAGATGATAAAGATGTGATCCAAGATTCCACTTTAAGTTTACATGTTTCAAGTGAAGATATATATTCCTCATTGTCCTGTTTTCCAGCACCTGGGTCTTTGTGTGGATCATTAAATGAAAATAAAGCAGATGGTAATTGTTTACCTCAGAATGAATGTAAAGATAAAGTACAAGCAGTGACTGTGCATGAAGAAATACAGAAGAGTGTTATCCTAGATGGGGAATCATTGAAGGAAACTGATCTTCTGAAACAGGAAGACTGTAAAAGCATATTTCATCAGCCATTAACTGAAAACATGGGAGATAGAAAGGTAGATCCTGACAAGATGGTAATCAGAGTTGAATTTTTGGATTACTCTGATAACACCAGTTCTTCTGCAGCTGTGGAATCTCAAATTGAGCTTTCTGGTGCTAATGCCCCAGAGTCTCTTGATCATTGTGAAGGTCTCCCTTTTATAAGCAGTGATATTGATGAGCAAGACTTAGATTACTTTAATATTGATGAAGGCATGAAAAGTGACACACTAGTTAGTGATGCTGAACTTGATGCCTTTCTGACTGAACAGTATCTTCAGACCAGTAACATAAAGTCGTTCGAAGAAAATGTAAATGATTCAAAATCTCAAATGAATCAGATAGATATGAAAGACCTAGATGATGGAAACGTCAATAATATATATTTCAATGCTGAAGCAGGAACTACTGGGGAAAGTCCTGATATGATTTGTGAAACAGTTGATAAACAAAACACAACAGAAAATGGTGGCCTTTCTTTAGGGGAAGAAAGTACAATAACAGTTGAACAAGGGTTATCTAGCAGTAAATCTGAGATTACACATGAACTATCAGTCTCTGATATGAACAGTCAACCTGTTCATGTTGGAGGGGCTAGACCTAAGCAGTTGTTTAGTGTTCCATCAAGAACAAGGAGTTCAAAGGAACCAAATAAAATGGATGTTCCAGATACGCCTGAAAGTGTACCCAGCATAACAGATACCATTGCTCCAACTACTTGTACTACAGATTCTACAACTGATCCTCAGATTAGCTTCAACTCTAACTACATTGATATAGAAAGTAATTTTGAAGGTGGATCCAATCTTGTAACTGAAAACGAAGAATCTCTACCTGCAAACACTTGCAAAGAAGGCCTGGTTTTGGGCCAGAAACAACCTACTTGGGTTCCCGATTCAGAAGCTCCAAACTGTATGAACTGCCAAGTCAAATTTACTTTTACGAAACGGCGGCACCACTGCCGAGCATGTGGGAAAGTAAGTTATACAAATCTTTAAGTCTTTTATTCTTTTGAGACATTTTAAATGAAATGTAATGTGACAAAAAAGCTGATGAATGGATGATTAAAAGATTCAGTTAATTTAAAATGATTGTTTTTCACCTACATGGAAATATATAAAGCATTGTCATTTTACATTGTGACATTTGTACTATTATGTACTGGGAAATGAGGAACAGTAATTACTAATTTTTGTGAAATCTAAGAATACATGTTCTATTTGTCTAACATTAACACATCAGATGTTCCAAATGCAGCTGGATCGCCCTTTGTCCTTGAATACTTAATTTCAAGACCTCTCTGAAGCTAGTGTTGTGGTCCTTACCCAGGGAAACACACAAAAACAGCAAACTGCCTTGCACAAGGTTCAGAACACTGAAGCTGACCTCATTTGCGTTCTGACAACCTCAGTCATCCTAGAGTTAGCTCTAGAAATAATATTGCATTTTTTGATTCAGGATTTTTCAATAATATGTTGGTGTCAGATCAACCTTTCTTTCTTTTAGAAAAATAATATTCTGCCTTTAAAAATTTTGAGTAAAGTGCTATAGAAAGCATTTTAAATTATGAACTTATCCATTATAAGTTTTTGTTTTCTTCCAATGAATAGAACTGATTTAAAGAACTGTCCTTGTCAGATATGATTTTAAATTGAAAAAACCTCATTTAAGTAAAAAAAAAAAAAAAAAAAAGCATTTTATTAACTGCCTATGATTATCGTGATTAGAAAAATTATATAATCAGAAAAATGGTTTTTGATTAATTCAGTTTTAGGTCTCCCCTCTTCCTATCTTCAGTAGGTATAAGTATGCTTGAAACAGAACTAAATTTAATATTTTATTCTTTATAGGTATTTTGTGGTGTCTGTTGTAATAGGAAGTGTAAACTGCAGTATCTAGAAAAGGAAGCAAGAGTATGTGTGGTCTGCTATGAGACTATTAGTAAAGGTGAGTAGTAATGTGACATATTTTCTTTAAGTAATTGAATATATCTTTTAAAAAATTGGATTGTGACAAAGATAAACTTCTTTATTTTCTAAAGGCGAGGACCTAGTGTTGACTTATCTGGCTTAGGTGGGACATCCCAAGGCTTGGTTTCTCTTCTTTTTGTTCCACTGTCACAATTAATACTACCAGTCTGGAAAGGAAGCATTCAGTTTCTGGAGTGGCAGTTCATTAACCTTTAACAGGTACCAAGTCCCTAAATGCTGCATTTCATCTGCCTGTTGTTTTTGCCATCATCATTGTCATCATCATCATCTTAGTCTAAACATTTATAGAACACCTACCAATAAATAGTATTTAATCTTATATATTAATATCACAAGGCAAGATAATAGTTCCCACCCATTAGAAAATTATAACCTAAAATGGGAATAAAAGATAAGGTAGTAATATCTATGATTTTATAGTTAAATGTATAGGACTGCCACACTCCTTGCACATTGTTGTCTCATATATTTTTTTTCCCTGTTCAGTTTTAGAATTTTGTTTGTCTGTGATTCCCATTGTTTCTCTGGCTCCTTAGCTAGCTACCATTATCAGCTATAACCTTGGTGGTCTTATTAGAGTTCTGACAGTTGTGTTCTGTCTGTATGTGTGTGTGCACTGTGTTTTTTTCCTCAAATACGCATTTGTTCTTTTGAGTACTTCTTGGCTTTTTCTTAGAGTTGTTGACAGTTTAATTCCCAGCAAATATTAGCTGGGACTTTTTAAGACCAGGCCTGTGCACTAGCTCAGGCACTACATCCTGGTAACCAGGAGAGTAAATACCTGATAATAATTTGTTTTTCTCTTTTGAATGAAGATAAATTTTTTCAGCAATTCTCCAAAAAGCTCTGATGTGAGTCTGTTAGCCTGAGGTAAGCTGCTTTACTCCCTGCTGTTGACCTCTGTTCTGGAAGTAAATCTTTTTGTATTTCCATATTACCACCATTGCTTATGAAGAGGTTAGTTTAAGTGCTTATTGTTGTTTTGTCTTTTTCTTAACACTGTTTTAGTAGCCTAGAAGATGACTGCTCGTGCTGTTAACCAAAGCAGCCTGCTAGAATGCAGAAATATTAAATCAAGATCTCACTTAAGTATCTCTCTCCACTTAAATATAAAACAGCCATGAAAATTCGAAACATTTGAATTGACAGGTTAGATTTTTAGATGAACATTAAAACATATTCTGACTATAGATTCCAGAAGGGGAAAAAATAAGAGAGTCATTAAAGAGATTCACTAGAGTATTGAGTTTATTTGTTTTAATCAAACAAAATACTTTGAAATGGGATTTGTTTATTTACTTATGTTTTATTCTATTTTGATATGGCATGTAATTTCATTTATGGTTCTCTTTATCATTAACTTATACACCATAAAGAAACATAAATAAAAGTTATTTTAACATCAGCTTTAGGGTTGAAAATGGTAGAAGTGATCATTTAAAGTAATTTTATTAAATAAGAGAAGAAAGATGGCTCAAGTGTTGCAGGACATATTCCATGAAGGATTAGAAGAAAAAATAGTTCCAACAGAGATTGTGTATAATGAAGTGCTGAGTCTATAAATCACAAGGAAACACGTATATGTGTGCCATTAGTTTGATTTGGGGCATTATGAAAATTACTTTGAAACTCAGAGTAAGATGTTTGGATTTCACTTGGTTAATGGTAGCCATGAGAGTGCTATCACTTATTGTCACTTAAGGAAGGTTGTTTTAGTAGTGGCACTGTTTAGAGCAGATCAGTTTGTAGATATACTGAAGGGAGAACTACCAATATTGTTACATGATATTTGGATGAAAAATCATTCAGCAATATTCAGGAATTATTCTGCTCCAACTGAGAACAAAATAGACTCCCTGTTCTCATGGAGCTTACGAATGTAGGAGAAATGAATGGACAGTAAGCAAAGAGAATATCATATGATGGTAATATCCTAATAGAAAATAAGAGTGTAAGAGGGGTAGATAGTAACAGGTTAGTGGCAAGAGGTCATATTTTTTATAATGTGGTCCAAATAAGGGCTTTATGATAATATGATATGAGCAGATATTTGAAAGAAGAGAACAAATGTGAGTATCTATGGGAAGAATAGTTCAGGCAGAGAAAACAATAAGAGCAAAGACCCTTAGCTAGGAGAGTGCTTCTTGACTTATTAAAAAACAAGGAGGCCTGGGTGGCTGGACATGATGAGCAAGTGGGTCTGTAGTGAGAGACAAGCTCAGACAATAATTGAGAAGGCAGAGGAGGTCAGGATGCGGACCCTATAGGGTCTTGTGAGTCATTGTAACTTAAATTTTCACTCCAGTTGGGAAATTATTAAAGGATTTTAAACAGAGGGATGATGTAATATGATTTATGTCTTAAAGTATCACTCTGAACTATGTTAGAAATAGACTAGGGGTACAGAGCAAAAACAGTCATATTAAGTAACAATTTTCTATAGTAAATATCAAAGATAAGCTAAATATAAAAATTAGAAATAACTAATTGGTAGTTTATACTGAAGTGGAGTACTGCCAGCTAAAGTATGGACATTATCTTTGTCAAATGTTACTTCTTTTTCTTGCTAGGCCATTGACTTCTTTCTCCTTACAACTTGAAAAATAGAATATTTATACTTTTCTTTGATGTCTAAAAACATCTGAGATTTTGTTATTTTTTTCCCTTTATAGCTCAGGCATTTGAAAGGATGATGAGTCCGACTGGTTCTAATCTTAAATCTAACCATTCTGATGAATGTGCCACCATCCAGCCTCTTCAGGAGACCCAAACATCCAGTATACCTTCACCTACTACTTTACCGATCTCAGCACTTAAACAACCAGGTGTCGAAGGTAACTAGAAGAAAATGCTGTGTCTTAGACTAAGTGTTAAAATAGAAATTTTCTAGTGTTGATGAGGTCTAGTGAGGAAAAAGAAACCAGACTAGATATCAGAAGGAAGTTAATACAGGGAACTGGTTATGCATGTATGTTAGAAGGTGGGAAGAACAAAAGGGCATGCACAAGTAACTCAGAGATTAGTAACTGCAGGAAGCCACCACCACCTCTAGGGTTGGGGGAACGAAAGTGAGAGGGCAGTATTACTGGAGCTCAGTGCAGGAGTATCAGGAGGTGCTTGGTTCTCAGACCTGTAGTTCCGGGATTGGGTCACAATGTGGCTGGTGCTGTGACCTCTGGGGGAACACCAAGACACAAATGCTAGAACCATCAAGGGGCCTAATAAGGTCATTGCTCAGATGATTGAAGTAGTGTTTCAGGGTTGATGTAAAGGAGTACTGAAAATCATGGGACATGAAGCTGTATCTGGTGGTGTGGCTGCTTCAAGACTCCTGATAGGAACTAGAAATAGAAAATTCCTTCTCCTCCCACCTTCCAATCTTCCACCAGTGCCTACTATTGATGGAACCTGACTAGAGTTAACTAGCAATGGGCTCTGGGAGTTGCACTTTCCAGACTTCCAGCCTGGCATCAAAGAGCATCACGCAGAGGGTAGGCTTAGGTTTGAGAGACAATAGGTATATATACCTGGCGTATCTCTCATAGAGATTTAAAAAATCTGTTTTTAAATGTACATTTTACCACAACAAAAAAATGCTTTTTAAAATCTATTTTTAAGTCTTTGGGCTTTCTATTCTTTTTTATAGACTGTAGTAGTTTAGGATCTTGAGTCAAGCCTGTGCACATTTAAAAAACATTAAAAATTTTTTTAAATTACAATTGACATACAGTATTGTATTAGTTTCAGGTGTACAACATAGTGATTAGACATTTAGATAACTTATGAAGGAATCACCCTGGTAAGTCTAGTATCCATCTGGTACCATACATAGTTATTACAATATTATTGATTATATTCCCTATGCTGTACTTTACATCTCTGTGATAGTTTTTATAACTGGCAATTTGTACTTCTTAATTCCTTCATCTTTTTCATCTATCCACCCAACACTCCTCGCATCTGGCACCCATCAGTTTGTTTTCTGTGTCTATGAATTTGTTTCTGTTTTGTTTGTTCATTTATTTTGTTTTTTTTTCCACATAAACATGAATTCATATGGTATTTGTCTTTCTCTGTCTGACTTATTTCACACAGCATAATACCTTCTAGGTCCATCCATGTTGTCACAAATGGCAAGATTTCATTCTTTTTTATAAGCCCATGTACATTTTTATTTATTTATTTGTTTGTTTGTTTTTTAGGCAAGGCAACCCTTGGTTGATCTCACAGATTGCAAGGACCTTGTCAGCTTACACTTCCTTATTTTTTATTTGTTACTCCTACAGCACCTGGTCTTCCTAGATGGTCTCCCATCCAAGTACTAATCAGGCCTGACCCTGCTTATCTTCCAATATCAGACAGGATTGGGCTTATTCAGGGTGGCATGGCTGTAGATGCGTATACATGTTTAAATGTAAGCTATTAGTCTGTAATATGCTAGAAAATAACTGTAACTTAGTTAAAAGCAAACTCAGTCATTTAATAGCTGTTTTCCATTTATCATTATAACTTAAAGAGATTCAGTATATATAGTTGTATATTACAGCTCTAAAGATGAATGAATTTGCTTTTAAAAATATTTACATATTCTCTTATATTGACATCTTACATTATTAAATTATAAAAGTATTACAAATACAATAAAGATACTTTAATATGTACACCCAGTTGCAAAAATTATATATGATTCTAGTTTTTTAGTGTTTTCTGAATTACGTTCTAGAAGGTAGATATTGATCTTTTTGATTTTTATATTGTTTTAAAATCATCTGGCAGCAGTTTTCATAACCTGCCTCTGTAGATGCTTTATAATAAAGAGAACAAATATTATTGCTGATATCTAGTTATTTCCTCCAAATATGGGAGGAAAATATTAATAAATATTAATAAAGTTTAATATTTACATTATAAGAGTAAAATATATTATACTTCTCTTGTTAAATAAATAAAAGAAATGACCTCTGATGCACAGTGATCCTGTTTCCTGTTCTTCTCTTCCTGTTTCTCTTTCTGTTCTTCATATGATTTTCTTTGTTTAGCTGTGGTGCTCTGGTCTAGTCCATTTTTCCCTCCTGTGCCTTAGTCCCTATATTTTAGTCAGTCTCTACTCCACACTCAAAAACTTAGTTTTAATAATATAGGCTTTAAACCTGTCCCCTCTATCTTTAAGATATAACCTCTCCTGTCCACTCCTTTTCTGAGTACGTGATTTCCAGGGTCACCTTGCTTTTGTATAAATTAGAAAAAGACTTCCACCCTGGGTAGGTGAATCACATAAGGCCATTTCTGTGACCTTTGAAACCCTGAGAATGCAGGGCTTGACAATGGATAGCAAAAGTTTTTTAAAACATTTTCTGATCCATTTTGTATTAAATCATTGCAATATTGCCAAGTTAAAGGGCTTTACTTTTTAAACTGAATTTAGGATTATGCTCCAAAGAACAGAAGAGAGTCTGGTTTGCAGATGGTATATTGCCCAATGGTGAAGTTGCGGATACAACAAAATTATCATCTGGAAGCAAAAAATGTTCTGAAGACTTTAGTCCTCTCTTACCAGATCTGCCCTTGGTAAGGAATCTAAATAATGACTTGTTAATTTAATAAAATTTTATTTAGATAATTCCTTGTTTGATAGAGCATTTTTTTTAACTCTATGAACTATCTAAAATGAGAAATGTATAATGTAGTAAAAATATTTTAGATTTTACTTTGTCCAATGTCAGTTGAAGGCAGTGATTCTCAAATTTTTTGGTCTCAGTATTCCTTTGTGCTCTTAAAAGTTATTGAGAATGCTCAAAAGTTATGTTATGTTGGTTACACCTATAGACAATTACTTTATTACTTTGTAAACTTAATTTAAAAATAAACTCATTATAGTAATAGAAATAATATTTTTAAAAATTCCAAAACAAATGTTAATGAGAGGAATAACATTATTTTACATTTTTGGCTTAATGTCTGGCTTAATAAAAGACAGATTCTCACATCTGCTTCTGTATTCAGCCTGTGATGTGTTGTTTTGGTTAAGTTATATGAAGAAAATCCTAGGATCTCACTGACTTACTGAAAGGATCTTTGGAACCCCAGGAATCCCTATAGGGGGACATAGAACTGAGATTTAGACTAATATTTGTAAAAAATGTTTATTGCACATCTACTTTTTGCCAGTTACTTGCTTTACCCTAGGTACGTATATTAGACAGGATGGATGTGTATCATGCTCTGTTCAAGTTCTCATACCGTAGAAATGTATGCTGCTTGTCAGTAAGAGTCCATGAGCTAGATTTTAAAAATAGCCATAATTACGAAACTATGTTTCTTAGCTAGCACCATCCCTTAATCAGTATTTTAACAAAATGAAAGTTCTGAATAGGCTAGTATTACTTGAGTTCATAAATAGTTCTCATTTAATATTGACTCAGATTTGGCCAAACTAAAAAGAAAGGGCTTCATTAAAACAGGCTTGAGGTGCAGTTTATTCTAGTTGGTTGCTATTGTGGACTATATTGACCACTCTGCTTCCTAACCACTCCCCTCCCTATCTGTCCCCCTTTTCCTCACCCTTCCTTACCCCAGGTTTTTTGGCTGTCATGAGGATAGGCTTGGGTTGAACTAAGCTTGCTTATTGTGTAATATGGTATAGGATCCTGAAGTTCTCCTTTTCTTCTCTTCCAGTCTATAAACTTAACTAAACCTTACGCTCCTGAGTTTAAAGAAGCAAAATGGTACTGTTTCTTGAGAAATTTGGCATCTGAAGAATTTCTGAGCCCATTTTGGTTTTTATTCTTATTAAAAAGATATGTTTGGCTATAGAGATCAACATTTCACAGTTGAACAAAGAATATGAATTAATTTGTTTTTTTATTCCATATTTTGCAGACAGCAAATACAGTGGATCATGCTCATTCTACTACAGTGGAAAAAACAAACAATGAGATAGGTGCTATTGCAAGAAACGAGATAATTAAGATTCCATCTGTAGAAAAACTGCCTATAAGCATAAGAACTGAGGGGTTGCCTACTTCTGGTTCTTTTACACTAGATGATGATGTTTTTGCAGAAGCTGAGGAACTATCTAGTCCTAATGTCTTACTTAACAGCAATTTACCTATTGCTAGTACTTCAGATTATAGGTTACTGTGTGGTATTGACAAGAATGTTTGCAATAAGATCAGTCTTCTTCCTAATGATGAGGACAGCCTGCCCCCTCTTCTGGTTGCAAGTGAAGAAAAGGGATCAGGTAGGGTTACAGTTATTTAAATTTAAAAGGTCTTTTTTTTTTTTTTTTTTTTTTTTTTTTTTAGAGATTGTATTGATATACTTTGTGTTGTATGAAATGCATTTTTTTTAAACAGACAATTTGGTTGAAATATGTACTGTGGTTGGTAACTTTGGTTTACAAAAAATACTTATTATATAAAAACAAATTCTAAAAATCTCTGAACTTTTGAGTTGAATTGAATATGATTCATTTATCACATCTGACTCCCTAACTTAGAGTGATGCAAAAGTCTGATACAACAGGAAAACTCATAGACTTTTAGCCCTAAAAATATTTCCATTGTATTAGTTTTGACTCCATATCTTTTTTTTTTTTTTTTTTTTAAAGACGCATAGTACCTAAAGAAAAGAGTATTGGATTGGATTACAAAGCTAGGAATTTTAATTTCTCATCTGCTCCTTAATATGTATATGACTTGAAGCATGTTATATAATCTCTTTAGGCCTCAGTTTCCTTTTAAAAGAAGAGAACCTAGATGATCTTTAAGATCCTTTCCAAGGTGGAGATCCTGTGGCTCTCTAGCTCCCATCTCAGAGTAGTTCCCTAGGATACATACATCCTTGTCACTCTAGGCATTATGCTTCATCCTGCAACAGGAAGTGATTATGCTCTGAGCATGTTAATATAGGGGTATGGAGCTTAGGATCTCTTTCTCTTATTAGAAGCTATTTCATGAACCTGGTTATAGTGACAAAAACACCTAAGCCCTGTTCTTTGCATGACATGCATTATTTTCCTCTTTATTGTCAAGAGCCTTTTTTTTTTTTTTAATGCCACTTGTCACTGACGTAGGGCATATGTCAGCAAGCAGCATGTGCAACTTTGGTCTGGACTACAGAGTAAATTTCAGAATTTGTAATTGGAGTGGCTGGCAGACTACAATCCACTTTAAAAAAATTTTTGGTTTAAAATTTTAAAGGTGTCAAAATTGTATAAAAATGTTTAATCAATGTATTTGCATATATACTGTATATAACGTATCAGGATTTATATGTATTACAGTATTAATATCTTTACATCTGTAAAAATGAGTATATAACAGTTGTCCAAGATGTTGATTAATTTTATGAAACAGTGTTTGCTTTTATTTTTAAATTTGCTCAGGCCTTTGGTGGATTTATAAATTTTTTTTCATTGCAAGCATATTTAACAGGAAGACATTTATTCTAATTGTATATCATTTTCATTATTTAGTGCCTGTAGTAGAAGAACACCCATCTCGTGAGCAAATCATTTTGCTTCTTGAAGGCGAAGGTTTTCATCCTGTTACATTTGTCCTAAATGCTAATCTGCTTGTGAATGTCAAGTTAGTATTTTGTAAGTAATGATTATTTATCTTTCTTTGCCTAATTGATAAGCAGGATTGCTAAATTAATTACATCTTCAGATTAGATTTTGACTGGTTATTGTGAAAAATAGGCAGCATTGGATATTGTTTTTTTAGACAATATAATTTTGCAAATTTATATTCAAAGAGACTTGAAATACAAGCTTACAGATTTTTACTAGTGTCCCTCAGTCAGTCCTATGTTAAGGTCATGCGCTCATAGCTGAGCTGTATTTTGATTTTCATGACATAATTAACTGTTTTTATATAAATTTTAGACAAATTGAAATTTGGTAATTGAGATAAGCAAGAATCCTGATTTAGTAGAAATAGTTTAAAGTAAATGACGTCACTTAATTAAAATAAGAAAGTAAATAATCCTCAATAATAATCCTCAGCTTTACATTCTCTTTGAAACTAGCCTGATTCTTACCCATTACATTTCAAGATATTAGTGCATTTTTTATTTTAGTGTTATTTATTAATTGACTCCATAAGATAATCGTTCATCTTGTCTTTTTTATATTAATCTTATATAATTCAATTTAAAGTTTTAATGAGGAGAACTCTGGAAAAATAAGAAAATTGAAAAATTGTAATTCATGTAAAGAACAATTATATTTTGTTTTCTTGGTTAATAGAAGTTGACATTTATAGTTGTATGCTTTTATCACTTAAGATTCCTCAGACAAATATTGGTACTTCTCAACCAATGGATTGCATGGCTTAGGACAAGCAGAAATTATTATTCTATTGTTATGTTTGCCAAATGAAGATACTATTCCCAAGGACATCTTCAGACTATTTATCTCCATATATAAGGATGCTCTAAAAGGTATAGCATTTTATTTTGAACTGTTCAGACTAAGGGATGAAAAATTAATTAAAGGCATTTATACTTTGGCTATGATAACTGTATTAAAGATTTATTTTGTGAAGAGATTATTATTTCTTAGATCTTAATTATCATTTTCAGTCTTCTTCAGTCTAGCATTTTATGTGATTAATGTCTTTACACAGATTTTTTTTTTTTTTTCATTTTAAAAGTGAAAATATATTTACCTTCTTGACTTTTTTATGTGTCTGTATATTTACTGTCCGTATGAGATTGGGGGAATGTGATAATTTTCACTTGACCTTGAAGTAAGGAGAAAAATTTTAAAATAACCTATGGTTGGAAACATTTTCAAATTTTTGTTCCCAATCCCCAATCTCCAGGATAACTGAGTTTTGTGCATGCTTCTTCAGGAGTGGAAATAAGAAAAATCTTATTAGTCCCAACAATGTCTTACTTAACAGAAATTTACCTATTGTTAGGATTTCAGATTATAGGTTACTATTACTTTATTTAAGGAAATTTATTTGGAGAAATTCAAACTCTTCTTTAAAACAACTTAAAATCTTTTTATTAATGATTTATTTCCAGGAAAATACATAGAAAACTTGGACAGTGTTACCTTTACTGAGAGTTTTCTCAGTAGCAAGGATCATGGAGGATTTCTGTTTATTACACCTACTTTTCAGAAACTTGATGATCTCCCATTACCAAGTAATCCTTTTCTTTGTGGAATTCTTATCCAGAAGCTAGAGATTCCCTGGGCAAAGGTTTTTCCTATGCGTTTGATGTTGAGATTGGGTGCAGAATATAAAGGTAAGTTTTAGAATAATAAATTAAATTACATAAATTCAAAAACCCTGAATATAAAATAAGAAATTCAAGGCTATCAGTAAAATCAATTTTTAATGGATTAATGAGACTACTTTTGTTTTGTTGTACCTTTTAAATTCCAAAACAACCTTCCTCTACTACCAAATTAGTCTACACAGCCTTCGTTTGTCATGAAGTTTCTAGTTGTTAACAATTACTTTAACTTACCTTAAAATATATATATATATATATATATATATATTTATTTATTTCAGAACAAAACATGAAACCTTGAAAAGTTTTCTTAAAAGCATGCACTGTAGGGAGTTCATTTTGTTATGTTACCTTCATATTAAGAAGGTAAATTATTGTTCCCCTCAATTTGTGTACATTGTAAAGCCAAATGTAAAGGATTTTTGGATTATCAGTGCTACTGCTTTCAGTTATTGACTATAATCAAGAGTTGACTTTTTAGAAACGGAAATACATAAAAACAGTGGTTGCATCTTTTCAAAGCTTAAGGTTCCTTTTTCTTATTTTTATATTCCTGACAGCTTATCATCCAAAAGTGATATAGACTGTATTATTTATGTATAATATACATATTGGTATATATGTGAGTGTGTATATGTGTGTATTTATATATCTACCCTTGATACAACTGGAGATTCTAAAGCTGTTGTGAAATAATGGCCCAAGTTTATATGTATGGTTATATCTAAGCTGGAATTATTTCCAGTGTTAAACTTTTTGAATTTCCACCCCTTCCTTATCCATTTTTTTCAAGAAATTATTTATTTATTGCATGTGAAGTACATCACATCTAATGAAATTTTATACGTTTGATTCTAACATAATAGGTATTTTCTAGGAGGAAAATTAAATACAGGGAAGTTATAAAAGTGATGGTTACTATTTCAAAATGGACAAATTCAGTGAAAGAGATATTCATTTAAATCCCTCTATTTGGCATATTTCATTAAACTCTGATTTGTGGGTGGGTTCCTTACCTTACCATTTAGGATTTAAATATGTGATGCTGTTAAACTATCTGAAAAGTAACAAAATTTAACTTTCATCTCAGGTTTTATGTTGTATGGGCCAAAGAATTTAAGAAATTGCACTTAGTCAAGTATTACATCCATTCAATGTAATATTTTGTCTCTGATATTAATATTTGAATGCTATTTTTTATGGAAGTTTAGGTCAATTTACTATCTAATATTAAGTAATTAGTATGGAATATACAATCTGTAAGTTTGGGCAGTATCACTTCTTAGATACTAAGTCTTTTTTTCTCACTGAAAACAGGAAATCATGGAGCAACATGAGGGACTAGTCTTGGCTATTTCCCCAGTTCTTTATGTTCTGTGGGATTTAGATGGACTGACATTTGGTGTTATTAATGCCTATGCCTCTTTAGACATGAACTTGGAAGTGTGATGGTGTGTATGTGTGTATGTATGTGTTCTGTTATAGAAATAATGTACAATGGAAAAGTTAATGGCAAAAGTTAGAATCCCAAAATTAACTAAAAATAGTCTACGGCTATGCTACCCTGAACAAGCCCAATCCTGTCTGATCTCGGAAGCTAAGCAGGGTTGGGCCTGGCTAGTACTTGGATGGGAGACCACCTAGGAAGACCAGGTGCTGTGAGCATAAAAAATAAGGGATTGTAAACTGACAAGGTCCTTGCAATCTGTGAGGTCAATCAAGGGTTGCCTCACCTAAAAAATAAATAAAATAATAAAAATAATTTAAAAAATAAAAATAAAAAATAAAAATAAATGTCAGAAATTAGTAATTTTCAAATAGGGATTATCTGTGCTTTTATGTTGAGACCATTTGTTTGGAATACCATTAAATGTTGGATTAGATGGTTTATAAGGTACCTCTGTAACTCTGACAAGATGTCATTCTAAGCTATAACCTTTTAAAAATAGTATTTTAAATAAATTACCTCTATCAAGTTATAAAGATGCTCCCTCAGTCATAAAAGATGAAGTCAGCATTTACTTTAATCATATTTATCATTTCATCTTTTATCACTCTTATGTTTTTTTCCAGTTTATACCTTCTGTCCTCCAAATAACTTATTCTTTTTAAAACTATAAAGTATCTTTGTAATAGCAAAGATGTGAGTTATTCTGACTTAAGATTTTAAAGTACATAATGTCAGGTATGTTTTCTTAGAATTTTAAAGGAAGTATATTTGTATAATAGGTATTAGAGAGCTTTGTTTGCTTATGGCTTAAGCCAAAGGTTAAAAATATATCTGCTTTTTATCATCATAGAAATAGTCTTACCTTCCTTTTTTCACCTTCCTTTTCTTCTAGAGGCCCTGTTGCATTGCCAACAAGGTATCTTTTTCTTTTTGGTGCATGATATTTATAGTGCCCTAAAGAGAAAGAGAAAAGTAGTTAGGTGACAGACTTCATGGCCCTTCTCCTTCTCTGGATTGACTCCTCTGATTCTACATGCCCCTTTTATTATGCTTACTTCAGAATTATAAGTTTACTATACCATCAATAAATTAGCATAATTGAATATTAATTGTACATGCCTTAAAAATCTTTAATTCTTCAGTGCTTGCTTTGGCAGCACATATACTAAAACTGGAATGATACAGAGAAGATTAGCCTGACCCCTGCAGAAGGATGAGATGCAAATTCGTGAAGTCTTCATTAAAAAAAATCTTTAATTCTTCATATTTCTCTTTAAGTTATCGGAAGTTTATAGGGGTCTAGCCAATTATTGTAATTTTCCAACTGTCATAATTCTGTGGAAACATATAGTGAAAAGATTAAAATGCTTTGGAATTAAGCAAGCCTAGTTTTAAATCTCTTTCACCAGTTATTAACTAGTCACCATAAGCAAGTTTATTAATCTCTGTGTCTCTACTTTCCCATTTGTAAAGTAGGAATAGACATACTTACTTCATCCAGTTGTTATATGGTTTAAGTAAGATAATGTATATAAAGTTCTTAGTTCAGTGTAGCATCTAATAGACAGTGTGAGTTAATGTCATCTCTTGCTTTCCTCAAACAAATGGTTGGGTGGTATTCATCCATAATGTTTGAAAAATGAGAATTAAAGGTAGTAAATTCAGTACTTTTTGGGTTATTTTTTCTGATGATAACCAGTTTTCTTTCTTATGTATAGCATACCCGGCCCCTCTAACAAGTGTAAGAGGCCGAAAACCTCTGTTTGGAGAAATAGGACACACTATTATGAACTTACTTGTTGTGAGTAACTGAACTATTTTATTAAGTGTTCTTGAATTACTTTAAAAACTTATTTAGTAAATTTTACACACTTACATTTTCCTATTTCGATTTGGTATATTTGGTATAATAAACTTTTATTTACAATAAATTCTAATTCATTTAACATAAATGGGCTCTGTTTTTAATGAATTCTTTTTAGAACACATCTCCTATTTTATGTGTACCTGATTCTAATTGCATTCTAATTGCCTTTCAATTCATTCTTCAGTGCTTACACATTTAGGTAATATGAGATCTATACAGATGTTGAAGCTTTTGAAGCTTTAGTAAAAAAGTGTTAGTAAAGTCAAGTTTGGTGATTATGAATAAATTGTGGCCCCAGTTTTCTCATTTGCAATAGGAAGGATTGCATTAGATGATGTCTCGGGTTCCCTTCTACCTCAAATTTCTGTAATTTTGTGTTTACCTGTTACCAGAAAAAAGTATTTCATTGGATTTGCTTTTATTTATAATATTCAGTTCGAAGACCTATTCTATTTTGGAAGTATTATAACTAGAAAGAGGAGATTACCTATTTCTATAGACCTCTTCCTGAGAATGATATACTTTATTACTACTGTGGAGTAGCTGGTTTTAGGATTAGTTGGTTTTTTAAAGTTGGTACTGCTCTCTGAGTGGCATTTTGACAGTTACGTATCACAAGTCTTAAAATTATGGATACTCTTAAAAAAGGATTTAATGAATGAGTAAATGTGGATTGTAGTTTAAGCTTTATGGAAGTGTCATTATTTTATGTAGGACCTTCGAAATTACCAGTATACCTTGCAAAATATAGATCAGCTGTTGATTCATATGGAAATGGGGAAAAGTTGCATAAAAATACCTCGGAAAAAATACAATGATGTGAGTATAATTGCCTTATTCAAATTTTGAAGATAATTATTGAACATTAGATTTCCTTAGAAGAAGTATGTTAAATTAAGTTTGTTTTGAATCAGACTATCTTAATTTATAATGGCGAATATAATATCTGAAATTTTAGATTCGTTTGCTAATAAAGCATTTGTTTAATCCTATTTTTCATTTTTTTCTTTATTGTTTTATCTATTAATTGAGGTGATTTTATCTTAATACATTTGTTTCTATCACATTCTCAGGGAGTTTGTGATAGATAATTATGAAGCTGGTCAGAAATGTAACTCTCAATTATTGTAACTGATGAAGGTATAAGATGTTAAAAGTGTTTCTGAAAGAGCATTTTTCCCCCCAGGTAATGAAAGTAATAAATTCTTCTAATGAGCATGTCATTAGTATTGGAGCTAGTTTTAGTACAGAAGCAGATTCTCATCTAGTCTGTATACAGAATGATGGAGTTTATCAAACACAGGCCAACAGTGCCACTGGCCATCCTAGAAAAGGTGAGTGTTGGTTATTAAACCACCTCGATAAATAGAATTCCTTTAAAAGGGGAAATATATATATATATATTTTATTATTTGCTGATTGTTGGTAATAAAACAGTATGCTTTAAAATTTTAACTACACAACAGATTTTTAAATTGCTTCTAATTTGTGTTTTTCTCTTGGGCTACAATAAGTTAAAGACTTGCAACACTGTATCTAGATATATTCAGGCTTAATATGTCCCATGTGGTGGAGTCTTATTTTTTTTCAGTTATTTCTCTCTGGGATGAGGTTTTTTTCACCTTTATTTGCTCTTTGCTTCAACCCTCTTATTTAGGGGAGCATAGGACAAATAAGAATGTAGAATGATTTCTAAAACTGTAAGTGGCTATAAAAATGATAAAGGTGATAAAGTAGCATTATAAAGTAGCATTTCTGAGTGACATTACTCTCAGTTCTGGCTCAGTCGCCTCAATGACTGCTGCGCTTACCAAACCCTTGTAGTAGAGAGCCTAACAAATTAAAAGTTAAGCAGAAGTTAGTAACTATTCCATAAAATTAATATAGCATTAAAATAACGTATTTAAAATAGTTATTTTGGCAGCTAATAAATTTTTTTCCTCTGATTATAAAAGTAATGTGTACTCATTTGTAGTAAGCTTGGAAAATATGTTTTAAAAAGTAGTAAAAAAATGCCAAGATCTAGCTATTGTTGACATTTTTACTATTTTTCCTTCTTTATTAATATATATTTTTATGTTTATTATCTTTTTTTATTTATATATTTTTGTATTATATATTTATATGTAAATTTTATACTAGATATTTACACTTTTGTTTTATGCTTTTTTCACTTAACATGTCATTGATAGTTTTATTATTAAAATTTAACAACTTTTTAATATATGTTCTATAGCTATACATTTGGTATAAATTCAAAAGGTATAAATATTTACATTCCAAAATCTCCTTTCCTCCCTTGGTCCTCAGGCTACTTTCTTCCCTCTCCACAGTCAACCAAACCAGTCTTATCAGTTTCTTGTATTTCCTTTTTGAGACATTTTTGTTTATATATTTAAGCAAACACACACACACACACACACACACACACACCTGCTTTTTTAAAAAAAATAACATTTATTCCATTCTGCACTATGTTTTTTCTTTAGTTAACACACTTTGGATATTATTCTATGTTAGTATATGAAGAATTTTTGCATTCCATATAACTTTCCACTTTATATGTATACATCATTTAATTGTCCCTTATTGATAGATATAGCTGTTACCAGTCCTTGCCTGTTTATAGTACTGTGAATAACCTTGTATACATTCCATTAATTCCTAAAAATGGAATTGGTGGATCAAAGAATACATACATGTATTCGTAATTTTAATAGATAATTATCAAGTTGTCCTCCCAGAGATTGTTCTGATTTATACTCTCACCAGTAGTGGATGTTTAATTTCTCACACCCTATCTGACACAGACACAAAGATTTTAAGTAGTACGATAGTCCATCAGTTATTAGATACAAATATTAAATTATCTTTATGCATTATTTTTTTATTAGCTTTCTAATGTAAGTGGTATGGTCATGGCATTTATCAAGTACTTAAAATGTGCCATTATGCATTTAAAAACTTATATAACATAAAATAGAGCAAGTTAAAACATAACTTGTATTTTTTTATCAGTGACAGGTGCAAGTTTTGTAGTATTCAATGGAGCTCTAAAAGCATCTTCAGGATTTCTTGCTAAGTCCAGCATAGTTGAAGGTATGAGTTTCATCTTTAAGACTGTTTTAGTGTAAAGATGTTTTCCATTTCTTTTGAAACTCTATTTGATCTTATATAAAAGAATATATGTAAGTTACAAGGCATAGTACCACAAACTTCTATGAAATTATTACCCAGACCAAGAACAAGAACATGACCAATATTTGGGTCTACTTATGCCTTTTTCCTCCTCTCTCCAAGAATTAATTACTAGACTGAAAACTATGTTTATCATTCTCTTGGTTAATTTTTTTACTCTGTATAAACATATGTATAAATACATTGTTTATTTATGCTCATTTGGGAGATTTATAAAAATGATATTCTACACAGTCTTATGGAACTTACTATTTTCACATAACAGCATGTCTCTAAAATTTATGCTGTTGTTACAATTAGAGCTTATTCATTTCCAATGCTATTAAATATTTTATTTTGTGAATGCATGACAGTTTATCTTCTGATCATGAACATCTGGCTTGGTTGTCTTCTTTTGAAAGAAGAGAACAGTGAACAGTGGTGCTAATAACATTCTTATTGGTGTATGTGTGTGGATACTGGGAACATGTCTAAGAGTTTCTCTAGAATATATCTCCAGGAGTGGAATTTCCTGGCCAATAGATTAGTAAATGTTCAGCTTTACAAGACAGTGCTAAATAATTTGCATCTGAATATATAAAATTTCCCATTGATCTACATATTCTCCAAATGTAGTTTTATCAGACTACTTAATTTGTGTCAATCTGATAGGTATCTCTGAACATGGTCATAATTACAGTATCCTAATAAGTAGAGCATCTTATGTATGACCTATTTACTGGACATATATGTTACCTCTTCTGTGAAATGCCTGTTCACATCTTTTGCCCATTTTTCTATTGTGTCGTGTCTTTTTCTGATTTATAGTTACATAGCTTTTTATATATTATAGATCTCCACCATTTTATAGTATCTTTTTAATAGAAGGTCTTCATTTTATTACAGTATTATTTATTAATCTTTTACAGTTGATGTTTTTTATTTAAGAAGTTTCTATCCTATTTTTAAGATATTCTCCTGTTTTGTCCCTGAAGATTTAAAACTTTGCCTTTAACACTTAGGTCCTTAATTTATCTGAAATTTATTTATGTGCATGTATAGGGTGTGAATCCATTGATGTTTTCCTGCATTTGAATAGGAATTGATCCAGCATCAGTGATTTAGTATTCCCTATTAGAGAAGTTTTTTTACTCACACCACCTGACATCAGATGTGTGGGTTTTTATCCTCACATCAATTCTAGTTCTCTGACACCAACTGGGTATCCAACAATTCTATTCAATTCTGACATTAACTACCCAGAGTTAGCACAGACCCCACAGGTTAGGGGCTCAGTCACAAGACTGCCCCCACAGATGCCAGATAGAAGTCTGGGGCCTCTTGTACTTCTGACTAACTGGGTGTAAATCAGAGGATCCCACCACCTTCTCCTCAGGTTCAGTAATTTGCTAGAATGGCTCTCAGAACTCAGAAGACATTTAT
This sequence comes from Eidolon dupreanum, assembly GCA_028627145.1. Lineage (NCBI taxonomy): Eukaryota > Metazoa > Chordata > Mammalia > Chiroptera > Pteropodidae > Eidolon > Eidolon dupreanum. The sequence continues at coordinate 60,266,209 of CM053501.1, read as the reverse complement.
GTTTACTGGTTTATTATAAAGCATATGTTTTCTGGTTTATCATAAAGCATTTGTAAAGTAGTATAACTCAGGAACAACCAAATGAAAGAGATGCATAGGATGTGGTATATAGAGGGGTCATGGAGATTCTATGCCCTCTCCAGATGTACCACCCTCCCATTACATCACTGTTCTAGCACCTTGATGTGTGCTCTCTGAACCCCAATGTTCAAGGGTTCTCATGGAAGTTTCATTACATAGGCATTATTGACTAAATCATTGGCCATTGCTAATTGAACCTCCAGCCCTTTTCCTCAGTTCTAGTCCAAGGACGCAAAGGGACCCTTACACAGTCTTTTGGTGTTCACTTTTTCAGTGTCTTGACCCCAGATTCCAGGCTTCCTCGGACTGTTATTTCTGGCTTCTTGGTCTAGTAGGGCCATTACAGACTTAATGGATCACCATCTAGAAATTGTCCCCAAGCAGAGAGCCTGGGCAATTATGGTGGGCTCACTTGTTGAGTTTTCCTCTAGGGATCATGGTATTGCCCTTCCTGTTGTATACTACCTAAAACAATTGCCTCATACATTTTGTCTGGTTTTATGGTTGGTTGGTATGAAAGAGCTAGTTTGGCATCATAGCCAGAAATGAACATTTTTTTAACTATTAAAAAAATTTTTAATGGTTAAAATATTTTTTACCATTAAAAAATTACTATTTTTTACCTTTAAAAAAAGAAACTTTAACTTTGTGATATCGTTTTCTTATTTCCTAATAGAAAAAAACCATTAAGATGATTAAACAGGTGACTTAAAAGATATCTTGCACAGAATATGTTTTGATACAAATTTTATGGCTTAGACATACATATAAATTGATATTTAGTAAAATAAATTTGAACTATAACTCTCATTTTTAGATGGCTTAATGGTACAGATAACTCCAGAGACCATGGATGGCTTGCGGCTAGCTCTACGAGAACAAAAAGACTTTAAAATTACATGTGGGAAAGTTGATGCTGTAGACCTGAGAGAATATGTGGATATCTGCTGGGTAGATTCTGAAGAAAAAGGAAACAAAGGGTAGGAACCTTTTTACTACAATGTAATTGATTTGATGGAAGGGGGAAGGATGAAAGCATCTAGTTAATAAAATGAAATATTTTATGAATATAGAATTATCCTATGAATTTAAATGCTTATAGTCCAATTAATGAATGCAGCCTGGTTTTTGTTTTTTTTTTTTAAACATGTGCCTAAACAGCCTCATGTTTGTTTGTTTGTTGTGAGAATGCTATAAATTATTGAAGGGTGGTGAGATGGGAGGAAGCCAATGACAAAATGTCCATTGTGTGGCAGTGTGGGCTTGATGTCAGGGGCTGAGAAAGGCAAGACACTTTTCCTGTTGTATGGTACCTATTTTTGTCAAGTAACAGATTCCCTTTGGATGTTTATTTTGTATTACATTGATTCACTGTAAATACAAACAACTAAATTTAATAATATATACATTAGAGACTTTACAGAATATTACTTTCTTCTCAGTTACCCATTTTCTTTCCTTCCCTCCTTCATTCCTTCCTTTCATTCCTTTTTTTTTCCTTCCTTTTTTTTCCTTCCTTTTTTTCCCTTCCTTTCCTTTCTGCCTTCCTTAACTGGCTGAAGGGTCTGGAGCAAAGAAGAGGGCTAATGCTGAAGGACTCCAAAAAGAGTTTTTGAAATTCGTGAGACAGCTTTTCTGTTAGGAGACTAATGTATTTTAAATTGCAGGTCTGAGTTGAACATGTGAAAAAGTAGGTATAATATGCTATATAATCAAGAAATCTTGGTAAATGCATATAAACTACAGTTTTAATTATTTTGTATATAATTGAGATATCTTACTGCTTTAAATTTATAACTTCATAATTGTTCTCCTTATTCCATTTATTCAAATATAATAATTCATTTCATAAGAAGTACTTTAGTAGTAATGATTCTGTTGTATTATGTTTTATTCTATAGTGTTGTTAGTTCTGTGGATGGACTGACATTACAAGGATTTCCAAGTGAAAAAATAAAACTGGAAGCAGATTTTGAAACTGATGAGAAGATTGTAAAGTGTACGGAGGTAACTGAGAAAGAAGATTCCTTCCCTTTACATGCTGTGGTTGGATATGGTTTCTATTTTTTTAACTAGGAGATTTTGCAGTACTTAACCACTGAATAGTTTAAGTGCAGCGTATTAAACTTTTTACATTACACCTTGAGACACACACATTATTTCAACCCCAGATTGCCTTTTATAATACTAAATTTGGAACTCCATAGCATTATTTCAGGTTATTGTATGATGGTACTGCCTGCCAGCTCACAGTTAAGTTTTGGTAGTCTTGCCATCTTTGTTTATATAGTAAGATGTTATTTGATCATATTACTTTCATTTTCTCTTATTTTACAAAAATTAAAATGTTTTATTGACATCAATTTATAATCAGCATTCACATGTGAAAGTTATTTTTGCATGTTTTTTTTATTTTAAGAAGGGTATATGAAACAATAAACTTCTAAACCCTTGGTCCACCTCCATACTCTTCCTTACTCTACCTCTCGGGTCAGGCAATCATTGTTACTCATTGTGCATGTATGCTTTGAGATTTTATGCATGTACAAGCTAGATAAAAAACTACAGAAGATATAGAAATTATAGGACATTTTTTGTTTGATCTTAACATTATTAAGATGTCCTTATAGGATGGCAGTCTTATAGGGTAAGTTCATTAGTACCCTTCTGTAAGCTGAGTTAACAGGGCTTTCATTGCTACAGGTTAATTTTAGGCATTCCCAAATTAAAACCTTTGGTTTTAAGCTTTTATAGTATAGATCAGGGTTTGTGTATATATAAATGTAATATATATAATATATATTTTATATATATAATATATATTTTATATATATAATAGATATATATTATATATATAGTGCTCCTAACTAGTGAATTTCATGGCACTAACATTGGAATGTTATTACTAAAGCTAAATTGAAAGTAGCAATTGTTGCATTTTTAAAGATACTTTTAATCATGACTCGTTTCCTAATTAAATACATTTCAGGTCTTCTACTTTCTAAAGGACCAGGATTTATTTATTTCAGCAACTCGTTATCAGTTTGCAAAAGAAATAGCCATGGCTTGTAGTGCTGCACTATGCCCTCATCTGAAAACTCTAAAGAGTAATGGGATGAATAAAATTGGCCTAAGAGTTTCCATTGACACTGATATGGTGAGGCATGTTTTTGTGATGTATTTTTTAAATGATTGTATCATAAATTAAAATAATCAAAAGCTTTTTCCTCAGCCTTTTATTTTGGGATGAAGACAACTAAAATTTGTTGAACATCAGTGTGTGTACACTTCATGTACGTTATCTCCTTTACCCTCCACAGCAGGTCAGCGAGCTTTTTTTTGTAAAAGGCTAGACACTAAATATTTTAGGCATTTTAGGCATTATAGGCTGTGTGATTTATTTCACAGCTACTCAACTCTGTTATTATAGTGCAAAAGCAGCCATAAACAGTATGTAAACTAACAAGCTGGGCTGTTTCCATTGAAACTTTGTTTACAAAAACAGTGGGCCAGATTGGCTCTCCAGGCCATAGTTTGCTATCCCCTACTCCACAACAATCCTGCTTGATAAGTAGGTTTTAAAATTTATTATTCTGAATAGATTCTGTAGTCAGGTGAGATTGATTTAAATTACAAAAGTCTAAGTGTTTAGGTAACAGGACCACCTCATTGAACATTTCCAGAGAGCATCATTCACACTGTAGCCTATGTAATTGGCCCCTTAACTCCAGGCTACAATGTAAATGGTGCCCAGTAGAGTTGTATAAGGTAATATAGATTTGGAAAGATCTCCTTCCTATCCTTATCTCCAAACTCTAGTGTCTACCTCCATACTCCCTCTCATTCTTCCTTTCTGGGTAGGCAATCAAATGTTACCCATTTCTATGAATTCTTAGTGATTTTATGCATGCAAATAAGTATGTATGTCTTTTTCATTCCCCCTTTACATAGCTTTTTTTTTTTAACCTTCTTTAACTTAATGTACTTTAGAGATATTTCATGTTATTACAAATTCTTTTTAATAGTTGCGTAGTAGTTTAGATATAAGTATATCATAATTTAACTAGTTCTTATGCATGTTTGGTATATACAGATTGACACTTAGGTAATCCACAATATTTTCTTTCTGCATAAGTATGAGTATATAAGAAACATTCCTGGAGTAGAATTGTCAGGTCCAAGTATGTACACAGTAGGTATTACCATGTCTCAAGTAGAGGTTATGCCAATTTATGTTTCTATCACAATTTATGAGAGCATTCTTTCCCCCCACATCCTTATCAAAGTAGTATGTAATCAAACTTTTGAACTTTGCCAATTTGATAGGTGGAAAATGGTACTCCAGTATTATTTTAAAGTGTATTTCTGTTTCCAGTATCCAGTGTGATAGTTTTCAAAGCAGGTTCTTCATTATAATGGTTTATCTCATATGAAGGAGTTCATATGCTAGTTTGCTTTTCTTCAGCCAGGATGTGTTACATTCATAGTTCTTACTGGAAAGAACTTATATTTTCATCTCACTGTTAAAGGTTTCTTTTTCAATAATTATTTGAGTAGACACACTAAAAATTAATATGTTTTTAGTCAAATGTATTAAAATGTACTTTTCTCCAGCAACATTAAATTCAAATGTTGAATATTGAAACAACAAATACAAAACATTTTAAAGTTGATTACTTTTTTTTAATAGCATGGGGTTTTTATTTAAGTCATGTTGGTAGTCCTCCAATATATTCACGTGTTCATTGAGAAGAAACCTAAAGAATGAATTAGTAACAATTTTTTTTATTTTTATAACATCTGTGGGAAAGAAAATTATAATTTACGTAGTAGATGGATAAAAGAAATATGAGAATATAAGATTTTATGAATAAAATGTCAGGAATTTTCTTAACATTCTTAAACTGAATATTTTTAGTTTATTTTACATAAGCTAATAAACAAGATTGCTCATTTTCTAGGTTGACTTATCCAGATTTTTTTTTTTTCAGGTTGAATTTCAGGCAGGATCTGAAGGCCGACTACTTCCTCAGCATTATCTAAATGACCTTGATAGTGCTCTAATCCCTGTGATCCATGGTGGGACCTCCAGCTCTACTAGTTTGCCTTTAGAAATAGAATTAGTGTTTTTCATTATAGAAAATCTTTTTTAGTGAAAAGATTTTAGTGAGTCATATTACATATTGCAAACTGATTTGTTAAAACTAACTCTAGCACTAAACCTGAAATGCCACAAACACTAAAAGTAAATATGTTTGATGTTTAAAACACATAAGCTTTGCTTTTTAGTCAGGAATGACCTTTTACAATCATTAGCACAATTTAAATCTCTGAAAATTGAAGAGATCCAGTGTTTGAAGCTTTACACTTAATACAAATACTAAAAAGACAAGGATTTCTTCTGTCTTTAAGAAATTTGTAGCATTTCCTGTGTTATTCAAATGATATGCCAAAGTATCTGCACTTAGGTATACCTCTTTATTCCAAGATCAATTTTAATGAAGGCTCTTTTCAGATGTAACCTCATAAGGGAAATAACTGTTTTCTGTATATGCCAGTTAGATTACTGGTTTCTAAAGTCCATTAAAAATGTATTTCAATGGCATAGACCAGTTTCCAGATCTTAGACTTAATATAATTGTTTGAATACAGCAGATAACGTATTTGTATAATTGGAGTGGTGACCTACCTCCATGACTAGATAAACTGTTTGGATTAAAATCAGAATTTTGTCTTTTTTCTTCTCAAATTTTATATATATGTGTGTATATATCTGTATACACACACGCATATATATGGTTTTTTCTTGATTAAATAGGTATTCTTACAATAATTGTGGGTGCTTCAGGATTTTGTGCTTCTATATTTATGTTGTTTTTATAGCAAGAATGTGATTCAGTATGTGTTTTATAAATCTTTAATAATTTATAAATGGGTAATATTTTTATATTGCAGTGCATTAGTTTTTCTTCTTTCTTTCTGAAGTATACCACTGTATTTACCACTTCTAAGAGTGATTGACGACAGGCCAGGTGACCCTTGAAGTAGTCATTATGTAGCAATAAATGAAGCCTGAAACAGGTTTTTTTTTTTTTTTTTTTACTTTTAAACCTTTAAAGTTTCTTGGCAAGTCTGCATATTTTCATTGACACCAATGTTTTAAATATAAATTTTAATGAACTAATTACTTTTGCATATTTTAAATTCTTTATATGGTAGTTATTTTTTTATAACAGAATATTAACATAAGTTAAATTCTATGTATTTAAAACTGTTACAGAGCTTTCCTTTTTACTTCACACAGCAAAATAAGAAAAGTATGTTGTGTTAAAAAAAATGGGCATATTTTAGTTAGTCCTGTCATTTAAGTTATATAAAATATCATTATTTTTGATGCTTTATTCTTATGTGGAATATATGTTTTTGTATCAAAAACACTTGTATATCTCAAGAAAAAGAAATTACATTAAATAGCCCTGTTTTAAGAAAAATATGAAGCAACTCAGTTGAAGACCACATAGGGTTATAACTCAGGAACTGAGGTCTCAGGCTAGGAGAGACTAAGAATTTTAATCAGATTGGTCATATGGTTCCTCTTGAATCATATCTGTAGTACTAGCCAAAGACACAGTATGTAGGAGAATATCAGTCTTCTGGAAGAAGATACTTCATAAACAATGTAAAATGTTGCAGATATTAAATAAAGTGGCAAAAGGTAATAACTTATGAAATTTATTGAAACAGTATAAGGTAAAAATAATTATAATCTAATGCAATTTATGTTTTTATATAGTATGTTTATTTTGCAACATAAATTATTGCACAATCTATGAATACTAAAGTTACCTTAAAATAACCAAACAGTGGAAGGCTCTTCCCATGATGGGATAGCTTTGGATTAGTTTTCAAAAAATCTCTACATTTAATAAAAATTGGAATGATGTGCCTTTGGAGGCACATTTTAAAGTATTCTTTGTAGATGTATGTTTCTGAATGCATTTGTTGCTTATTTGGTCATGTTCTTCACATTGGTACTTAATTTGAAATTTTAATTTTTTAAAGCTGAAAAAATACAATGGTTCTTTGTACTCACTTCTGCAATGATCTGTTTTTGGTTTCATGCCTTTTAATACTACTCTCTCTAAATTTTGAAATATAAAGTAAAATCTAACTCATTGTTTTATGTAGCCATCTAACAAACTTTGTGTCTATATACTTGCCACATGCAAAGCACTTTATTAGCCTTCACTGGTTGAAAGATAAATAAAATAGTTCTTTCTCTCTCACAGCTGATTATGTGAAGCAGATCATTAACAAAGTAAAAGTAATTGCTTTAATAGAGATATGGATCTTGACTAGGTGATTGGAAAACAACCCAGGAGGATAGCCATACCAATAAAGAGAAGGCAGCCTGAGAATCTGTTAGATAGTGGGCATTAAACTTGTCTAGGCAAGTGTTGAAAATCTGAAAATTAGGTAATGTGTAAAAAACCAAACTTTCCTTTTTAGGGCAATTTACTTTAGAGTCTTCTGTTCTGTGCGAATATTTTACCACATAATTTAATTATAAAAGTGGTAGCCTAGAAAATCAAAACCAAGCAAGCAAGAAAGCTTGGGTGAGTACTTGACATATTTGAAGCAGGGAAAGCTAAAGCAATGAGTAGAAGAGAAAATGGGAGTAAAAGATCAACTGAGAAAACAATGAATCTAGTGTGCAAGTAACATTGAATGGTACTCTAAGAGGTTAGACATTAACCCAAAGATAATGGTAAACTGAAGGATATTAGTCTGGAGAGAGACAAATCATCAGAGTATAACCATAGGACAGGATAGCAATAAACCTGCAAGGGCACAGGTGAGGCAAGTGTGTATTCTGGTCAAGAAAATATCCACAGGAAGAAAATCTCCACAGGTGGCATCTAAGTGTTCGATAATGGTGCACACAGTTCATAGAGCTATGCTCTGAGGAAAGAGTAATGGGACTATAAGTTATAGATCCTTGAGTTTACTCTGTGGACGGACATCTGAGAGGCCGTCCAAATAAGAAGTCTCTTTGTGGTAAAATGTTGACTCCTGATCCATTGGTCAGGAAGAGTGTGTGTGGAGTTTTCCAAGGGCTCACAAAACCAGATCCACTATGGTTAGAAGGAAAAATAGAAGATATATCTGAAGCACTCATGAGAGTTAAAAGAAGCTGTTGAGAAGTGGCTTTGGAAAGGAAAAGCAGAGCCAGTGCGGACTGCCTTCAGTACCCCTGGGAAGAGTTCTCTTTCTTGAAAAAAAACTGGGAAAGATCAATGCAGATAAAGAGAAACACATATATCAAGGACCAGGTTTGGAAAATAATACTTTCAGGAAAAGGCAAGGAAACAAACACAGGCTTTGCAGACATAAAACCTGAGACTGAATTCCAATTCCATCATTTAGTAACTGCATGATCTTGAATATATTAAACTGTCTTAAAAAAAAAAAAAGAAGGAAAACAGAAAAAGGGTAGTAGCCTGATTGTGATGTCTCAATTGCCTAAGTTTATAACAGTCTGGATTTAGATATTTTATAAGTAACAGAACATCTTTTCTTAATAGCAAGCATAACTTTGATAAATTGACTCAAAATTTAAAAGACAGTATCTTAAAATAAATCAGAAACCTCCAAGCCATCCTAGGTTTTAATTTTCTTTGTGATTAAAAAAGTTTCATATATTTTATATACGTGATTCAAATATCAGAAAAAAATATTAAAAACTTATCAGTGTAAGTTTTATCTCCCACCTGGTACACATCTATTTTGTTCTTCCCATTCTTCAATCTCAACAAGTAATTATTTTTATTAGTTTCTTGTGTATCCTCTCATGGTTTAGGTGCAGTAGCAGCAAATACAAATATATACTATATATTTTTCCTCCCTTTATTTTTTATAAAAATGTAGCATGTTTACATTGAAAAACACAATATCAATTACTCTTCAATTACTTTGAGTTACGTGGTTTATATTTACAATCTCAAAGGTTTCATTGCTTCTCAAACATTTTTACTCAGTGATTGATAAAAGCATCTTATTGCAAAAAGGCAAGAAGAAAATCCACTACTGGAATTATGACCATATGTTTCAGTAGGAGTACTATATATCTCTTAACAAAACTTTTACTACTAAAACACTTGTAAGGTTATTTTTTATTTGAGCTGTATTTAAAAACTTTATGTTTTTCCTACCAGACACAAAGCCTCACTTTCTAAATTTATCTGTACCACTTAATTGACTCATTGGTATTTTTTTTTACCAATTATTAATAGTTTTAAATCTATATTCTGTGTTTTGGATTTAGCTTGGAATGATACATAATTTAATATGTAACACCTGTTGGGAAATATTTTCTGCATTTGCACTGATAAAATTATGACTATTTTCATGCTTTTTACAAATGAAGAAATAGGTCTAATTCAAGTGCTTTATTAGGAACCTCTAAATATCTTAAAGAAAGAACCTCTTTCTTCTGGTAAAATAAGATCTTGACAGCCTCTAAGATAGCCCACAATGATCCCTACCTCCTGGTTTTCACACCCTTGTGTAATCTCCTCCCACATTGTACTACTGTTGGTCTTTGTTACCAATAGAATACAGCGGAAGGATGGGATTCCATTCCCAAGATTTATGTTATAAAAGACTCTATGGCTTCCATCTTGGTGCATTTCTCCCCATTCTTCTTTTGTCCCTCTCTCCCTTACCTTACTGTCTCTCGGTCTATATGTCTGTCTGTCTGTCTGTCTGTCTCCCTCTCTCTCTCTCTGCTCCTCCCCCCCCCCACTCCGACTCCTCTCCTTCTACTGGAGCACCCATTCTTAGGAAAGTCAGTTGCCATGAATGGGCAGCCCCATGGAGAAGCCTGCCTGGCAAGAAACTGAAGTCTGCTATTAACAGCCACAAGTGGAAATGGATCCTCCAACCCCACTCAAACCTTCAAATTGGAGCCCAGGCCAACAGTTTGCAACTTCATGGGAACCACTCAACTAACCATCTCAGATTTCTAAATCTCAGAACTGTCAAATAATAAACATCTGTTGTTTTAATCTGCTAAGTTTTCTAGTGGTTTATTATTTGTAGCAACTAATATTGGATAACTAATACAAGATACCTATATCATTGAGCCCCTGTAAGTAAAAATTGCTAAAAATTATCAATTACTCTGACATAATTAGCATATTTCTTATCAACATTTATGGATTACATGCCACAAGTAGTATGTGATAAGTGCAGGGAATATTAAGAGAAAAAGTAGGATTTGGCCATATAGAAACAAAAATGCAATTGTGGGAAACTTCCTATTTTTTCCCGCTGAAAACAACCAAAGCTGATTAAAATTTAAAAATCATCTTAAAAAGATTTTAAGACAGGAAGGTACGTCCAATCCAAAGGTAGAGGAGTTAAGTCAACACGAGGCCTTATTGTGGCAACCTTATGGAGTAGGGGATATGTCAAAGTTCAGGGCCCACACAAGGTAGTGAATCTAACAGGAATCGTGATCCCACAGAACTTTCCCTCAATAGGCTGAGACACCCCCAAAGGATTTCAGCCTTCAGATGAGAATGAATGGGAGTATAAAATATGTAAAATTATAGCCAAGTTTAGAACTGCCTCCATTACACAAAGAATCTTAAGCATTTAACTTGCTTTTAAGGTGGTCCCACACTGATTATGTCTCCAGGTGCTAGGAGAAATAAAAATATAAATCCTCTCCATAGGAAAGTAAGTTCATTGTAAGCTTCAAATTACATTTCAAATATATCTAAAACACAATAAAAAAAATAGGCACATATGGAAACTAAACTCCAGAGGCAAGAATTAGTAGAAACAAAACAAACTCATATAGACTTGGGCATTAGATTTATGTTTTCCATGTTTAAAGAAATGAAATCAGGTGTGAGGTATCTGTAGAGAATGGGAAACTAAAAAGTGATGAAGCTAATTTTGGAAAGAACTGAATATAAATGTTACAAGACTATATAAAAACATCTTAAAAACAAGTTTAATGGCAGAATAGAATACAGCTAATTTATAAATAAATATGCCAGGAGAAATTATCCAGAGTGCAGGACAAAGAGGCAACAAGTTGGAAAGATGGGGAAAACAGGAGACATGAAGATGTAGTGAGAAGTCTTAACATGCTTATTTAGCTGCAAAAGCAGAAGAATAAGACAAAATATTTTTAAATACAATGTAGACTTCTGAAAACATGAAAGAAATGACTACAGATTCAAGAAGCCAGACATATCTCAAATGATATAAATAAATAGTAATCTATAATACATAGACACTTAACAGAAAAATAGGACACGGCAAGTGAAATGGCACACAAGAGTCCAAGGAATAGTTTGCTCTCTAGCCAGAGGACCAGCTATGAGACAGAACCCTTTAGAAGTTACTTGCCTTCTTCCAGGACAGCTGCAGAAAAGCAGCAGCACCCCTTCCTCACTATATGTAAACCCTGTGGAGCAATGTGTAAATGCTTTGATGTGGAGCCTTACAGACTTACCCTGTTCTATGCCAATCAAGAGACAGCAAAAAGACAAAACCCCTCTATCCACTGGTGCAATGGTGGCGGACACTACAGAGGAGAACAATGGCAATGGGGTGGGGAAACCAGAGCCCTGGCTTTCTAGCAAGAACACCAAGAAGGGGGATCTTGGAAACAAAGCGTAGGGAGATCAAAGATAAGAGGGAACTAAAGAAAGGGAACCTCTTAATTTGTGTATAAAATCCTGGGGTTACCCCCTTGCTATGCATATGTGAAACTGACCAGAAAGAGAGTAAAGATTTAGAACACTGAGCTACAGTGTAGCTCACTATCCAGGTTTGACTGGCCATTGGGTAGTGCACAGTTGGAGCAGATTGGAAAGGCATTGCAAAGGAGCTGAAAACTAAATTATCGTGGGAACAATATTCCACAGGAAAATGGCCAGGATGTGTAGTCTGAAGTAACTGGATTGATTGTCAGCTAAAATAAGACAAAACAAAACAAAAATATTCTTCGGAAGATTTAAACAAGACTGAGTTCCATAATATTCAATATGTCCTTAAAATAATCCAAAATTATTCAACATGCAAAACACTAGAAAAATCTAAACAGTTCTCAAGGGAAAAGACAACGAACAAAACCCAATTCTCAAGTTCCCTAATTGTTAGAATTATCAGAAAAAGACTTAATGTGAATTATTTTAATCATGCTTCACAAAGCAAGGGTAAACACTACTGACTGGAAAGATAGAAGTCTTAACCAAAGAAAGAAGCTATTTAAAAAATGGAAATTTTTGAGTTGAAAAATACAATTAAAAAAATTTAATGTAAGATCTTAATAGTAGAATGAGAAGAGTGAGTGAATTTGAAGATACATCAGTAAAAACTACCCAGTCTAAATAACAGGAAAAAAAAGTAGAAAAAAAAATGAAGAACTTTGAGGAGCTATGGGATAAAATCAAAAGGTCTAATATTTATGTCATAAGAGACTCAAAAAGGAGAAAGATTGGAAGAAAAATAATTTGAAGAAATAATAGCTGAAAACTTCCAAAATTTGGTGAAAGACATAAATTTATATACTTACATAAAATTATAACTACAGCAGGTCTACTGACCTAGCAAACAAAAACCATACTCGGGCACATCATAACCAAACTGATAAAACCAAACATAAAGAAAAAAATCTTAAAAACAGCCAGAGGAAAACAACGCTGTTCATGTGAAAGAACAAAGATTTAAATTATGGAAGATTTCTCATGAGAAATCATGGAGGCCAGAGACAGTGGGACATCATGACTTGACTGTTTAAAATAACAATAACAACCACAACAAAGTATCAATCTAGAATCCTTTAACCAGCAAATGTATCTTTTAGTAATGAAAGTGAAATAAAGACATATTCAGAAGAAGGAAAACAAAGAGATTCATTGTCAGTAGACCTGCTTTAAAAGAAATGCTAAAGAAATTTCACAGGTAAGGGAAATAATAGCAGAGGGAATACTGAAAGTGTCAGGAAAGAAGAAAGAGCAACAAAAATGGTAAAAGATTGTTTTTATACTTATTAAGTTTGTTAAAATATGTATAACTGCTGAAATCAGAAATGCATAACATTGTTTGATGGGAATTTTAATGTAATAGATCTAATACATATAGAACTGCATCCTAATGGGATAATAAAGGGACCTATATGGTAGTAGGGCTTCTATATTTTACTTGAAGTGATAAAAGATTCTACATAGACTGCAAAAAGTTTGGTATGCAATAATCTCCAGAGCATCAATTTAAAAAAAAACTGTGCACAGAGATATATTTTAAAAAGCCAATATATAAATTAAAATGGAATTCTGGAAAATATTTAAATAGTTCAGAAGAAGGCCAGAAAGAAAAACAGTAAAAACAAAACAAAAAAACAAAACAAACAAAAAAACAGAAGGAATAAATAGAAAATTAATGATAAATAACAGACCAGTAGACCTATATACAACAATATAAAAAATTAAGTTTAAATTGTCTAACATGCTAATTAAAGTACTAAGATTAGATAAAAAACAAGATACTATCTACAAGAAACCACCTGAAACATGATAGTATATATAGGTTAAAAAGTAAAAAGTTGAAAAATGATGTATCATATGAACACTAAAACCAACCAACTAAACAAACAAACAAAAACCCTGGAATTGCAATGTTAGTATCACACAAAGCAGACTTGAGTAAAAGGAAAATTACCCTATAGTTTATTGTTGTCTTTCATAGATTGATTAACAAGAGAATAATCTGCCCAAAGTCACACATCCAAAAACAAACTAAATTGAAGTTTAAGGAAAAACTTCCTAGCAATTTGGACTCTCAAAAAATGAAGTAAGCTGTATTAAATTTATCATGCAGACTTTTGATGGTTCTGCTTATAATTTCAAACCCAGAAGAAAGTATAAAGATCATCTAAATCAACGTTAATGAAGAAAAAGAAATCCTATTTCTAGGCATAGGGACTACTTGTAAAGCCAGAGATCACAAAGCTGAAACTAGAATCCACGTCTCCCTCTGACCAGTGCCTTTCTCGCTATGCCCAATGTTCATATTCTAGATGATGTCTAAGATTAATTTTTAATCCATAAATCTCTTTTCATTATTCATTCATCACTGTAAGTAAACATAGCTAACTGGGTCAGTGGCAATAATGTTTGACAGATTTGTTAAATTAAAAAAAAAAAAGGCAGCTAAAGGCAACCAAGATATAAAATATTTAAATTCTCAATTCCTTGGACTACATCAAACTAAAGTTTCTGCACAGCAAAAGAAACCATCAATACAACAAAAAGGTAAACAACTGAATGGGAGAAGATATTTGCAAACACTACCTCCGATAAGGCAGTAATATCCAAAATATATAAAGAACTCACACAACTCAACAACAACAACAACAACAATACCTGATTGAAAAAATGGGCAGACGATCTGAACAGACACTTATCCAAGGAAGACGTACAGATGGCCAACATATGTATGAAAAGATGCTCAACATCACTTGTTATAAGAGAAATGCAAATCGAAACCACATGATATACTACCTCACACCTGTCAGAATAGCTATTATCAATAAGACAAGAAATAATAGTGTTGGAGAGGATGTCGTGAAAAGGGAATCCTTACACAATGCTGGTGGAAATGTAAATTGGTGCAAATACTCTGGAAAATAGTAAGAACTTTCCTCAAAAAATTAGGAACAGAGCTACCATATGACCCAGCAATCCCTCTTCTGGGTATCTATCCCAAAAATTTGAAAACACTTATTCGTAAAGATATATGTACCCCTATGTTCATTGCACCGTTATTCACTATAGCCAAGATATGGAAACAACTTAAGTGTCCTTTGACAGATAATTGGATAAAGAAGATACAGTACATACATACATTGAAATACTAGTTAGCCATAAAAAAAGATGAAATATTGCCATTTGCAACAACGTGGATGGATCTTGAGAGTATCATGCTAAGTGAAATAAGTCAGACAGAAAAGGACAAGAACCATATGATTTCACTCATATGTAGGATACAAAACAAAAAGCAACAAACAAACAAAACAAAACAAATTCATAGATATAGACAACAGAGTGGTGGTTACTAGAGGGGGAGGAGGGGGAGGGGAGGATGAAGAGGGTAAAGTGGGTCGCATATATGGTGATGGAAGGAGATTAGATTTTGGGTAGTAAGCACACAATGGAGTATACAGATGTCATATTATAAAGTTGTACACCTGAAATTTATATAATGTTATTAACAATGTTACCCTAACAAATTTAATTTAAAAAAATAAGTGGAAGCTATCAATGTAGGCATATTTAAAAAGAAATTAGAGGCAACCAGGGAGTAAAATTAGACTGCTTTATAGTTAGTAGAATTACTCATTGGGCTGGCAGAAAATTTGTCAATAACAAAATAGAGGCCAGAAAACGATTAAAAATATATTTATGGTATTACATGTAAATTAATACTTATATAAATATAAACATATATTTAAGTGCTGAATGGAAAATAACTAAATTCTAAGGCCACATACACTATTATTCAAGAGTATACTGAATCCAAGGTCCTACTTCCACAGATGACCTCATCTTATTCCACTCCTCTAATATACATAATCTTACCACCTCTACCCGGATTGGGTTAATCAGAACTAATATTACACTACTTATTCCTACTTATATATATCACCAAAAGCAGCTCCAAACTCTAAAGTCAATGTCTATTTTTCACATTCTAATCTCTTAAGATTCTGTATATTTATTATTCTTTCCTCAATACGCCATATATTGTTAACATATGAACTCTTCCTTTGTGCTCAAAACAGTATTTAGATACATATTTGCAATAACAATTTCCACTCAAAAGTTTAGAAAATAGACGAAACTCCATATACTCATCCTACAAAATCCTCAGATTCAACAATTATTAAGGTTTTCCACTTTGCTTTATTTATCCCTTTACTATCCTGAAAGTAGAGAGTTCCCATGAAACCTTTCATAAGCTGAAATTGAGTAAAGCAAAGATGCAATTACCTTAGGACACATCTTGCTAACAAATGCACATAATAAATAAAGATAAAGCACAGATACTCACAGACACAGTTCAAGGCTATGGTGGCTTTATGCCGAGATGCTGAGTGTGGTTCCTAGGGAAGGTGCTTGGTGGTGCCACTCTTTCTGTTTGGGGTGTGTGCTGCCTCTATAAGGGTTCGCTGCAAAACAAACGCTGAATGTTATTTTCACTCTCACTTAAAAGTGAAAATCCTTTTTGAATTTCATTCAGTTAGCGAAAAAGGGTACTGATGTAGGTCTTTTGCAAAAGCAGAGTGGAATAAAGCAAACTTTCAATAAGTAGAGGATACCTATATTTATTTCTTGGACTATTTTCAAGCAAATCTCAGACATCATCATTTTATGCCACATACTTCAGTATGTGGCTCTAAATATCTAGAGAATGGAAAGTAATTTTAACTGAGTCAGTTACTACAAAATCTATGAAAATATTGACCTGCTATTGTGATCAACAGGCCATAAAAACTTTTGTACTGCAACTGATACCATCAAAAAAGTGAAACGATAACCTGCAAAAATAGAAGAAAATATTTGCAAATCATGTATCTGTTAAGGGACTTGTAGTCAGATTTTTAAAAAATTTTTACAATTCAACAAATAACCCAGTGTAAAAATGAGCAAATGATTTAAGTAGACATATATTTAAAAAATATACAACTAGCCAATAGGCACTTGAAAATATGCTCAACATTATTAGTCTCTAGGGGAATGAAAATCAAGACCACAATGAGATACTACTTCATGTCAACTTGGATAGCTTTAATAAAAGAAAAAACAGATAATAACAAGTGTTAGTGAGGATATGAAGAAACTGGAACTCTCATATATTGCTGGTGGGAATGTAAAATGGTGCAGCTAGTTTGCAAAACTGGCAGTTCCTCAGAAAGTGAAACATAGAAGTACCATATGAACCAGAAGTTCAACTCTTATGTATATACATACCCAAGAGAAATATATCCATACTTCCACACAGAACTTGTACATGAATGTTCGTAGAAGTACTGTTCACTAGTAGCCAAAAAGTGGCAACAACACAAATGTCCATCAACTGATAAATGGACAAAATATGTTATATGCAAACAATGGAATTTTATTTGGCCATAAAAAAGAATAAAGTACTGATGCACACTACAATATGGATGAACTTTGAAAATATTATGCTAAGTGAAAAAAGCTTGTCACAAAAGACTATATTGTATGATTCTATTTATATGACATGTCCAGACTACTCAAATCAAAAGAGACAGAAAGTAGATTAGTAGTTGTACAGAGCTTGAGGAAGAAATGAGGAGTGACTGCTTTGGGTTGAGGGAAATGTTCTAAAGTTGATTGTGGTGCTGGTTGCACAATTCTGACTACATTATACACTGAATTGTATACTTTAAACATATGACATTTTAAAACATTAGGGAAATGCAAATCAACTACAAATCAATCAACCACATGTAACAATAAAGCTTTTTTAAAAAATGAGAGTGAAGTCATTAATAGTGTTTTCTGAAACTCAAGCAAAAAAAACGGTTAAGCTAGAGTACATCCAGATACTAGGGAAGACTGAAGATGATTGATATAATTACAACTCAAGTCTGAAAAGACATTAAAATCTGAAGGGCAGGGGCAAGAAGAGCTGCCTATGTGTTAGGTTTCAGGTGACGTATTGTTATCCTAATTTTACAACTGATAGTGAATGGTGTTAGAGTCACAGGACCAGAAAATGCCAGTGCTATGATGCCTATTCGACTATATCTGACTCAGATGGTGCCCTTTTCCAGCCCCAGCTTGGCTGAGGAAAGTAAGGAATAGAGGGCAAAGAAAGCAGTGTGTGGAAGAATCCAGTTGCTGAGGGCATTTTCTGAGTTAATACTGGTAAAGAGAGAAGAAAAGGGGACAGAAAACTTTCAAGTTGTCAGTTCAGTATTTTTGTGCAGAAACATTCGTTGTTATGAAATGATTCCATGTCACTTTAGAATGTTACTAAAATTAAAAAGAGAAAATACATCCAACTTTGGAAATTCGTACCCCACATCAGCAACTGCTTTCAATCTCGGGTCTCATCCTCTGTCTCTGTCTTCCCTGACCGGCTTCGTTCAGAACTACCTGTTTTCCGAATTGTTTCCACAAGAGCAATTCGCGCAACCATTGGACCGCAGACACCAACACGGAATCTGCGCGCGAGCGAAACTAGAACCACAGCCTCTGCGCGTGCGCACCGCTCCGCCGCGTCTTCCGCCTCCGCCGCCGAAGCTCCAGCGCAGGTGGAGGCCGTTGGTCTATTTGCAGTCTGTTGTTTGAGTCGGATTTCCACGCCACCTGTGACGGGTCAGCGGCGGTGCCCACAGCTCAGCGCCTGCGCGGGCTGCGGGCATCCGTCGCCATGGCAGCGACCTCTGGGGGCCCTGGTAAGTGCTAGTGCCCCCGCTCCGGCTCCGCACGATTGGTTCGAAGCCCTGCACTTTCTCCGGCCTGGTGCCAGTGGTTGTGGGCGCTTTGAGAGACTGCTCTGGCGGCACCCCTCCCTTTTTCCAATCTTTGGGAACCGCAGTCTCAACTCGCGCCCACAATCGACTGGCCTGGAACCTTGGTTGCTCCAGTGGGCTTTAAGAGAAAAGCGTTTGGGGCGGCCAAGAAGTGAAAGAATATTGCTCCTTTTTTTTGAAAGGATTTTTGCGGGGGGCGGGGGGGGGCGGAGGAAAGGAGGGAGTGTTAGGTTCATAGGAAAATCTAATGGGAGAAAGTTCCTCCTTATATTTCCTACCTGGACAAACATATACTGCCCCATTATCAACATCCCCCATGAGAACTACGGTTGTGAACCTACATTGACACAGTGTAATCACCAGAAGTCCCTAGTTTACTGTAGTGTTCATTCTTGGTGTTGTGCATTCTGTGGGTTTAGACAAATGTATGTTGACATGTATCCATGATTATGATTATGGTCTCATACAAAATAGTTTCACTGCCCTAAAAATACTCTATTCTTCATCTGTGATTTATCTCTCACCCTTCCCCAGTCCCTGATAAACTGTGTTCTTTTCACTGTCTTCATAGTTTTGCCTTTTCCAGAAGGTCATATAATTGGAATCTTTAGCCTTTTCATATTGGCTTTTTTTAGTAATATGCATTTAAGGTCTTTTTATAGCTTGATAACTTCTTTTAGCATCAAATAATATTCCATTGTCCAAGTGTACCTCAGTTTATTCCATTCACCTACATATTGATTGCCTTCAAGTTTTGGCAGTTATGAATAAAAGTGCTGTAAACATCTATATGCAGGTTTTTAATGTAGACTTACGTTTTCACCTCCTTTGCGTAAGTATCAAGGAGCGCAATTGCTGGATCATGTGCTAAGAGTATATTTAGTTTTACAAGAAACTGCCAAACTATCTTCCAAAGTGGCTGTATCATTTTGCATTTCCACTAGCAATGAATGCGAGTCCTTTTGCTCTACATCCTTACCAGCATTAGGTGTTATCAGTGTTCTGGAATTTGGCCAGTCTAATAAGTGTGTAATTGTACTTTGTTGTTTTAACTTGCATTTCTCTTATGACATGCATTTCTCACATGCTTGCCATCTGTTTATCCTCTATTGTGAGGTGATCTTAAGGTCTCTGACCCATTTTTTAATGGGATTATTTTCTTATTGTTGAGTGTTAGAGTTCTTTGTGTATTTTGGATAACAATTCTTTATCAGATACGTCTTTTGCAATATTTTCTTCCAGTCTGTGGCTTGTCTTCTTTTCTTGCCATTGTCTTTCTCAGAGAAGTTTTTCATTTTAATGAAATCCAGCTTAAACATTATTTCGTTCATGAATGCTGCCTTTGGTGTGTATCTAGAAAGTCATTACTACACTCAAGGTCATCTAGGTTTTCTGTATTATCGTGTAGGAGTTTTATAGTTTTGCATTTATATTTAGGTCTATGATCCATTTTGAGTTAATTTTTGTGAAGGATGTAAGGTCTGTTTAGATTCATTTTTTGCATGTTGATATCCAGTTGTCGCAGCACTATTTGTTGAAAAGACTTTCTTTGCTTCATTGTATTGCCTTTGTTCCTTTGTCAAGGATCAGTTGACTATTTATGGAGGTCTGTTTTGGGGCTTTCTATTCTGTTCCATTGATCTATTTGTCTATTCTTTCACCAATACCATGCTATCTTGATTACTGTAGCTTTATAGTAAGTCTTGGTCTTGGGTAGTGTCATTACTTCGTTCTCCTTCAGTATTGTTTGGGCTCTTGTTTTTGTTTTTTATTTTTTTGTGGGGTTTTTTTGTCCTCTAACTTTAGAATCGGTTGGTCAGTATCCACAGAATAACTTGATGGGATTTTGATTGGGATTGCTTGCATCTGTAGATCAGGTTGGGAGGAGCAGACAATATCAAGTCTTTCTGTTCATGGACATGGAATATCTATTTATTTAGTCCTTTGATATCATTTATAAGAGTTTTGTAGTTTTATTCATATTGATCTTATACATAGTTTGTTAGATTTCTACCTAAGTATTTCAGTTTTGGGGGTGCTACTGTAGATAGTATTGTTTTTTATTTCAAATTCTATTTGTTAAATTGCTGGTAACTAGGAAAGCAATTGACCTTCATATATTACCCTTGTGTCTTTCAGTTCTTTTCAGTTTAAATTTTTCGCTGATCATAAACATAATATATGCTAATTATAGAATATTTATAAAGTATATTGAAGTAGGAAAAAAGTCACATAATGTCAATACTCAGAGGCACCACTGGTAACTTTTTGGTATATTTTCTAACAATCCTGAAAATATAGTTAAGATCATAGTATATATGCCACCATATACTATATATCTCTTTTTTTTCTCCCACCTTTTAAAAAAACATATAAAGAAGTTTTTTAGAGCATTACTTTTTAGTGGCTTAGAACAACACATTTATTATAGTTCTGGATGTCAGAAGTCTGAAGTGGGTCTCACTGAGTTAAAATCTTAAGTGTCAGCATTACGGCATTCCCTCCGGAGACTCTAGGGGAGCATCAGTGTTCTTGCCTTTATCATCCTCTAGAGACTACTTGAGTTCCTTGTTTTATGATCTCTTCCTCCATTTTTAAAGCCTACAGTGGCTGGTTGAGTCTCACGTTGCATCACTCTGACACATTGACTCTCCTTTCTCCCTGTTTTACTTATCAGGATCTTATGACTAAAGTTGGCCCACCTGGATAATCCAGGCTAATACCCCCACCCCCACCTCAAAGTCAGCTGATTAGCAAACTTAATTCCATCTGTAACCTTAATCCCCTTTGCTGTGTAATAGAACATATTCAGTTTCCAAGGATCAGGTCATAGACATCTTTGAGAGGTGATTTTCTTCCTACTACAGTGCCTATACGTATTATCTCCACCTTGCTTTTTTTTTTCACTTAACATATCTGAGATTATATCAGTACAGATAGATTTGCCTCATTCTTTTTAATGGCTGCATAACGTTCCGTTGCATGGGTATACCATTATTTAGTGAATTCACTATTGTGACTTAAATAAATATTTAATTATTTTCCCTTTGTTGGACATTTCTGTTGTAGCCAATAATTAATGTGTCTTCTGAAAACACCTAACTTAAATATTTAAAAAAATGGCCATATATTTTCATCTAAGTGTCTCTGACTCTATTGCATATGTTAAATAGGGCTACATGTTTGGGGTAGGAGACTGCTTGGGGAATAGTGAATGCTACAGCTAATTCTCTCCATTCTTTAGTCTGTAGCCTAGCATAACAGAATGGTCGCTAAGTTCCATGCATGTTAGTTAGAAGTTATCTTTATATGCCCCTCCAGTCTCTAATCATATTTTGCTTTTTCTCAGTGTCTTATTGCCAGTTTATGATGGCCATTTTTAGTTTTTTAACTGTCATTAAGTGGGGTTAATATACAAATCATTAACAGAAGACACAATTTCATACATAGGGAATTTGCATCCACTTAGTAGGCACTTATATGTTTAAATAAATGGACAAGAATTAAGGAAGTAAGATTATAGAAAACTATTCACTTTTTCAGCTTTTTCTCATTGTTATTGTGGGAGATGGCATAATTTAGAGTAGACCTGGATTCAAGTGGTTTAGTCTCAGTTAACTCACATATTTTAATGTTTTAGAGAAAATCTGGCCTGCCAAAAAGTGATTGATAGATAATAAGAATTATATACAGATGTACATGCTAGATAATTCTGTGAATACTAATTTAGGAGTTTATTTAAGTCACTCATATAAGTGTCGTTGAGATCATAATCTGAAGGTAAATATGCTTAAATGTGTAATTTAAGATTCTAAATTGTTAATGTAAATATAGAATGGGGCTTTGGATGGAGAAAACTTGTACAGAATTTAGAAGAGTTTAAGATAGCTTTGGCTTTACATATGTTTTACTTATTTATATGGCCAGGATTGGAGAGGATATTATGTGAAAATTCCTGCTTTAAAAATCTACCTCTTAACAGTTTTTTCCTTACGACGCGCTTTTTTATGCTTCTAAGGTTCAGGCTATCCTATATGTTTACTAATTATAACTTATATGTAGCATATTTATATATGTATATATTAAATGCCTGCCATATCATAATACTTGTTCTTAGTTTTTAAAATCTTGTGGTTTTCCCAGTTTAATTACTTTATTATTCTATCTGTACCCATTTTTTTATATAAAAACAAATTTTACCCCATATAAAACAATCTGTCCTTTTTAATGTAAATGCTATTATTTTAGGATCTTGGAGTGAAAATATTCTGGAATATTTTCTGAGAAATAGCCAGATCACAACAGAAGATGGTGCCCAGATCACCTGGTATCATGCAGCTAACCACAAGGCACAAATGAATGAGGCACTGAAAAGTAAGTCAGTACAATTCCTGACATTTACATTGGGTACTAGATGAATTCAATTCTTTTTTTTTTTTTTTTTTGCTTTTGGGGCATATTTGCCATGTACCAGCATCTTAGATGAGCTAAGTGTATGTTCAGGCAGACATAAACGGTTTTTAAATGTATTAATTTAAATTAGTTTCAAGTATACAGTACATTGGTTAGACATCTATACAGTTCATAAAACAATCTCCCTAGTTGCTCCCTCCTTCCTATGGCCCTCCACCTAGCCATCATATTAATGCTAGCTGCATTCCTTCTGCCATGCTCCCCATCCCCATGACCAATTATCGACTACTAATTTGTACTTCTTTAACCCTTCACCCCATTCTCCCAGTCCCCCAACCCTCCCCCCTCAGTCTATCACCAAATTTTCCACTATATTTGTGAGTCTGTTTTTGATCAGTTTGTACTTTGTTCCTTAGATTCCTCATATAAGTGAAATCATATGGCATTTATCTTTCTCTGTCTGACTTATTTCACTTAGCATAATAACCTCTAGGTCCATCCAAGACATAAACATTTTTATAAAGGATCTCATTTTGTTAACAAAATGAACAAATTTCCACAATGGAAGAATTTTCTTATTTTCTAGAAGCAATTTGCCTTTTCTGTGTCTTATTTGAAGCTCATATATTATTACACTTGCTTATACATTGCAATGATTTGAGTAAAAATTTTAAGATCGGGGTCTTACATATTTTTGTGTCTTTCTCAGTGTACTAAGAAGCAGCTCAATAAATATTTGTTAAATGGATGGATGAAGCCATTGTGTACTAATTTATAATTAATTGCCTTGGGCAGAATTTATGCCTAGGCTAGAAACCAAGGCATTTGGTTTACTAACTCATTCTATAATCATATATATTTATCTCCATTGTTTATATATATAGATGAACATCATAGCATTTTCTCAGCCTTTTCTATGAAGTACCCCTGTTGACTGCAATAACAGAGAATGAAATCCTATTACCAGAGGGCTGGGGCATAACTTGAAGTGACCTGGTCCAACAAGAATAACTCCTTGAAGTCCCATGTTTTATTGTAATAATGTATGCATTTTATTTTTTTTTCCATCCTACTCAGTTATGTATCTGGATAATGTATTTGAATATGTATCTCTTTTATTGTAAAGATACTGTTTTAAATTGCATTTCTTTGTTCCTTAAAAGGAGGAACTTTGTCTCATATAATATTAAATTCCTAATACCTAAACAGTACCTGGCACATAATCACTACACAGTGATTATTTAATAAATGCAGTTTAGCAAAAGCAATGTCTTAGGAAAAAGTTGAATCATGGTTACCAGGAACTGGTGGGAGTAGGGAATATGGAGTGAATGCTGTTGGGTACAGGGTTTTTCTTTTGGGGATAAAGAAACTTTTCTAGAATTAGATAGTAGATGATAGATACGCAACCTTCTGGTTATTTCAAAAACCATTGAGTGGTACACTTTACAAGGGTAAAACTTATAGTATGTGGATTATATATCAGTTTTTTAAAATGGAATTAAAAAGATAGGAAAGAAAAATAAAAATTATTTATAGACAATATGGTGTGTATATGGAAAATCAAAAAAATACTGTAATTCATAGATAAATTTAGATGATCTAAGTATACAAAATCAAAATAGAAAATAAATAGTACTTCTATATAACAACTAAACATTTGGAAAAAATCTTAAAAACTTATAATTTGTAATAGGACATGCAGATGTCTCATACCTAGAAATAATCTAGTTAAATATGAATACTTTTCCAGGGATGTGTATTTTAATAGTAGTTAAGTTTTAGGTTAAAGAACAGAATCTGTAACATAGGATTTCAAACTAAACAATAAATATCTGTAGTTTCTAATTTGAGGAGTGAGAAGATAAAAGTACTATTTTTATTCTTAGAAATTTAAACAAATAGTTATTAAGACTCCTTTTGTTTACACACTTTGCTGTGTACTGGGAAGAATAAATAATATGACAACACTTAAGACCTGTGACCTAGTAAAAGATATTTAACTCCTCACCACCTATCTGCTCATCTGTAAAAAAATAACGACATGTACAGGCCTAGCACAGTACCTGACACTTAGTAGTTACTTGGTAAGTGTTAGTTTTGTATTCTTCCTTTTATCTTCGTCAAAAGGATACTGGACATGGCATCTCCTGTAGTCCCTGTCTTGTTAGCATGAACTTAAGTACTTTTATTTTGACAGGTACTGCTCACATGATAGAGGCTGATGTCCTTCTTCCAAGTGATGAATCAGAACATGGCCAACCAATCATGGCCCATCCTCCTGAAACAAACAGTGATAATACTCTACTGGAGTGGCTGACTGAAGTTACAAAAAGCAATAAAGGCATCAAGCTGGATTTCAAGAGGTATTTATACAAATATATTGTCTTTTGGTTGTTACAGAATAACTTAGGGGAAAAAATTAAAAGCCTCATATATCTGTGGCTGAGTAACTTTGCATTTTTATCTAAATTGAAAATGGAATTGCAAGTTAACAAGTTTCAAGAATGGACCTGAGACTTACTGAGTTGTTTGCTCAAATTGTTTCTTGGGGATCCTCTGAGGCTAAAATTAAGTTAATTTTTATAAAGGAATTTATTATAAGTGACCATATGATAATAGGAAATTTTAAATGCTACTTTCTTTAAAAGTAGTCCAGGAGAGAAAGAGTTGAGAAAATTTTGTAGGGGTATTTAATGCATACCCTACTTGATTTTTGTTATTATATTTATGTTCAGGGAATTATTTAGAATTCTTCAATAATGAAAATGTGTCCTAAAAATAGTGTTTTGGAGGCATTGATAATGAGGAGCAAGATTAAGTGTCATTTCCTTCCTTATAGCTATCACAGGAAATTTTACTTTTGTGGTATTTTGGCAGTATAAAAATTATAGGTAAAGCCAGGAATATATTGTGTCACCACAAAAACTCACCATAAGCCCCATGAAGGCAATGTCTGTGAAAATCTAGAATTTATGGTAAACCTACCTCATCTCTAAATGATACCTTTAAATTGAATTATCTCAAGAAATTAATAAAGATTTGGAAATCTTACACGTAAAGATATTAAGATGACTTTAATAATTTGTCATGGGGCTAAATATACCAGTAGACCTTGTCATACTGTTGGCAAATGAAAGAGCTACTTAAAATTGAAAAGCTTTTAGGGTGGTGAATGATCCAACTCCATTTTATTGACAAACTTAATCCCTGAGCAGTTAAGTGATTTTTCCCAAGGGCAACAGCTAAGTTTGACATCTGACCTAGAACCAGATCTCAGATTTCTTAAAGCCAATTTAGTGTTCTCTGTACCATGAAACAGTGCATTTGATCTTTAATGCTTGGTGACTCAAAGTGTTAGATCTCCTTGCCTTTTCATGTGCTCAGTTTTTTTGAGTTTACTGTTGCCACTTGAATTTTTCTCTATGATACATTCTTTGGCTCTTCACAAGTCGAAATAGCTCATTCATTCCTGAACACTGACAGCTACCACAAAAGGACTGAGCCACTATAAAGAGGATTTGCAGGTTTTTTGGTCGTAAGATACTTGAACAGAGCTGCCAGTCTAACTGACGAATTCATACTCTGACCCAGAACTCTGCACTACCTGTGTAGAGTAGCCGAATGACCTATTAATCAAATTTTACTAGTTCTTTTATTGTGCTTTGAAGTTATTTTGTTTAGTATACATAATAACTAAGTAATAACTTAGTCATTATGTATACTAAATAATAACTAAGTAATATATGATGATTTTTAAATTTTATGTGGCATTTTAGCAAATTCCTGTGTTTTGGCAAAAAATTATTTTCCCTTAGGATGTAATTTTAAATGGTTTATTGCACTTTTAAGTATGACCATTTTGTCATCTCCAATTTCTAAATGAAATTAATAGGAAAATAGGATATGAAACTCAGAAGTTTGACTTACGAGTAACTCTTTAGGGAAAAAAACTTATTCTATAAAAAATAAGTTTATATTTTTTACTAGGGATTTAAAAAAGTGCTAAGCAAAGAGAGATTTTTAGGTAGTGTTCTAATCAGGACTTCCTTCTTCAAAAGGGCAAATTAGCAACCATTTTGTTGGCAATTCTTTATGGGAAATGTAATGCTAATACATGTAAGGATTGAGCATGTTGGCCATTGTTATTTTTAATTAGAATTACATGGATTTTATAAATTAATTATTAATAATGTTATTTTGTAATAGTTATAATATTGAGTTTTCCAGTCCAGGAACATAGTGTATTATTCCTTGTAGTATATATTATATTTTACTGTTTCTTCAGTCCTTTTTTTATTTTTTTTCAAAAGTGTTATGGCCTTTCTTCTACATTTACTCTTTTAGAATTGTTTTGTCAAGTTCTAGAGAAATAAGTAGTACAACAACAAAAGTTTTATTTTCTTTAGTAAGGTTTTATGCTTTTCTTAATGTAGATTTTGTTTTTCTTAGGTTTCTAGTAAGGGAAAGTATCATTAACTTTTTGTATTAGTAGTCTGTAGTCTATATTAGTGATAATTAAAATATTTACATATAAAATGGAATATATGTATTAAATTCTTGCTTCATTGTGTTCTATGTCAACTTCTTAATATTTAATGGTATAGTGCTTTGGATATAGTAGACATATGATGGTGGAATTTCAGTTTGGGGGAGAAAATGCTGTTTAAGACTAAATATTATCAGACAGAGAACCAATATTAAATAGCCCTGGGTCAGCTTACTAAATTGAGAAAGCCTAAAATGTTCCCTATGGAATGTAAACTGGAAAATAGTGGTTAGCCAACTTCCACAGACCCCGGATTTCTTAAGAAGTCAGAGCCTTTTTTGGAAAAAGAAAGGTCAGCTGTAGATATGCATGGATTAGTTTCAGGGTTTTTCCCTTCCTCACACATGAAGAACAGAACTGCAGGGGATCTTGGCTGCTGCTGTGGAACTTATAGACAAACAAGCTTTGGAGTCACAGGTTGCTTGCTACTGAAAATGGGGGAATTTTGTAGGAAGTACAGTAACAGATATCAGAATTGTGGTTTTAACACGGTATTGATACCCTTCAAGGCAGAAAACATTTGAGACAGAGAAATTGCAGCATCTAAATTAGAGTCTGCAAGGTCTAGCATTAGAGTTTATTAATCCACTAAAATCTAAAGCCTTTATTTCAGGGATAGAAGAGTGAGAACAAAGAAGCTTACCATGTGGGAACAGAGTGAAAAGCTAGAGGCTAATTTCCTCTGATTTAATGTACAGTATCCTTGCTCACTAATAAATATGACCCAGGCAATGATGAGATTATCAGTGTCTCTTAAAGTAGAGGGCCCAAAAGGAGTGAACAGCGGTAGAAGCATAGGCAGGATTCCAGTCCCTTAAGAGGAAAGATGGAAATGTGAGAAGGGGGTGCTGAATGTTCTTCCCTCCAACATCCATCTCCCGGATTCTTAGCCTCCCATTGCAGTATTCACTAAAAGCTAATTTTCTTAGAAATGCACACAGTCCTTAAAGGTTCAGAATTATAAGTAGTATGGTTTTCCAGTAAAGTTTGTGTATATATTTTTAAAAGTAAAAATTATGTGGACTCATTAAAACCCTATTGTTTCAAAATATGTAGATGTCGGTTAGAATAGATGTTGGGAAGTAAAAAGAGTGAAGCTCCTTTTTTATTTAAAAGTAACTGAAATGTAGTTTCTCTAGTTTCCAGAAAAGGTATTTACAATAAAGGGGGAAAAAGAAGTTTATGAGAGCTTTAAGGAAATATTATAATTTTACAGTTTGCAATCACTTTTAAAAATATGTTTATGCATCCAGACTCAGACAAGAATAGACGAAGGAAAAGAGGCTTTTTTTGCCAAGGTCGTTATCCAGTATTAGAGACATGGTGCCTGAGTGCACTTTGGGTATTTTCAAAAATGTGAATTTGCAGGTTTTGAGTACATCTCATTTTTAAATCTTATTTATAAATTCTCTGATGAGTAAATATTTTTATCCTAAATTGTTTTTATACTGACTGATTCTAATACAGAGTTTCAAAACCTCTATCTGTCCACAAGTGGCATTATTCATATATTTATAGAACCTTTAAATACTTTCATGAATAAGAAGTATAAATCAACATTTGAGATATGGCATATGTTAACTTTCTCCTCTGGTGCTAAGTGATCTTTGATTTTATTTAATGCAGGCATTATTGTATAGTATACTTTTATTATTATGAATTTGAAAACATTAAAATCACTAGTCTAAAAGAACTTCCTTTTACTTTTACTTTAGGAATATCTTTCATTTACAACAAACTATGTTTTTAGTCTGTCAGCTGTAGAACCATCCATGATGCTCTTGGAAAATGTTAAGAGGCACCTGAAGCGTCCTGTGTGGATTAATGCTGATATTCTTCCTGGTCCAAATGGAAATAGCAGAGTAGTGGATGCAAAATCATTTATAGACACCGTGACATCCTTCTTTCCAGATGTGACATTTTCCTTGGGTTGGACAACAGGATGGGATCCTGAGAAAGTCAATGACGGTAATAATTTAGAAAATGTATTTCTTCTTGGTCAAATGAAATATACTCCAAATATAAAATAAATACCTTGAATATAAAACCAAAATCACATTCCACAAAAACTAAGAGCCCGATGGAGAGAAAGTTCTGGCCCTAAAGGTATGTGTGTGACTCTTCTTTCTGTTATTCAGATAGACACTGCATTCATTGGTGACACTCTGTCACCAAGCTTCAATGGGAAATATTTATTTGCAAGGTCTAGAAAAATGAAATCTGCCTCTTTACATGTTTCAAACAAATCCTGAGTTGACCTCTCTGAATTTGTAAAGCATTCTGTAGTCTTCTTTCTTTTTCTTTTTACCTTGGCACAAACTCCCTGTGTCAGATGAAAGATAAAGAAGTGGTAATAAAAGCTTTTCATGTGATGTGAGGCCAAAAGTAGAGGATTGTGTCTGAAAAGCACAAGTTCTGTTCTCTAGACATTAGAAGGGGCTCCAGAGGTAAGCTGCTGACACTTCGGTGCCTGCATGCTCTCTTTGGGAGACGGGTTAGGGAGGCCATGAGACTTTCCTCTACCCTGGATCCCGTCTTTCCTTCGTGTATCCCTACAGATGGACCTGATATTCAGCTTCTTTTTCCTGGCTGCAACTTATTATACTATTGAGTTCATCTTTCTATTTCTTCATACATCCTTAGGTAGTGATTTCCAGATAAACAGCCAGTAAGCAATTAGATGCTCTATGACACCTGTTCACATGGTAAAAATAATAAACTAAGAAAGCATTTCAAGCCTATGGAGATGTTAGCCTTTATCTTGTGTTCAAGGTTTTTTTGTTTGTTTGTTTTTTTATTTGCTATTGTTTTTAGATATAAAGTTTTTAAGTCTAACATGAGATTAGAACAACTGCTATCTAGTGAGTAGTAACATTTAGGTTATAACCCTCCTAGACCAATAATTGGTGTAATTGAGAGAAAAAATTATATACTTTAACTTAATTCTATTTTAATTTTCTAGTCATTTTAATTTTTATTGGTTTAATTAAAGAATATAGCATATAGTTTAAAGCGTTTAAAGTAGGTAAACTAGAAACAATTTAGTAAATTCCTTACTGATTCTAAAATCCTTTTAGTCACCGGTTAACTCTGACTTTATCCTCAGGCTTGAACTGAATTAAACCATATCTGGGTCTTTAGGTCATGTTGGTGTTGAATGTTTCCAGACTAATTTTCCCCCACTGGTGTCTTGTCATTTCCAACATGTGCTTTATCTTCCTGTAATTTCTTAGGCCACAAATTTCAGAAAAGAGAGTGTATAATTTTATAGTAAGGTAAGTATAGCTTCTGTTAGCAATTCCTTTTTCTAATTAAAACAACATAATTTTCTAGATTTTAAAGGAAAGCAGACATTTCCCTTCTTTCATGAGAAATTTGGCTAGTAAACTAACAGAAGCTTTCTGTAAAATGTTCCTTTACCTTTCTGTAAAATGTTCCTTTACTGACCACTATTTTTTACAATCTACTTTTGACAGTGTAGGATCATTTAAAAAATATAATTTTTTTCTGAAGCTATTTATAAACAGGCAAGTGTGTTTTTCACAATGTCTTAATATGATTTAAAACACACATATAAAAGTTAATTTACCATTATTTCTATTTTAGGTAAAATGTATAAAAAATTTGGACTACCCTTACCACCCCAAAAATAGAATTAAAGTTAATTATCACTCAGACAACTAGGAAATGCCTAGTAGCCATCTTTCTTTTTTAAAAGAAAACAACGCAAATGGAAAATCTTAAGTTTATAGAGAATATTATAGTGAGATGTACCTAAGAGCCTTGGATTCTTTAAAGTAAATTTAGTGTCAAAATTTGCTTTTTTTGCATTTGAGAATTTCATAAATTCTTTTTAATGTTTTAATTTTTTGTTAAATTTGCTCTAGGTCACTTGTGGCATAATTTTAGATTTAATTTTTTTAGCTACATTTTCCATTCAACATATTTTCTTGTATTAAGTGGTATTTTATTTATTATTTTTTTAATTTATTTTTTAAGTGGTATTTTAATTCACCCTGAATCCAAATGGAAATTTTTATAAATTACCTATGAATTTTCCCATTCATAGGTAATTTAGTTTTTAATTTAATAGACTTTTAGGATTTCAATTAGAAAAGTTAAATTTTTTTCTTTTCATTTCAGGTTACAGTTGGACAATGGTAAAAGAGATGGAATATATATGTAATGAACTAAATCAGCCTATAACATTTCCTGTCAGAGCAGCATTAGTCAGGCAGTCTTGTTCTCAGTTACTTTGGCTGTTAGAGAAATCAAACAGGTATGTATAAGTTTAACAGTATAGTGCATGCATGTGAGTGTGTATGAGGGACAGAGGCAGAAAGAGGATGCAAACTGATGACTTAAAGACTGTGTGCGAAAGAAAGAAATGAACACTGATTTGTAAGCACAAAGACTTCCTCACTAGAATGAAGCTGCTTGGTAAACCTGAACTTATTTAACATCTGTTCCTCACAGAAATTTTTACATATAGTTGGTGCCCAAGAAATGTCACTTTTTTCGTTATGTAATATGTTCACAAAAAGTTATAAGTGGATAAAAGTTTCCCTCTGAAATTTATCATAATTTCAGAAGTCTTTTCAATATAAAAAATTTATTTTAATATGTAATAAAAATAGTTGGACCACCTAGTAAATATTAAAATATAGAGGTACAGTATTGAAACAATTTTGATACTATCTTTTAAATAGACTAGTCAATAGAATAGCAGGGACAGTCCAGAAATAAACCCAAATTGATAGGAGAAAGCTGGCATTTTAAGTCTTTGGAGCAAAAGTTCATTAACTCATGTTGAGACAACAGGCCAACTATGTAGAAAAACAAACTTAGTCCTTCCTCCAAACTAAACTCCAGATAAATTAAAGACTTGAACATAAACATTAAATGCATAAAGAAAAAATGAGATAAATTTTTATATAGTTGCAGAATGGAGAAAACCTTCCTTAGTAAGGCACACAACCTAGAAACTATAAAAGGAAAGTTTGATACATTTGAATATTTAAAAATGGAAAGATTCTGGTAAAACTATGCTCAATGCATATGTCATACAGATATAAAGAATTCTAACATGGACATGGTTCCATAGGGTAGCAGTTAGCACATCTGCTTTACACGCAGAATGTCATGGGTTCGCACCCAGTGGATCTATGATCCATGGTTTATGGCTGTGCCACCCTGAACAAGCCTGATTTCTGCTAAGCAGGGTCAGGCCTGGTTAGTACTTGAATGGGAGATCACCTAGGAAGAGCAGGTGCTATAGTCATAAATAAAAATAAAAAAAAGAATTCTAACAAATATTTTCACAAATCATTCAGAAAAGGACCCAGTCGATAATTTACTATATTGTAGAGAGCAAGGGAAACAGACATTCATACATGAAAGAAGTATCTATCCATATTCCTGTGGATATTAAATTTTCACTAAATGTCTTTTCAGTTTTTATGAAAATAAACATTTTCCCTATGTGTATTAATAAAATAAATTATATTAATATTTCATAATATCGAACCACCCTCACATCTCCAGAATAAACCCTACTTGATCATGAATTATCATTATTTTAATGTGCTGTTGCATTTTATGGCTAATATTTTAGTTAGGATTTCTGCATTTGAAAATGAGATTATAGTTTTGTTTATTTCTCAGTTTTAGGTATCAGTGTCATGTACCTTTCAAAAAACACTGGAGACCTTCTTTTTATGTGTTCTGGAATGTTAAAAATAACATTGACAGTATCTGAGTTTTAATAAACTCAATTGTGAAGCCCTCTAAACCTTATGCATTGGGGAAAGCTTAATTCATATAACCTTTACTATTTCTTATATAGTAAATGGTCTGTTTGGTTTTCTGTTTCTTTGGGAGCCAATTTTGATGTATTATATTTTCCTAGAAAATTATTGCTCTCATGCAGTTTTTAAAATTTATTTACACACAGATGTTTAAAATACTTTCTTATTCTTTTAGTTTCTTCTGTGTCTTTAAAATAATTTTCTAATCTTGTTTATTTGATCTTTTCCCCCTTGTTTCTTGATTAAACTAGATAGTGAATTCTCTCTCTCTTTTTTTAAGAACCAAATCTTGGATTTATTTATGTGCAGATTTATAATTTGCAGATTTGGTTTATAATTTGGCTTATAATTTGTAGATTTCTGCTTTTTATGATTTAAAATTTTGCTTTATATAGTTTATTCTTATTTCTTGAATTATATGCTTGTTTCATTTTTATATTTATTAGTATAAGTATTTAAGACTGTATTTTTTTCTCTGACCACTACTTTTTTCTCGTTGTTACATGTGCGTAGGTTTTATCACTGTTAATTTAAAACATTCTTCAATTGTGGCTTTTTTTTGTCTCAAAAGTTTTAAGAAATTTTGGGGGGTATCTAGGTTGTAGAATTATTTTTTTTATTTTGGCTTTATTAATAGTTTTCTAGGTTTATTGTATTGTAATCAGATAATGTCTATATTATTTCTACTTTGTAGACTTTATAAAGGTTTTATTAATGGCTTAATATATGGATATTTGTGTACTGAGTTCACATAGTCAAGGTCAAGGCTTAAAAACTGCACACTCTCATTGGCTGTAACTAACTGTAGGTGAAGCTAGGAAATGTAGCTGTTATTCTGTACAAACTTATGCTTAGTTAGAATTCAGGGGATTTTTATGTAGAAAGAAAGGAGAATGGGTATTAGAGTAAATTACTGGTTTTGGTGACACATTAGCATATATTATTGATTATGTTATATAAAGCTTTTATGCCTTACTTTTTGTTTGCTTTCAAATATGTTTTTTAATTTAATCTCTGGCTAAGTAGTAAATTCACATGGTTCAAAAACCAAAGAACAGAGTTACCCTGTGAAAGCCTTTCCCATCCACCCAGTGCTGTCCAACCTCCCTAACCACAGTTGGTAGTTTCTTTATGCATATAAGAGTAAATGCAAATACAGATTATTCCTCCCTCTTTTTTTTTTTAAAGGTAGCAAATTATATACCTTGCTTCTGTTTTGTTCTTTGCTTTCTTTTTTTAACTTAGTAGTGCATCTTGTATATCTTTCTAAGATTCCTGCTTTTCCAGGTGCATCATACTTATGTATGTACTATAATTTATTTAACCGGCCTCCTGTTGATGGAAATAAAGGATGTTTCTAATCTTTGATATTACAAACAATGCTATAATGAATCCTTATGAGTGTACCATTTTGCATGTGTGCAAATACATGACATCTTCAGTATTTTGGCCACTGCTTCTTTATTGGACTAAGAAAGTTAAAGTCTCTAATTATTGCTGTTGTATTTTTGTCTATTTCCTCCTTTTCCTTTTTAGCTTTTGCTTTTTAAATGTTCATGATCTGTTATTTGATGCATATTTATATCTTTTATCTTCTTGAAGAATTATACCTTTATTATTAAAAGGTCTTCCTCTCGGTCTTGTTTAATGATTTTTACCTAAATTTACATTGTCTCTTTTTGTTGTTTTTTCTTGAATAACATTGTATGCTCCTTTCTTTGAAAAAATATAGAGTTTTATTTTTTTTGACATTTTAAGGGTGATTTATCATTATAGAAAATAGTGTTAGTTAGACCTATAGAAAAGTTGCAAAAATGTACTGCATCTTCTTTACCCAGATTCCTAAACTATTAACATTTTCCTGCATTTATTATCCATTTTCTGTCTCTGTTCCTCCCTCCCCTGCAACTACTTCTTTCTTTTTTTCTTTGTATTTTTTCTGGCAAGATGCCTCATTAGCCTTAAGTATTCCAGTGGGTACCTCCCCAGCCAAGGACACTCTGCTATATTACTATTAGGAAGCCTCCCTATCAGGAAGTCAGCATTGAGGCAACACTGCCACACAGCCCACAGACTCCATTTGGATTTTACCAACCATTCCAATAATACTTCTTATTTCTTTGTGGTCCAGGAAACTCTCCAAGAGCATGTGTTGCATTTGGTTGTCATGTCTCATCAGTCACCTTTAATCTGCACTAGTTCTTCAATCTTTCTCATATACTTGACAGACTTAAAGACTGCAGGCCTTTTATTATGAAAGATGTGCTCAGTCTGAGTCGGATCAATAGTTCCTCATGACTAATCCCAGGTCTTGCATTCTTGGCAGGCTCATCATGTTCTTTCCCTATCTCAGTTCTCCAGTCAGCCACTTCTTTAGGGGTTCCTGCTTGATTACAGTAGAAGATGGTATTTAGAAAGCAAAATCTGGGAGTTTAGTATAATCATTTCTACTAGATGTCATTGGCTCTAGGATATCTCAGTGGACAGAGCTGGGAGATACGTGTGTGTGTGTATGTGTCATTGTGGGCTGTTTATGTATGTACGTACAAACACAAACCTATACAAACATACATATACACATGCCTATCCATATATCTATAACTGTTTCTGTATCTTTCTGTGTGTATATGTATGTTTTTAAACAACCCATGAGTTCATACTGACATTCCCAATTTCAACCCAACCCCTCAGGCTTCTTTCTAGCCTTCTCCCTTTCTGTGTTCTTAAATTCCTTACCAGATGCTTATATACCTGGCTCCCATTAATCTAATGTAACAGTCTTTCCCTTTTAAAAGAAAAGTTTAACTTATTTACATTTATTTCTAACACATATATGTTTGATCTTGTTTCTGTCATGAAAAAAAACTAGTGTACTTGCTATTTTTATATCTTTCAAAGACATTTCACTGTAGCTGTTTTCTATTTTGTTTTGTATTTTCAGTTCTGATAATTTGGGAAGTTAGTTCTTTTATATTGATTATTACTGCTTCTTACTAAAATATCCTTAATTTGCTTCTTTATAGATACTTCTTAACTTCTGTGAGCAATAATAAAGATAATGTATTTCTCACCTGAAAATTATATAATTATATTAACCAAAGTTACCCCAATAAACTTAAAAAAAAAAATTAGTGTATTTCTTCACTCCCTGTCACCTAATTTTAGTTGACTGTACTCTCTTAATGTTCAACGTTGTAGTTCATATAGAATGATAGGTTGGCTGGCTGTAAAATTGTTAGCTCACACAGCCTTTCCTTGAGGACTTCGAAGGCATTGCTCCTCTGCTTTCTAGTGTGAGTGTTGATGTGGAAAAGTGTAAAGTCAGCCTTATAAAAGTTGTCCTTATAAATGACTTGATTTGGGAGTGGGGAGGGAACTGAATGTAGAAAGAGTTCTTTAGCTTTCTGGCTCAGTAATTTTACTACATTATGTCTCAGTGTGGACCATTCTGTACCAGTTTTTTCAGGGATGTGGTCTTCTTTTCAATATATAGATTCAAATGTTCTTTTCTGGAATATTTCTGTCAATTTTATTTTTATATACTTGTTCTATTTCATTTGTAGCACTATGATTTCTCTCTTAGGGACTCCAGTTATGAATATGTAATCTCCTTTGCCTATCTTTAGTATCTATTATTTTCTCTTTGGTCTTCTCTACTTTTAATTTACTTGCATCTTATTTTACTTGATTTTATAATTTTTCTCATCTGTCCCTTACAGTATTTTCAACATCTGTTCTCTCTTGTATACCTTCAGATTTCACGTTATTTCTATAATAATATTAATTTTCCACTTCTTTTCTAAGATCCGCTAATTGATGTTTCTTTGCTCTTGTCCTGCAACGTCTTCCATGAGCTCATATTTCCGTTTTGTGCTCTTTCTTCAAAGAGACAGTTGTATCATTTAAAAAAATATTTGGTTGTGGCTTTCATCTGTTTTGTGGCTTTTTTTTTTTAAGTTTTACATCTGTTTCAGCTATCTTATAGTTGTTTAAAGATGAGGTTTTTATTCCTCCATCTGCCATTAATTTTTCTTATATTTTCTTGTACTTTCGTGTTAAACTTCTACCAAATGTATTAGGATTACTCTACTTTAAAGAAAAGTATTGGAGAAGGACCAGGACTATGTTCCTTATTACCCAGAGAGTCTTATGTGTGTGTTTGTTTAGACTGTAATGTCTCTCCAATTAATGGAGATTAGATAGGCAGTTGTAATATCTCTAAGTAAAATCTTTCATCTCTCTCTTGAATTAAAATTATTGGGTTTCCACACAGTATGATTCCTATAACTATGACTTTCCTGTGTTAACTATTATCTTGTCTTTGCTGATTTTGGGACCAAACCTAATCCAGGAAAGCTCTCACTTGTAGTTCAGGAATGCCATTTTCACTGCTACACAGTGTTTAGGTGGAATATGCCCCTCACCTGGAAAGTGTCTTTTATAAGCTTTCTTTGTAATCTGCGTACACGAGCAAACTCCACCTCCTTACATCCACATCTGGCTTTAATTGCTATTGCTCTTGGAAACCTTTTCACCTGTTTTGTAGGTTGCAGTTTTAGCTCTTAATTTCATTCAAGATGGGGCTTCTGTTTCATTCTTTTGTTCTTTTTGCTGCTTTTGGGTGATTCCTAGGAGGAAATGGAGGCACTGTGAACTTCAGGCTGCCATGTTCAAATAGGATATTCCTACCACCCCATTTCTTTTTTATCTACTGTCTGAGTTTCCTTAACTTCCAATTCATATGCATTCAATTACTTTCCTGAAGTTTCTCATTTGGAAATTACACTATATTCAAGCCAATTCTTCACCTTTGCAACATTTAAGTACTTCAGTTTGAAATTCCCTTGTCTCTTGGCTCCATGGTATTGCACTAAGCAGGTTCTACTTCTCTTTCTAGTTTTCCTTTGTTGTTGGGTTTTTGTTGTTGTTATTGTTGATCTGTTTTCCTTTATCCTTAATTTTGGGTTTCTCTTAACTCCATTTCTTTCAGAGTTTTTTTTTTTTTTAATATGAAAGTTAAACAACATAGCTTTAATGGAATATATTACTAGAGAATATCTTCATAATATTGAGGATGGAAAAGAATTCTTAAACAAGACACAAAAATCACTAACCATAAAGGATATGTTTGAGTAATTTGATTACATTAAAATTCAGACATTTTTCCCCTCAAAAGATACCATATAGAGCATGCACAGGTTACTTATGCACAGAGTTGAGGAAAATTTCTGTAACTCAGAAGGGTCCTAATACAGAATTTATGAAGAACTATCTTCTATTATTTGTATATTAATTTATCTATTCTATTTAATAACATTTGGATTATTACATGGTTTTGGCTATCACAAAGATTCATTCATATACACACACAAATCGTGATGTACATGTGCCTGCATTTATAAAGGTTATATCAGAAGGATATATTCTAGGAATAGCATTTCTAGGAATAGAATTTTTAGGTCATAGGGTATTCATATTTTCAACTTTAGTAGATAATGCTAATCTGTTTTCCAAAGGAACTGAATAAACCATAGCTACATGTTTCAAAGTGGGTAAATTTAATAAACAACATTCAGCAAAAGAAGCAAGACCAAAAATAATATTATATAACATATGATTCCATTTATATAAAATTCATTAACAGGCCAAAATTAAACTGTATTGTTTATGGATGGATATGTATGTAGGTGGTAAATAAAGAAAAGCAAGAACGTGGCTACCACAAAAATCAAGGTTGTGAGTTGTCCAGGGGAGAGGCGAGTTTGTAATGGTACCTCTCAAGGTACTGATGATGTTCATTGTATAATAATTTGTTAAAATAAACATTTGTATTTTATGCATTTTTCATATATATGTTATTTCACAATAAAAGAGACTTTTAAAAATAAAACCTGAGAATTGATTTGAATGAACATAATTTAAGATACCCTTGGGCAATTTTATTTTTCTTATTTCAGTTTAAATACTGCAGAGGTAAGATTAAAAGATGCAAAATAACGCTGGAAAGCTCTTTTAACCTAAATTCATATCTGTGTCTTTTTATGTTTGTCACTTTGGTGCTCAAATACAGTAGTAAAGATGTCATGTTAGCAAAAATATAGCTTTTAAAAGTAATTCTCAGTTTCTTTTCTGTGTTCTCAGCTGTAGTTTAAAATTTCCTTTTGATTTGTCACATAGTACTTCTGTGGAAGAAAATCCTAAGTACTTTCCTCTGTTACATTTTCAGAATGTTGTCACCATCCTTAAGGACAGGAATGTATCAGTAACAAGAATATGTATATTGATGAGACTATTTTTTATCATTAGTAGAAAAAAATGCTTTGAAGATTTTCCCCTGGATTCTGACATGTTTTTTGGGGGAAAAAAATATGGAACTACTTAACAGCTTTCCATTTCCCTAGATTCCAATGAACAGGGGTAATGTAATAGTAATGTCACTGAAAAAAATGAAAATATGCAATTTAAATAACATTAAAATTCTGAGCATACTCTTATATCCATAATAAACCTGCATATATTATTATTGTTTTTTAACTCCAGAAATGGATCTAAATTTATTCCATTTGTCATTCTCAGTGACATCTTTTGACATTCTTGTATCTTACACAAAAAAAAACCAGAAGGGATAGTGGGGCTATTTATAAGTAAATATGAATATTGGTATATCAGTGACATTTTGTCTCTTCACAGTCCCTTCTAGTCGTGCTTTTCACTCTCTTCAGGCTACTGAAGAAACCCAGGTTAGAGCTGTAGTTTTTGTGTAGAGAACAGATTCCTTGATCAGCAGTACAATCTCCTCAGTTCTTTTGTCCAAAATTTGGCCCACTTTCAATGCTACCAGTCTGGGTTTCTAAAGCCATTTAACATTCCTGTGATTCAGATACAGTTACCTAATTTAGCAACAGCAATGTGAATTCTTTTTTTCTCTCTAATCCCTTTGATGTTGATGAAAGAATGAAACTAGAAAGTATATTTCTACAATTGCTAATTAATTTTTTTTTATCTGTGTGAATTTGGGTTAGAAACAAATGAGAGTATCTTAAGCTTATTAGAATTCCTTATCACTGTTTCTTATCTTTCACTTTTAACTATATAATTCTGTTTTACTTTCATGCAGGTACAGCCTTACTGTTTGGACTGGAAAAAATGATAACTATTCTATTGAAGATTTACTGTGTATTAGAGACCATTTTGACAAAAAACGAGTTTTCTATGACATCTTGGAACCACAAAATCATGAATTTAAACAAGCCATTGGAATCAAAGTTAATCTCTAAGAAGATTCTTCTAAATTATTTCACGTTTTGGTTTCATAATCCTTCTATGCTTTGTCTGAATTAATTACCATGTAAATTATGATGATTGATTTATAGTCCAGTTCATCCAAGCAAAAACACTTAACAAGTGCTTATTGTATTAGGCATATGTCCTTATAATACAGTACTTACCTAAAAGATTTGGAAAGAAGGGATTTCATAGGACCTAGTGTAATAATAATGAAAAGATACTTTAAAACCCTTGATAAAAAATAATTTTATATACTGAAGATAACTGAAAGAAGCCATGTATCATAACACAGGTATAAATCAGATTTTGTTGTCACTTGTATTCCAGAGATTCTACCAAAGTATATAGCACCCTAGAGAACTGGTTATTTCAGAGACTACAAAAGAGTTAGAAGGCTCTAAAAAACTTTTTAACTTTAACATGGGTGAACAGCTTTCTCATTAACAAAATCAAATCCACTTACTGAAAACAATATAAATTATATGGATCTAGAA
Organism: Eidolon dupreanum; assembly: GCA_028627145.1. Taxonomy (NCBI): domain Eukaryota; kingdom Metazoa; phylum Chordata; class Mammalia; order Chiroptera; family Pteropodidae; genus Eidolon; species Eidolon dupreanum. The sequence continues at coordinate 60,224,992 of CM053501.1, read as the reverse complement.
TTTTCATTTCAAACATTGTTGGGAGCATACTGGCAGCTATGTATATTTTTGTCTTGTTTCAATCATAGTGTCTTCTCTGTAGTGAGCAAAATACCATTGCAGAGTAGAATTTTAAGCCTAGTAATATATCATTTGATTTTCAAGCTTCTCATTAGCACCACCTCAGTTCAGGGTGTTGTTCTGCTATTAGAATTTCAAAAACTGGTTCTTCATTACTTCATTCTTTACACTCCACTTGGATACCCTGAGTATTTGTGCAGAAGAAAAAAATTTAAAACACCTCTTTATTTATGCCAAATCAAAAACCTCCAGGGTCTTCTTAAATTTAACTTTATTGAGTTTTACTCTTTCAAGACCATAATATAGTCCCACTCTGAAAGGGAACTTGTTGTCTTCCAGTACAGTCCTTCCAATACAATGCCTACATCAGTGGTCTCTAGATCTTACCGAAACAGTTAATTTTAACCATTTAATATCGTTCACTAATTGCATCATATGTGTTAGTTATGTTTCCTCAACGAGATTATTATTAAGTCTTTCATGGTAAGGGAACTTTTTTTTTTTTTTTTGGTAAGGGAACGTTTTTAACTGTCCTTTTTAGTGACTGCCATAGTTCCTGAGCAAGACATTCAGAAAAATGTTGCTTCTTAGATTTATTGAAAAGTAATTTACCAGTGAATGTCCTAAGATATGTAATTTGTCTTTTGTTTATCGACAGTTTTCTCCCAGAGATTTAGAGAAAAGAGCTTGAGGTTTTAATTCAGACAGACTTCCCTTACAGCCCCACCTCTGTCTCTTACTAGCCATAGATTTGGGGAAATATTTAACCTCACTGAGTCTTGGTTTCCTTATCTATGAAATGGGGTAGAGGTGGATGAGGATTCTCCTGTAGTGTTGTTGTGAAGATTAAGGGACATTCATGTAATGGAGGCATCTAGCTCAGTGCTCATCACATAGCAAGTGCTCAGTTGCATTGTAGATAGGTAGATGATAGATAGATGGTAGATAGCAGTAAGATATAACATGATACATATGATACATTATAGATGTATAAATACTTAAAACAATTGTTTCCACTTTAAATTTTAGCTCCAACTGAATGCAGTACTATTTGTCAACACCTAAAACATCACTTTCTTATAAATTTTTTTTTTATTTTTCAATTACAATTGACACAATATTATATTAGTTTCAGATGTACAACATAGTTATTATATAACGTACGAAGTGATCACTATGGTAAGTCTAGTACCCATCTGACACCATACACAGTTAGTACAATGTTATTGACTATATACGCTATGCTGTACTAAAGCCTCACTTACTGTGGTTGTATGCCAAAAACAAAAGGTGCAATTTAATAATTACAAGATTTTAGTAATTGCAATACAGAATAGCTTTTAAAATTATAAAAAGTTTATGAATTTTCTAAAATGACCATGTTTTATAAAGAATTGAATTTATAAATGAACTGCATTTAATGAAGTTTTAAATAAAATTCACTTGTCCAGATTATTTTTACTACTTGATTATCTTATCCTTGATAATATATTTTTTAAAAAATATTACTCTTAAGGCAAATTCTTTTATTTTGAGAAATATATCAACTGAGTATCACTTAGATTAAGATTTAAAGGTATAAAAGTGTTCTTAGGAACCAAAATATATGAGAATTACAAAGTATATTCTGTTGAAAAGTAACATTTTAATGGATATCCATATGGAAAACAATGATCCCTACATCTCACCATACTTAGGCCTAAAGGTAAAAGCTAAAATTATAAAGCATTTAGAAGAGAATAAAGGGGAATGTTTTCATTACTTTGGAGTAGGCAATGGTTTTTTTAATTTTAGTTTTATTGAGGTATTATTGACATAAAGTTGTAAGATATTTCCAACCTCTCCCTATTTCTCCTACCCCCCAAAGCAAGGATTTTTAAAAATAACAACACTAACCATAAAAGAAAAAAAATGACTAATGAACTTTACAAAAATTTAAAACTACTCATCAAAAGTCACCATTAACACATCTGGCAAAGGGCTCATACTCAATCTGTGAAGAACTCCTATAAACTTATTTTTAAAAAGGAGTTAAACAACCCAATTAAAAATGGGCAAAAGACTTAGACATTTCAAAATTTGATTATTAAATACTATTTTAAATACTATTACATTTAAAGATACTATGTATGGACACTGAGAATCTATATTATTAGTATGGAAAGATGTTAAAACATTGCAGGCTGCAAAACAGATGTATGGTATTATGTAAAATTGTATATTTATATACACAGGAATATTTGGGAAGAATTTCACAGACACAAAATAAGTAAAAAGTTAAGTACCATCTATTTGTTCCCGCCAGGTTCTCGGCTCTAATATTTTGGTGTTGAGACCCCCATAGCATTCAAGTGTTTTCCAAGCCTGGCAGAGCAACCCCTAGCCCTAGAAGAGACTTTGGTATGGGATCCAATTATTCAAAAAATGAGAGCTTTTTAAAATCCAGTATGAGTGATGTAATTGCTAATTAGCAAAATATGTAGTATTTATGCATTGGAAAATTGTTAAAAGTTATCAGAACAGGATGTTAATGTACTTGTTTATTGGAGCTAGGGTCTTGGATATTTTTCTTGTAATAAAAAAAATTAAGTACCTAGTGAATATATAGAAAAGTGCTTTCACCTTGAAATTTAAGATGTGAGCCTACCTCACTGGAACCTACAATGTATTTATAATCATAAATTTATGAATCAATGCAAGGAAAATAGATGAGTGTTAAGAAGAAAGATGAGGATAGTAATGCTAAAGAACTTCTATATCTAGAAAATGAGAGTATGTAAAATGAATAAGTGAAACCAAGGCAAGCTGATAACCAGGTCTTGAAAAAAGCAGGGTAGGATTCAGGAACTTTTGGGACTTAAGCAGCAGGAGCTCAGGGTCTTTGTTCTAGTGTTCCACATCAATGTCACTTTTTTACTCTTTGCTGTGATTGCTTCTTTCTCTTCTTTGTACCCACCATCCTTTGATCCAGAGGCCATAATTTGTCCAGTCACGTGTCTTTCATGAGGGAAACACATGACAAGGCTTCAGGGCTCAGTAAGAACTCTGTGGAGAGGGAGGGGGGAGGCATCTACTTAATATCTTTTGTGGTGAGGCTGTGCCAATAGTTCAGAAATGATTCCTACCACAAAGATCTTACAGTCTAGAGAAAGAACTGTAAACAATAAGTTGGATATTTGCTATAATTCCTACGATGGAACTATATGCACCAGGTTGTGGTAAGAGACAGCAGTCCATTCTAATTTAAAGAAAACACTTAAGTTGTATCTTGAATGATGAATGAGATTCAGCAGTTAGACTGACAGACGGAAGTGCTGTTCAGGCAGAGGCACATGATAAAAGACACATGATAAAAGGAGTTTGATCTGACCTGTTCAAATAAGTTTGTTCAAGCACCTGCAGGACGTTTGAGCAGGGACCAGATTCATCTTCTACATTGAGTTTGCTACTTTTCTCTTAGGCTATGGGAGTCCTCACACCATTTTAAACAGGGAAGCTTTATCAGTTTTGAGTGAGAAAGGTGATTACAATGGCATGAGGAGACTTGGAATTCTTGAAGTGAAAGGGGATGAAGCCCTGAATTAAGGTGAAAGCAAAAAGGGATGGAAAGGCTCGAGACAGAGGAAAGTTAAAAGGAAAGAATTTGTAAGAAATTTTAAACTCGTTGAATGGGGAGGATGAGGGAGAGGGAAGGGTCTAGCATATATATTTCTGGCTTGAGTAACAGAGGTTCAGGTGGTGCCACTGACCCAAACAGGATAGGACAGAGGACAGGTATAGCTTTATTTCTCAGTGATTAGTTGATATTGTTATTTTATACTAACTTGGAAAGAAAAATGAAAACCCTGTCTGCCTGCCCCTGAATTCACTCACCTCCCTACTCTTAACTTTATTTGTTTGTTTGTTTGTTTGTTTGCTTATATTATGGTGACATTGGTTAATGAAATCCAATAAGTTTCAGCTGTACATTTTAACAGTAAGGCATATATATATTTATTTACGCTGTGTGTTCACCTCCCATAGTTACATTTCTTTCTGTCACCACATATTTGACCCCTCACGCACACACACTCTTAACTTTAGAAAGGATGCTTTTTTTACTCAATTCTATCAGTTTCTTAAAGGACCCTCCCAAGTAATTGCTACTTTACTTCATATTTTAAATTGTTTAATAATCTTAAACAATAAAACTACCTCCAACATTCCCAGAATCAGGGTAGAAAGGAAACAGGCAGGGTTTCGAAGAGGCTCACCAGCCTCCTACCTTCTAAGGAGGCTCTGTTGTTTCTATGTTTCTGCCCTTTGTTTCTTTGCCTCTACTCAGGAATGGAACCAGCCTACCTAAGTCTGGCAGCTGAGCTGTTCTGGATTTGGTTGCTACTGGCGAACATTTATTAAAGCTAGTCATTGCCCTTTCTTCTTTATCCCTTCCTTGGGGTGAAAGAATGTGATGAGTTCAAAAAATTTAATTGAAATATTGGCTGTGAGAGTCTGCTGCTACTTTGTAAATTCAAGAGCTAATTTAAAAACTTTGAACATACATCTATGATTCCTGTCGCAAACATCTGTGAATTAGCATTGGGGTGCCAGTGATACATTCCACTTACTGGAGTGAAAAGTCTCATGGGATGGCTTTACAACCAGGCTCAAACAACCTCAGCCCTCAATGTTCTTTGGATTGACAGATAAGTACAAACTGTTCCAAATATAGCCAACACAGTTTTAATCTTACTAAATATTTTTTTCCATGTTGAGATGAGAATATAAATAGAAGTTATTCTTTCTTAGTTTTCTGTTTACTCAAAGTAACATATGTGGCACAATTTCTCTTGAGATTATATTGAAATATTTATCATTACTATTTGAGATAAATAAAAACCAGTGATAATCAAAATTATATTTTAAATCTTTATTGATACCATTTTATGAACTAATCTATTTACATATTCTTCTAAACTGTATCCTTACAACTTAAGCCAAGCACTTTTCTCAATATTAAAACTTGCAAAAAGGGTTTAGCTACCTATAAACATCAGGTACAATTCTAAGTTCTGAATCAAAAAATATTTCTAATATAATTAATATTCTTCAAAACATTAAATGGATAACTTCCAATTTTTTTCAAATAAAAGCCACAAAAATTAAATAATTGCTGTCTACATTACAACTTGCTTATATCAAATTACTAAGAAAAGCATCATGCCAATTGTTAAGATCTTCTCTATTGATAGAAGGCAAAGAAATAAAGTTGTATATCACGATCATCAAAACACTCAGGTTTTGTATAGTCTGATTTATTGTTGTAAACTGCTAGATCGAAATAAGGATTCTTCGTACAAACACTATTTTGAAATCATAGATAATATAGTCATAATATTTTATGATAGTAACATGGTATTCATTTATTTTGTTAGAAATTATTCACAGGTTCTAAAATACTACATGATTGGAATATATCATACTAAGGAAATTATCCTTGTATATCTTTATTATAGAAATGTCTAATAATCATATATCAGAAATAAAGATTGTTTAACATTGACTGAATATTTAGTACATTTTATAATTAAGTTTGTACTTGCTTTCTTAATTTTACCTAACCTAAGCTAATCTAATGTTTTTCTTTTCTAGAATGAAGCAAGCATTTAGTTTCTATTTGTAATAAATCTCAAACTTTTAGGGTTTTTTGGTTGTTCTTAGAAAGAGAATAATAATTTGATATAAGTAAAGTGGAATGCTTTTTAACTTTTATATTATCTTGTTATTATTGGTTACCTATGGATAGGCTTCAAAAAATAATAACAGGAATTAAAGGATATGGAAAAAGAATTCCGGAAAATAACATTTTGTTTAGATGTTTGTTTAAAAAACAAAACAAAGCAAAAAACAGCGCATAAACACTTGGCTTAGATTATTACTAACATGAAAAACTGATCTGCCATTTTGACATTGATTAAGCTGGCAACATGAATATTAGCTGCCCCTTCTATGATGGTTGACCATTAAAAATTTAATTAGATTTCCATCTACCTGCATTCAACATTTCTTAAGAATTAGTTCATTCTTTCTTACTAGCTTAAGCTTATAGATCATTGAACATTTTATAACTGTCAGTGTTTTCTTTTACACTTTTGGCATCATGGAAAACTACAATCTTATTTATTGACTTGAAATGTTTAAAATTTGTTGATTTGAAAGCAATGTTTCCTAATACAATATTTGGCAAATCTGAAAAAATTTTAAAGTTATCTCCAACACGTGACCTTTTCTTTGCTAATTTTTGTTCAAATTAAAAACTGAGACCACATGAAGGTTGTTAAATATTGGAAGTTTTGAGAGAAAATGACTTGAATTTTGAGAGAATTCCCTTACCAGAAACTATATATTCTTTGTATGTCCACACACAAAGTGCCTACTATGATACATGGTACATGTTGATCTCCCTAACTGTTATGGACTCATCAATTACAAGATTTAAAAGAATGAACATTTGAGATTTCTTCTCTAGTTCTACATTCCTCTGATACAAACATTTGAACAAAATATATTTTCTAGCCATCTCTTAAAAATTTACTAACTGCTTAATTTGTTCTGTTTGCAATGACTGTCTCCTTAACAACATTTTTTTACTTTTGAATTCTTTAGGAAAAATAGGAACCGTTGGCATAACCACTTTTTGACCACAAGAAAGAAGATTGGAAATCTTGTTGACATTGATATCTGAGACAGGAGGGTGGGGATTCACATTTAAGGGTGGCAGAAATCCTGGTCTGGTTTGGGTCACGTTGTGATCTAAAGGGAAAGCTCCTGAACCACGCCTTTCTAAAACTGCATGATTTCTTCTGCTCAGGGGGCCCGGGGGTATATTCTCCAGCAGTTCTTTGGATCCTGACAACAAAGAAGGGGATAGTGAGAGAATCTTTTTCTTTCCTGTAAGTGCCTTGCCATCTTCTAAAGTTGTAGGAATTAGACCAGCTGAGAGCTGGGAATCAGAGCTGTAGTGATTTGCTCCCGAGTTTCTTTTTTGAACAATACTTTTTAAGGTGGAAGCAAATATTGTCTGGTTAGAGTCTTGGTCCTGATCAACAGGGATTTCGATGCATTGCTGATTTCCTTCTGAAAAAAATGACTGATAATTTATTTCATCATATGACATCTTTCTTGAGCTGGCCTGATCAAAGGCTCTTAGCAAATGTGCCGTGTCTTTTACGTCAATACTTTGGTGCCTAGTGATGAATCGCTTGGAAAGTGCCAGCGCATTGGTCTTGTGGGATAATTCTTCTTCTGGAGTAATATCCTGGAGCTCCTCTTGCAAAGAGGCCACTCTGTTCTGGTGCATTAATGAAGGGGGGCTCTTGATCCAGGGGGGAGCCTGGGGTAGCTTGGGCCCATTAGGGGCCACAGCTGGCTTCCTCACAGGGGAGCCTGGGTCCCAGGTATCATCACTGCTTCCTGAGGACTCCAGACCTTTAAAGCCAAAAGGTGTCATTTCAGTTTCAGAAGAATGTGAAAGTGGCAATGAAGCTGTTTTTATGTTTATTTCTGAAGGCGTGGCACAGGCAGCTGGGGATTGACACTCATCTATATCTGCAGGAGGCAAATTTAAGTACTGTTGGGTAGTGTGCCTGCCAGAAGGCGATTTTGCTGTTGTTATGATAATGACTTCTTTCCCTTTTGCCTTGCAGGCACTAAGTAGAACTTTCAGGGTCTCTCTGTCTTCGGAATTTATAGCATAAACAAGGGCCGAGTAACTTGAATGGTCTTGCAAGCTGAGGTCTGCCCCACTCTTTAGGAGCAAGGAGACAACTTCAGGACCAGCTTTTTCTAAGCAAGCATGCATCAAAGCGGTTTTCCCAGATTTGTCCTGTATGTTGGGATCGGCGTTGTTTTCTAACAGATATTTAACCATTTTGGCTTTACTGACACTCTGGTGATCAACAGGTTTGGTCTTACAAGCGATCATCAAAGGCGTTTCCCCACGGTCATTGCTCTCATTGATGTAGGCACCGCCTTCCAGCAGGAGTCTTGTGAGGCGAAGCCGACTCTGACGGACTGCTTTGATCAGAGAGTTTCCATCACTTGAAATTTCTACACCTTCATCCATCTTCAAAAGTCAGAAATCAATACCTGCTTATCAAAGAAGATGAGGATGAAGAGATTAGCCAGAATCAATGTCCCCATTTATATTCATGCTATTATTCACAATTTCTGAAAGATATATAGAGAAAAAGGACATAAGTGAGATTGTTATTAATAAGTACAGGGCAAAATAGTGAATTGCAAAATAAAAAATTTTAGACTAGTAACGAGTTTTAAGAAATCATAAACTAAAATTTACTTTCAAAGTCTTCATTGAATATTTATTTTATAACACCAACCTACTAATTCCTAAATCCCACATTAACAAAACAATAATCCACTTATTTTCTAGTTGTGAAAAATATATTAAAAATCATACTAAAATGCCAATTTAAGCAAAAAAAAGCCAAGATTCTGTGTAATTTTGACTGAATCAATTAAAATATAGCATGTTTATGGTGGCTTAATATAAAAACTTCTTAGTTTTAAATTACTCCTTAAACATGTGCTTTAGTTAAATAATTCAACTATTTCTAGATTTTCAATTTGAGGAGCATTTCTATGTTTCTTTTAAAGGATGAAAAGTTATTTGGACTATGAGACATTAAAATAACTGACAATGTCTGGAATTCACACTGAGATAGGAATGTTGAGCATATGGTTATGCATTTTTCTTTATTACATTATTTAAATCACACACTGACTAGATTAAGGGGTTAGCAACATACTGTTGGGTTAAATTTTGACAGCAGTACATTTACTCTGAAAAAGGAATATTCTAGGCTAGAAACATAAATAAAGACATGTAGACTTTATAAACATTTTCTTTTTTACCATTAAAACTGAAAATTATTTAAATAATTTAGATTCAAACTTCTTCAGCAGATAAGTCTGAAGTAATGTTTGTCTTTTAACAGTCCTTGTATAATATTTAAATCTATTTAATTTAATTAGGCAGTTTTTAAAAATTGAGACGTATTATTTATTCTATCCATTTACTTTTAAAATTAAAAATATGGGACATGAATTTCTACTGGATAATAGAATAGATAATAAATATAATGACCTCTTAATAGACAGAAGAAGAGATGAAGAGAGCAGAAAGAAAATGAAGAAAAAGGGGTAAGACAGACATACACAGAAATTAATTTAATTGTTAAACAGCAATAAACTCCTAATAAGTGCTGAGCACTAAGCTACAAAGGTACAAGTCTTAGCCCTGAAGAACTTACACAGTTGTTTGAAGAGATACTGTATAAGCAGCTGGTTATGAGTTACAGTCATGAGAATACACAGGCTTTAGTGCTTGGGGATTCAAGCGGGCTTCACAGAGGCCAGCCATTAGCGATGGGTCTTGAAACTGCGTAAGAGTTTGACAGGAAGACAAAGGAGAGAAAGAGGAGAATACTCCTTGTGCAAAGAACTAGAGGCTTAAAATAGCACAGTTATTTCTCATAAGTCAGGCTCTATTTATGCTGATATAACGAAACTTTAGTAAAATATTTTAGCAGGTGGTTATTGTTAGAGTAAATATGGCAGAACACACGTGTCTAATTTTACCCCTTCCTGAAAGCCCCTGAAATTAAAGATATTTTTTTAAAGACATAAACTCACAAGGATAGGAAAAACAGGAGAAAGACCGACAGCAACATTTTAGAAGCCACAAACAGAGGGGCCAGTAGAAACTGACTCAGTCAACCTGATAAGGCTGTGCCTCAAGTCATCATTGGTGGTAAAGCTGTAAACTAGGCCCTTGTACACTGCAGAATCCTTGAAAAAGGCAGCAGCAGGAAGCTCTAGGACTCGGGTGTGGAGAGCACAGCTAAAATAAGAACTAGGTGAAAAGCAATTGGGGAAGCAGTTAGAAGCAGTTAGTTCTTGCTATTCTAAGTGTGATCCTACTTTGGACCTGCAGCAGCAGCATTACCTGAAGCTTGTTAGATATGCTGCATCTCAGACTCCACCCAGATCTACTGAATCAGAGCCTACATTGTAATTAGATCCCCAGGTGATTTGTATGTTCATTAAAGTCTGAGAAGTATTGCCTCAGGTCATTTCTCCACTCCAAGAAATAAGGAGACTGTCTCGCCCTCTGGAGATGTCCAGAGGTTAATTCTCTAGGAATATGAAATAGTCTCTGGACTGAGAGACACTGGGCATGTTTGAGGACAAGAAAACAGGGGAATAAGTGATTTTATGTTTACTAACCACTGAATGAACGGACTCACGAACTTGGCTCCAGGAAGGCTGGCAGCCATCCCCTTACCCTTCAGCGAAAATTGCTATCCTCTACTCTCTAAAATCTAATCTGCCTAAGAGGAGATACATAAGAGCAGCTACCACACAGATTTCCCAACACGCCATTCATATCATCTTCCAGTGAGGCTCAAAGGTGACAAGCCTCATCATATTCTTGAGGCTTCTCATCAGCTTTTTAATCCAAGCTCTTTTAATCATGAGCAGACAGTTAAAACAACAACAACAATAACAACAACAACAACAAACAAAAAAAGCCTCTTGCATTAAAAATATAGAGACCAGAACAGATAGGAAAAAAAATACAACTTGAAGGAAACAGATACAAGTCAAGAAAATGAAAACTGCACAAGTTTATTATCCTCAAATAGATATAATGTTGTAACCATGAAATAAGTAAGAATAAGATTCTATGGAAAAAAAATATTCAGAGACTACAGAAAGAGCTCTCAAAAGGTAAAATTTTGCATGATACAAACTGCAAAACTCTATAGAAGGGTCGGATAACAGCGTTGATAAAATCTATAATCTAGTTAAGCAAAAAGAATAGAAAAGGAAAAAAAAAACAGAATTAGAGGACTATACCAGAACATCCAATATCCAATCAACAGAAGTTCAAGCAAGAGGAAATAGTGGGGGTGGGGAGAAGAGGAGAGCAGGAGAAGAAATGGTCAATGAGATCAAGTAAATTTTCTAGACCTGAGGGACCTAAGTTACCAAATTGAAAGGGCCCAGTTAAAACATAGCACAATGAACGAAAATAGACCCCGACCATGGCAGGTGGTTATAAATTTCCAAAACACTGAGAACAGAGAAGATTCCACAAACTTGGGTGTGGAAGGTAGAGAGTGGGGTGGATAAGTCATATCCTAAAGGATAAAATATTAGAATGGATTCAACTATAACAACAATGAAAGACAATGGAGGAATGTTGTTGTTTTTTCAATCTGAAGGAGAAATGATCCTCAGCTTAGAATTCTATATGTAGCCAAAACATTAGTCAAGAATTGGAATATACTCTCAAGAATCTACTGGAGGTTATAATCTACTAAGATGAAATGGTAGAACAAGAAAGAAGAAACGAGATACCAGAGGCTGGAGATCATTAGTGAGGAGAGGCATTGAAAGTCCTCAGGAAGATGGTGAGAGATGCTCAGATAATGGATGTACACGGTAGACCAAATGCTCAGGTGAGCCTGCCCTCAGTTCTTTAATCTTCTTTCTTTGTACTGACCATGTCTTTGCTCTGTCCTCCATGCCCTGCTTTCTGGGGCAGCCAATGAACCTATTTCAGCCTTGCTTAGCTGTGATCTGCTTTGATCTGCTCTGGGATCTGGGTGTAAGTCATGATGAGCTTAGCAGGAAAAACAATGAACACCCATTCCCTTTGCATATCCTGTACCTGGTCTACACTACAGCCCTGAATGGTGAGCCCCACCGTTTCCCAGGACTCACTCATGACCCTGCCCAGAAGGGACTTTTGTAAGCACTCAGCGACACTGAGGTGAACTGAGATCCAGAGACTGTTCAGTTTATCCTCTCCTGAGAACTTTGATCATATATTATAGTGTTGACCTTTCTTTATCTAATTTTGTGTTTGGTGCCCAGTTTTTCAAAAATAATTAATTTACTTAAGAATCATATACAAATGGGAAACTGAAGAGAAAAAAGCAAAGGGAATGATTAACACAAAAATCAAGAGAAAGTTATCTCTTGGTGGGGGTAAGGAAAGTAATACAATTTGTTTCTGTTTCTCAACCAGGGTGGCATGTATATGAATGTCTATTTTATTATCAATTTTTAAATGGTATTTTACATTCTTTTTTATTATGATATTACTCTTACCTATTTATTGTAAAATAGAACGTGTATACAAGAAAGAACATAATGTTTCTATAGGATATAATTAAAATTTAAAAGAGCCATATTAAGTCTTACTTTTTACAACATAATTCAGTTTTTGTGATATTATCAATAGAACATCCTTACTCATTTCCACCTTAGTATCGTACACAATCCTAAACAAAGAACAACTACTCAATATACACATACATAAGTACAATGAAAGTTAATGCCATTATTTTATGTCCCCTGTGCAATGTCCTATAAAAGCTGTTCTAGAACCAGACATACCTGTAACTCAGGAACTTAGGAATTTTAGGATTGGTTGACAGCTTGAGTCCCAACAGAGGTCTATTCTGAATGCAAAGCATCTGTAATGAGCTCACATGAGACAATGATCCAAAAGAAACCTTTTAGCATTTTTCATATACAAATGCATTTAATAAAGTGATTTAGAGAAATGAGCTGGTGCATAGTATCAAATACAGAAACAATTTGGTAACTATAATTCAAGCAGAAGATATAGTATCAATTACATAAAAACACCTTTGACCAAAAGTAGCATTTAAGAAACAGATATTCTAATGAGAACAAGTTGTCAGATACCACATTTCAATATTATACTCTCATATAGTTTCTAGTATTTGGGCCAATCTTCTTTAAAAAGAAAAAAGAAAAAAGTTCTTTTTGTGTGTGTGTGTGTCTATATCACATTCTAATCTATAATTTGTTCTTTACTTTTAAAAATAAAGTCTTATAAGAAACTTTTGGAAAGACTTTCAAACCTTTTCACCTATCTTCATGCCAAAGCCTTTCTCCACAACACTAAACCTGACCACTTTCTGTCATAACTTTCTCACCAAGGTTGGCGCAGGAGATTCGGGGAGAAAGAGGGACTTGGCAATGTACTGCCAGCTGGAATGCCTGAGGGGCGCAGTGCCACACCACAGTCCTGTGAAAAAGGAGGGTGCTGTGGGCTCCTAGGCTCCAGAGAAGCTAGGCAGTGGCACCACTAGCTCATGGCAGCCAGCGAACCTATCTGCCATGTGGATGTAGGCAGAGCCCTTCTCCTGAGAATGGAGCACTGTCTAGCAAAAACAAGTCCATAAGGCTTACTCTTTGTTGATTATAAAGCCCACTGGATTGTTTACTTTTAAAATTGTTCACATTTTGTGGAGCAATTTTGAAATTGTTTAAACGTTAAATTTATCAGAGAAAAATATTGTCACACACTTTATTTTCCACCTATATACATGTTTGGTTTCCTAGTGCCTCATTTGTAATCAGTAACTTATTGGAATAATCCCCTTGTCTTTAGGCCCTCATCCTCTTTCAGTTGGGTTTTTTATCTTGCTTCAGCCATTTGCACATCAAAAAGGCTGACACTCAAGTTTGACTTATTTACTCTTCATAGAGGTAAGTCCTACCTCTGATAAGACCACTTCTCTTGCCTATAATTATCCTAGTTTAGAAATGTCCTAGCCCCATCTCCTCCTGTGAAACATCCTTATTGAGCACCCAGTGCTGATACTGTCTTCACATTCAGTCAGACCCTTGTTATAATCTAGCTTATAAATGATCCCCAAGTTCAGGTATACCTTCCAAGTAGAAAACAGTTCGACTGGAGAAAGTTTGGAGATCATACCCAGATTTCCATCCTGATTCTCCTACTTACTAGCTGAAAGCCCTGCTCAAGTCTCTCTGCTCTTAGAGTCTTGGATTCCTCATCTTTGGAATGGCAATCATGTAACATTCATCCCCTGGGGATGTGGTGATGGAATCACTAGAAAAAAGATTTTCTTGTGCCTTCCTACTCACTGCATTCTTCTTTTAAAAAAAATTTATCTCGGAATTTAGCTTTCTTTTATTTCTATCATGTCTCTAATTAACAGCTTATTTAAATAACAGATAAAATGTGTAAATATTTTTTTTAGAATCCGCAAATACTATTTTGTAAACATAAGTGGAATCTACTAAGTGAAATATGAAGACATCCTTTACAAGCATTTTCCTTATAATTTCTAAGTACAATAATTTCAATATTCTTATAAGATATTAGTTATTAAACAGCTGAATAAATTGTTTTTATTTTAAAATTAGAATATCTTTAATATCACTTGCAATTTATCATGACATATTTACTATACTCTTTTGTTTCCTCTCTCTACTCCTAAGACTCCACTAAAATTACAATTTAGTTACTTAAAAAATCAAAAAGGCATACATTCTAAAGAACAAAGAGAATTAGAGAAGAGATATCATCAGATGAGCAATTTTAAACAACTGTGGGAAACAGGGGGGGATGGTGATATGGTAAACTGCCCTAGCGTAGCAGAGGCTGCAAACAGAAAGCACCAGGGAGATGAGAAGGGAGCCAGCTTACCCGCAAGAGCTGTGAAGTTTAGGATGTGGAGGCCCCAAGTGACACAGCAAGTGGCAGTGAGGCCCAGAGCTGAAAATGAGAAGATGGCTTAAAATCTGTGGACAGAACAACTGGACCCCCAGGTACTTTACTCCACCCCAAGTAGCAGATAACACTCTTTCACGCAAGAAAACGAAGATTTATTCTCTGAACAGATTGATGAGAAAGGCTCCCAACTTGGAGAGTTTGCTGAAAATGGGGATACAGTGAGAGTCTACAGGCTAAATGGTGGACCCTCCCCCACCCCCCGCCCCAGCTCTCTGCTCTCCTACCAGGAGCGTGGAAGCCAGGAAAAAGAAGTAAAAAGCACTGGATCTTAGAATTATGAGCCCTATTAAAAAATATCTGTTGATAAATGAAGCAATTCAAACCATAACTACATTTGCCCCTCCAGACACCCACTCTGAATGGAAATAGAAAGTTACCTGAAAACATTATTCAAAATTTCATACTCCACATAAGTCTTTTCTCTCTCTGGATTAGTTTTCTGTCAGCCAGCTGTCAGTTCCTATGAAGGAAATCAAAGCTATTCAGTTACATAAATACCGATAATTTGTTGCACACATCTCTCCCATTTGGACTCTAGTTTTTTCACTCCTTGTTAAGATATTCTTACTGTGTTTTTTTCAGTTAATCATATTTTACTGATTATAAGTCTGTAAAAGTGTCTGGCGTGGATCCTATGCATGGCAACCCTGTGTGTGTTTTGCAGGATACAGCCTGCTCCACAAGCACCACTGGCCTTGGAAGTCTCTCACTCAGTGGGTCTAGCTGCTATTCTGTGCACATTAGGAGGCTGAGAAAGGAAAGGTGTGGGAACTATTTTACTCACAAGCTTATGGGGATTCATTTAAATTTTTCTGTGCCCTTCATCTTATGTCTCCTTGTGTCTTGGATGACCAGCTTCCCACATAGTGGGGTACCTGTTTTGAGAACCTGATTCTTGTGGTATCTTAACTCGGCAGTGCTACATGGGCTGAGGTGCTTTAAAAGCCATCTTGGAAATGATAGGCTTGGCTTTTCCTAGAGCTTTTTCTCCCTGTGCCACCTCCAGTTTTTCTTTCATTCTGAGAGAAATGTTATTTTCCTTTGAGCCTCTTACTCCATCTCCAGATGGGATCCGCACTCCTTCCTATAAAGTCAGCTGTCTGGCCGTGGCGGAGGAGGGTAGCAAGGGGATGGAAATTAACAAATGGGTTTCAAACTCTAGATTGAGCTTCTCATCCTTGCCCGAGTCTCTGCCTTTGCGCTGCCCACAAGGGGACAAAGTGCTCAGAGGAGGCAGCAGGCTGTGTGTCAGAGACCTGGTTTACCAACCCTTGGGAAGCTGTTCCTTTGAGCCTCAGTTTCCTCATCTACAAAGTGGGGTAAAGTCTACTTTACAGTAGATGATTGTGAGGATTTAAAAGATCCTAATTAATTTGCCACTTAATTTAATAAATGTTAATTTCTAAACATGCATCACTAAATGAGAATCCTCTAGGCTGACCGGAGCTGGACAATGTGAGGCCAAGGTCTCTATACCAATGGGCTCTCTACCTTCTGTAGGCATAAGAATCACATGAAGAATTTGTTAAAAATAGGACTCCAGACTCCACTCCTAGATATTCAATAGGGGGTGCTTCCTTTGCAACTTGGAGAAAATTTGTGGCAAACTCTTCATTCCTCATTCCAGACGCATTTCCAATTTCCTATCAATCCCTGCCTAAGGCTCCACCAGGTTGTTTTTGTTATCACTTCTGATGCTCAAGTTGCGTGGTTGGGGAGAGTTGGGCAGAGATGGCTGCCACAGAGGGAGCCCACGGACCCACAGAAGAGTACTCCCTTGAGTTACAACGGACCAGGGACTGGAGATGTGCTGCCCTGCCCTTCCCAGACAGAGCTGCAAAAAGCCAGAGTTCCGGAGGGCAGCCCAAGGCCAGGATGCAAAGGCCGGCTGCACTTGGAATGAGGCAAGCCTACCTGCCACAAGCAAAATCTGTCTCATCTCCATGATAGGAAAGGGGCATTGCCAGGGCAAAAGATGGATGGGAGATAGTCCCAGGAAATATAATGACTTGTCAGGAAAAGTGTTCTTCCCTGGCACGGGCTTGTAAGAAATATTTAGAAACTGTCCAGGGAGAGGAGTAGCTCGTAAGGTTTGCTGTATTTCCCACACATACCCAAAAAGGGCTTGGTGTCTTCTCCTAGTTACTTCCGCTGTACCCCAGGCCTCTGGGGCTCCTGAGCTCTGGGGCAGCCACACCCCCACCTCTCTCAGCAGACCCTCCCCTCCCCGCCACCCCCCGAACCGACACACAGAAACGCAAACCTATGTCTCCAAGTCTCAGGGAACCAAGGTGATGGATTTTCAAGATGTTGAGGATTTGGTAGTGTCTCCACAGTTCCCCGCCGACTCTGAGGACCGAGCTCGTTTCCTCAGTTTTTCCCGAGCACAAGAGAGAGCGAGCCCGAGGTGCTGTCGGAGAAGGGCAAAGGAAGGTGACTGGGACGACAGCGCCAGGGCACCGATGGGGGCGGGGTGCGCGTTTCGTAGCCTCGTCTCTGAGCCAAGCTGGCGGGCTGAAACGATCGCCATCCACAAATAGGGGTTCGGCCCCAGAGCCGCTGCGGAGCAGTCCCCGCGCCACTCGCCGGGAGGACGCGGCCCTCCCTTGGGAAATGACATGCCCGAGGGGAGCAGCCATTGCCCCATCCTGGGGCAGGCGCATGTCTGGACTCCGGCTCTTTGGGGTTCAGGTGCTAAAGGTGTGCGCGCCCGAGAGGCGCCAAGACCCGGCTGCCTGCCCCTGTGTGGCTCCCATTTGTCGAACCAGTGGCTGCAAATTGCTCCGCAGCCCTCAGCTCGCCCTCCATGCTCAGCCTGCACCTCCCACAGCCCCGCCACTCCAGGCACCTGCAGAGACGCGCCCAAGTCGGACCCTCCGACCCGCGCGCTCCTCTGTCCGGGCGCGCGCGCGACGACCCGCGCCCGCGTGGTCCCTGCCAGGATCCTTCCAGACATCCCGCGGCCGCGGGCGGCCTCATCCACCCCCCGGCGCGGCGAGGCGGAGGAGGCGAAACCCGCATCCCGGCAGGGTCCAAGCCGCTGCAAAGCCCGGGATGGCGAGCCACAGTCTCTGGATAGGCCCCTGCAGCCCGGGGTCCCTCGGTTGGCACCAGGTCTCCCTCGCCGCTCGGGGCACTGCAGTGTCAGGGTACGCGCGAAGTGCGGGCTCCCAGGGCCTGAACAGACCAGGCGCGGTGCACAGAGGCCGCGGCGCCCCGGGCTGAGCCCTTGGCGCCTTCTTCTCAGCAGCCGACACGACAAACTAAAGTTTCCCCAAGTGCAGCCTGCAGAGACCGCGCCGCACACTGACCTGGGACGCGCTGTCGAGTCGGCGGCGGCTTCTCGCGTGCCCTTGGCTCTGCTCGGACCCTTCACGCCAGTGGCCCTAGGGCGCAGTGTTGGCTGGATTGTGGTCTTCGGCAGCTGGAGTCGCAGATCCGGGTAGGTGCCACTCTGTCCCCGCCCCTGTTCGTCTGAGAGAGGCGGGCGGCGTGCTCAGAGCCGCGAAGCGGTGGAGTGGGGGCCGGGAGGCGCGCACCTCGCCAGACGCACGGGTGGCTCGGCGCTTCCGCTGGGAGTGACGCGCGGGCTCCGGGCTGCGCTGCAGGTGGGGGCGGCGGGGCCAAAGTCCGTTCCGGCCCCAGGGCCAAAGTCCGGCCTCCCATGCTTTGTCGCCGCAAGTAACCCCCTCCGCACTCCAACCCGGTCCCCGCGCTTTGGCTGGGGAGAATGACCCAGAGCAGGCACCGCAGAGTCTTCTCCACTGTGGGGAGACGGTCACTCTAAATCCCCTACATTCCGGCCCCTGGTTCTCCCTGTTCATATCTGCGTCTCCCCCAGTTCATATCCATCGGGCTGATCCATGTGTCAGTCTCCCACGGTTCCCTCTTCCTTCTCGTCCCCGTACCCCCTGTAAGTAAAGCCAGAGCCTCACTTCAGGTTGGGGTGTTGGTGGGAGCAACTGTTCTTAGTTTTATAAGTTTATAACTTTATTATATTATTATTAAAACATTAATATAACACTTTAACAAAATTTCACGAAGTACTTTTCATGCGTTAACCTTCACTGAGGCACAAAAAGAGACAAAATTAAGAATCCTGGATCTGTGCCCTGTGCCACACCCATTTGTTGGGGGAGATTGGAGGTTCCCAGGGAGGGACTGGGCAGCTAGCTCTGCATGAAGGCACAGTTCTCCTTTCCCCTATTTTTTTTTTTAAGTTTCTTTTAATATATAGTACATATTGAAAGGTGCACGTTTTACAATTTTAATGATTTTGCACAAATTGAAGCATCATTAAGATCAAGAGACAGAACATTACCAGCTCCCCAGAATAGTCCCTCATATTCTTCCTTTGCGGGTAAGGCAGAGTAGTGACTTCAATCAGCATAGGTTACTTTTGCCTACATTTCTACTTTATAGCAATTGGATCATACAGAATATACTGTCGTCTGGCTTTTTTCACTAGAATATGTTTAAGAGATGCCTACCAACTGTTGTCATAGTTGGTTTATAATTTTGCTGTATAATATTCCACATTTTATTTGTTTTCCTGCTGACAGATATTTAGTAATTCTGAGATTTTGGACATTACAAATAATGCTGCTAGAGACTTTATAGTAGATGTCTTTCATGAATATATACACATATTTTCGTTGGGTACATACCTAGGAGTGGAATTGTGAGTCATGAAGCAGGCATATGTTCAGCTCCTATAGATATTGCCAGTTTTTCAAAGTAGATGATCTAATTTTTACTTACATTTTATTAGTTTTCTATTGTAACAAAACACCAAAAACCTAGCGGATTATAAAAACAAATTTATTGTTACAGCTCTGGAGGTCAGATGTCCAAATTGGGTTTTATATGACTAAAATTAAAGTGTTGGCAAGGCTATGTTCTTTCTGGAGCCTCTAGGGTGTAAACCTTTTCCTCGCTTTTTCCAGTTTCTGGAGGCTGCTTGCATTCTTTGGCTGCTGGCCCCTTACTCCATTTTCAAATCTCAATTTCTCTCTCAACTCTGCTTCTGTTGTCACATGTCTTTCTCTCCCTCTGACCCTCCTGCCTCACACTTATACTGACCTTTGTGATTATACTGGCCTACTCAGATAATCCAAAATGATCTCCCAACTCAAGACACTTAGTTTAATCACATCTGAAAGTATGTTTTACTGTGCAAGATAATATATTCATAGATACCAGGGACATGGCATGAAACTCTTTGCATGGCCATTATTCAATCTGCTACACCTATCAGCAAGATATTGGAACATATTGGATGGATGGAGAGGGGCTGTATGGAAAAAAAAAAAAAAAGACAATGACACTCTGAAATGTGGTTCATCTGCAAGATGGATGCTGTTGACCTGGGTGCTGTGCCAGGGCTAGTAGAAGGAAGAAGGAAGCTGGTGCCTTTGCTAGTCACCTCTGGCCACCACCATCCTGGCACCACACCGTGTCTAGGGCAGGAACTTTCGTATAGAGAATGGGGGTGGGGGATTGGGAGGGGGTGCCTGGCCACAGCGCAGAGTTCTCTCCTTCTTGCCTTGACTGTCCATGGCTCTGATCTTCTCATCAACACAGGAAACTATTTAGTTTCAGCTCTTGAGATGCAAATACATTTTTCAAGGCCTTTTTCATTTAAGAAAAGATTCAAATACAATGAATATTAGCTTTTAAAGTGGACTCTCTTTAGGACAGGAAAAACTGTAGGAAAACATGAAACACTAAGCCTCTTGTCAGGCTGAGCAAAACAGAGGTGCTTTGCTTCCTATCTTCATAGTTTTCTTCCCTCTGGTTCCTTTACACTCATTTCTTCATGTCTCCCTCTTTCTTCATGCTGTCTTAGTAAGGGGAAGCCCTTTGGCTGAGCCTGTCCCCAACATTTTCTTAACCAGAACAATTTAGAGTGGGGATGGGCTGCTATTTCTAAACTGTCAACAGTTTTATGACTCATCTTTGGGAGAAGATTGCTTTTCTGTTCTGGAAAGGAAAAAAAAATGTTTCTATTGTGCTTGAAAGATTGGGAATGAGGGCTAATACCTCCATTTCAGAGTCTACACTTCAAATCTATGAGCCTTGAACTTGGATGTGCCCAGTCTCCCAAAAACCACCACTGTCTACAGACGGGTACCCCACTCCATGCCCTTCCTGATAGGAGGAAAGAAAAGTAGCTTCATGATAATCATCAGGTTACCAGCTATCAATAAAATATATTTTATGGCCAACCATTGGTCTTTATGCCACAACCCTTAGGCTAACCCATCTCTTTCCTGGGTAGGAACTGGGCCTCCGTATCTGCTCTATATCTGAGTAGGTGAATATTTAATGTCTCTTTTGAATTGGAGACTGAGTCCTTCAGAGTTGAGAGGCCCATTTTATTGATCCCTCTGGTTTCTGTGACATTATGAAAAGGATAAGATTTTCCAAAATTGAGAAGATGTCTCTGATTCTTCTCTTGGATATTTTGGTAAACGGCTTAGCAAATAAAACTGCAAGGGTTATCCAGTTTCAGGACTGCTTCCTCAGAACCTAAGTTGGTAGATCCAAAATTCGATTCTGGAATCCAGAAATTCAAGACCATGAGGAGCTAAACTGCTCTGAATTATGATCAGAAGGAATGACTTCACTGGGGATAGAGTTGTCCTTGGGGCCTGATGCAGAAAGAATGAGTATTGTACTCTGAGAAATGGATATGGGGCCTAATGAAGGAGAGGCCAATAGGGTACCCCTAAAAAGAGATAATTAACCTGTGAGCTTTGGAGAAGTCAGGACCAGGAACTAAATTTAAGTATCAGTGAAGATAGCTTTGAGGGGGAAAAAAATGTGTGTGTGTGTTTGTGTGTGTGTGTATGTGTGTGTGTGTGTGTGTGTGTGTGTGTGTGTGTGTGTGTGTGTTTTCTGGGGCTGGCGCGGCTGGGTCCTTCTCACTTCCAACTTTACCATCTCAGTTTTTATCTCATGGCTCACAAAATGTGTCAAAGAGCAAAATATATACGTCATCTGTATTTAGGAAATTATGATAACATAGGCTACCTATTGAGAGAGGAACTGAGAGGTTGGGGGAGAGTGGTGGGAGGGAGTTTTGTTTTTATTATATATCTATTTGTAATTATTGACATTTGAACCATATATATGCAATATTCAAAAAATTAAAATAAATTTTTAGAAATGTCAATATCGCAACTCTGTGGTTTATGCAAATTCGTCACTGGTTGCTGCTCAACCTGCACTTGAGTCCCTTATCCATTTATCCTATGACCAGGGGAAAGTAAAGTAGGCTGGAAAAAGCAGCAGGTGAATTCCTGAAAGGAAGGAGAGCTGCAGTACCCTGCCTGACTGCTGACAGCCCCCTCGTCTGGGCGCCAGTAATTGAACTCCTTATCTCCCATCAGACAGTGCGTCAGCATGAGGGAGGTGATCACTGCATGCAGATTAATGTCACTTCCATTCCTGAGCATCTTGTGTCTCAAGATGATATCTTTTAATAGGAGGCACTCCAAGAGACTCGTCCTGAATTTTTCGTTGGATAAAGAATGTGATATTTTATAACCAACGGAAGGAAAATTTAGTTTTCATCCTTCTAACTTGAGTTGATTTTTTCTGCCTCCTATATTTTATCTTGGTATGAAAAGGTGATTTATTATTTTCCTATTCATCATTTCTAAGCCAAAAGGAAAGGGGCAGTTTAATATTGAGTAATTCTCTCCTCAGGAACCTCCTCTGGGGGTTATTATTTATCATTGGAGGGCATTGTGGGATAGATAGTTCGGAATTTTCAGAAAATCTAAGAAATACTTGAAATTAGCATTTTATTCTTGCTTTATGTTTTCTTTTACTATCCAATGACTCCTTTTATAAACTCTGGCCTGGGAAAACACTAATCTTTTCTAAAATACACCGATGGCATTTTCTCCTCCTAGGTTTCCTTGAATTCAATGCATTTTTCTCAGAAGAGTTTGTTAGGTGAAATATTTGGTAAATTGGTAACAGAAAAGAGATTCAAATAGCTTCAGAAGCCACTTTTTAATGGTTTGAAAGTTAGAACTTTCAAAAATGGATATATTGTTAGTACCAGTTTAATCATCCACATTGATTCTTGGTTGCCCACTAGACTAAGCTTTATCCTGGCCCTGAGGGTCCCTCACATAGCCTGATGCCCAGCATTCCATGTGGGATTCATCTAGGGCCCCAGCCAGACTGAGTGCTGCTGGTTCCTTGGTACGTGGCCCATGGCCCACCTCTCAGATGCCACCTTGTCATAAAGTGCTTTCCCTCTCAAACAAAAGCTACAGCCACAGTTTGTGGATTCTTTAGGATAGTTAACACTGCCAGACTGATGTCACCATTATTTGGGTCCATGTTGAGTGGCTTTGGAGGCAGAGAGCAGGTCTTAA
Source organism: Eidolon dupreanum (assembly GCA_028627145.1). NCBI lineage: Eukaryota > Metazoa > Chordata > Mammalia > Chiroptera > Pteropodidae > Eidolon > Eidolon dupreanum. The sequence goes on along the minus strand of CM053501.1, from coordinate 60,201,889 downwards.
ACTGTCTTTGCCACATGACAGCCTCTGGCCCAGTGCTGGGCACATAGTAGGTGCTTATGAATAGGTATCGCACTGAATGGGTAGAGGGGCTAAAGAAATGAACCAAAGCCGGAGATTCTTCTCTGTCAAAATGTCTCTGACAGAGGTTGGTGAACTACAGCTCGTTGGCCGAGTACGACCGGTGCTTGTTTTGGCCAAACCCATGAGCTAAGAATATGTTTACATTTTCAAATGATTGAAAATAATCAAAAGAAGAATAGTTCATGACATAGGAAAATGATATGAAATTTAAATTTCAGTGTTATAAAGTTTCACTGGAACCCAGCCACACCCATTAGTCTACATGTTGCAGCTTCCCCACTCCCACAGTGGGGCTGAGTACTTCCAACAGTTACCATATGGCCCCCAAAACCTAAAATATTTACTGACACTTTGCAGAAAAAGTTTGCTGATCCATACTCTGCAGGCTAAGATCTTTCGAATGGAAATATTTGTTTTCACTCTCTACCAAATCTGCAATTGTGCTAGGAGTAGAAATGGTTACTATTTCACTGTTTTGTTTGGTTTTTACACTATTTATTATTTTTGAAAACTTCTGAGCAACAGTCCTATGTACTATAAACCAGAAGTATTCAATTCTTGCCACCCTTAGGAGCATTCAAGAAAGGTACTTTAAGTACATCAAATAAGTAAGTACCTGTGATGTGTAGGCAGGAGGAGGCTCTCTGGAGATAGGATGATGAGCAAGATCAACTCAGTCCCTACCCTTGTGTTGCTAATTCAAATGTGTGGAAAAATTAAACAATGTGTAACATAAAGTATGATCATTGCTTGATCGAGAGGTTAGAAGGTGCTCAAAGAACAGTGAGAATACCTTAGCTTGTCTAGGTGGCATCAGGGAAGGCTTCTCAGAAGATGAAGCTTCACATTTCCAGTGAGACCGAAAGGACAAGTAGGTATTATATCAGTGAAAAGTAGAGGGACTTTTACATGGAGAGAAGCAAACTTCTATCCTGAAGCAGTTGGCAAGACCCACTTCTCTTATGGGTCTGGAAGTTAGAGCTACTGGTGGACCAGTGCAGGGAGGAGTTTTGAGTTCCTGGATGGCAAACTCTGGGTTGCTGACTACTTATTTCTCTTTAGGGAGGTTTTCTTTGGTTGGCCCCTGAATATCTTAAAAACAAACAAACAGAAACAAAGGCTTCTTACATGCTGATACCCCTGCAGCTCCTCAGATTTTTCTCTGTGAACTTATTGTTTATTCTGGAAGACTGCCTGATCTTTGAACTCCTTGACAAAACTCGCTTCTATCACCTTGGCTTTGGGAGGGGTTCCACCTAACAGCAGCAATCTGTGGGAGCCTTCTTATCACTTTTGTTTTCAGGATCGAAGAATTATTTCTGAGGCTTAGTGGGTTTATTCTGGAAAAAGCTTGAGAGGACTGCTGTAGTGTCTCCTCTGACATCTGTCACCTAGACTCCAGATAACTCAGACATCCCAGCTGATCTATAAAGCCAGGACAATGCAGCATCTTAAGGAAATTAACGTAAGCTCTGTGAAGAACTTTAGGCCAGGACTAAATACCAGATATTATTTTTACTTTAAAAATCAATGACTGCCTGTGTTCAGAATGAAGAGATGTGTTTTTTTCTTCCGGTGATTCATTATTCTTTCCAAATACTCATTTTGTTATGCAGAGGAGCCATGTAAATACGGAAAGCCAGCCCAGTAAATTAGTCAGTATACTGATGAATATGTTTTCATTAACTGGACCAACTACTGATTCACGTAAATCAATCAAGAGAGGAAGTAAGGCTGGTATAATTGAGCACATGTAACATGATTAACCTCTTACACATGTCTCCAGGATATGTTAAATTTGCAGTTGCAAGTCAGAAAACTGTGTATCAAACAGTTGTCAGTTTTGGTTGTCCAGCATCCAAACACCCTTTCTATTTTGGCAAATCTAGGATGAGTGGAGGGCAGGATCTGGCTTCCCCCTCTGGAAGATGGAGAGGAGCAGATAAGCCCCACTCCGGACTCCTCAGATCTGCCTGTGGACATTTGACCAAGGCTAAGCCAATCAGAGGCTCTTTCCCGAGACTGGATTTTCAGGCAGTGACAAGGATGTAGACAGTCTGAGATCATTTGGAGTGGCTGGGTGGAATTGAGACTTTAATGGATGGTAACAGGTATCCAGGGCTGATGATGCCAGGGCCAGTACCTACCCTGACTGAACACCCAGTGGGACTTTGACTGTGCCGTGCACCCTTGAGTTCCTATTTCCAAGGCTAATTCTCCAGTTTTTCTGAAATTCTTTGAGATGCCTGGTATCTTTCCAATAAATTTCTTTTCTGTATAAGTTAGCTGGTGTTGGTTTAGTTATTTGCAAAAACACTGGCTGATTCATACTTTATGTTAGAATAAGATACATGGTATTATTCTGTACTTGGTTTAATTCTAGACAAGGAATAATTAATTTTAAAACTGTAGCTACTTTAAGGGTCCAACTAACAAAAAAAAGCATACATTATACTAAGAATTTTGTGTTGTAATATGTTTGTTTAGTGCACTTAAATGCCACTCACCCTTTCAGTGAACAAAAGACAAATCAGGGACAGGCCACAGTCTCCAAGAGTTTGATAGAATTCAATGATATTTTAGAGTTCAAAGAGACCCTTAAAACCATCTCATCCAAACCCCTCCTTTTATGAATAAGAAAATCAAGGTTCAGGCTAGCTAAATCATTTACCTGAATTATACAGCCAATTAGTGGAAGAGCAGGGATTATATTCAGATACTGCTCCTGGAGAGTTGTGTTATTTGGCAGGAAAGACAGGCAGGGTGGGGAAAACTCTCATGAATCTAATTTTAACTTCTGGAACATCTGTCCCCCTCTTCCTTTGGTCTGGATAGTGACACACCTAGTAGAATCTCATTGCAATTGGACTTCTCACCAGTCAGTAAAGCTATCTGGTTGTTAGGTAGTATTACTCCTTCAGTTTGAGGTGTTTGCTTTACATGTTGGGCAGATATTAGTTATGCACCTGCCCGTCCCCCTTCCCCCCAAAAACTAATAAATCATTTGGGAAGATGAAATTTGATTCATTTAGGGTTGAAAATAGATATTTAAAACTGCTTTCTCAGGCATCACTACCATGCAGCATGCTTTAAAGTTATGTTATTGGCAGATGGGATGTGTCAAAAGCACTGATGTGCTTCAGGAGAACTCATCTTTCCTGCATGATATTGCCTTTTAAAGTTGCATTTTGTTTAATCATTTGATTTATACCCAATATAGATCTTTTTACTATTTTTCAAAGTTACAATATTGGATGAGCAAAGGCTCTGCTGTGGAAACAAAAACAGAAAGAACTATCTTCAAACTAGACTGGTGACTATGTAGGGAAATGGGATATCTCAACATGGAGAAGACTAGAGAATTCAGGCTAAACTGGGACAAGCCTTAGTGGGAAAAGTCCAGCACACGTTACTTCAGGGAAAAGGACTCCTTCAAACAAGAACCGTTCCCACTGGGCTGAGGTTGTATCTTCTGTTTAACAAATATGCAGAAAGAAGAAAGAAAACTAGGAAATGATCACCTGATTAAGATATAATATTAAATAAATAAATAAATATAAAAAAGATACAATATTAAAAAATATTTTTAATACTTTGAAAATATTTGGTAAGAATATTTTTACATAGTAATATGATAAAAATAACTGGTTATTATAGTCTGTGTTAAAATAATGTTTAGGTGGTACCTTATTATTGTATAATAGGATAATTTGATGGTTTATGGATTTAAGTCAAGGAGGTTTTATTTCTTAAAGAATGAGAAGGTTAAGAACTAGAAAATTAAGAGTTAAGGTCACTTTTAGTTTTGTTTCCAATTCAGAGGAAATAATTTTAAGCATAAAGTGTTAAATGGCTTATGAGGCCTTCTTACTAATGTAATGAAATCCAAATCTCTAAATTCTGTGGAAAAATACCTATGTGTCAAGCCTTCTTGGAACAGAAAACCACCTTTTTGTTGTTATTGTTGTTTAGAAGCCCTTTGTTATGTTCAAGTTTTAAGTGTTTCCTGATCCTGGTTGAGAGTGATTATGCTTGAGACTATATAAGAGAGTTCACCCAGGATGTTTACCAAAGCCATATTCAGTGCAGACAATTTTCAAAATGTCATGCAAGTCAGCAACTGAAATGTAGTTTGAAAAGAACAGGAAGACGTTTCCATCATCCTAATAGATTCTGGTTTACCATCCTGACCAGCATTCAGTAGGGAGTTAAACAGTGAGGGTGGAGTCACTGTTGCCACTGGTCAAATCATTTCTTGGAGATAAACTGGATACATTCCTTCCTCTGATCCCTTGCTTGCTCATGGCATTCTTTCCTGCCCCATCTTTTCCTCTCTGCTTTTCTAAATCTTACACCTTCTTGGAAACCCAGCTCACCTCCTCCATGAAACCTATGCTGACCATCCAACCACTATGGAACAGAACTGTTGTGAGTTCCAAGAATGCTTACATGGGAGCAATCGTGAGGTCCTAGTTTACATGCAGACTTTCTTTACATGCCTTGCCTTCTTAGCAAAATTATGAACTCTTTAAAGTCCAGGGTCATGTCTCTGAATCACTGACAGCACCGCCCCAATACAGGCAACAAACATCGGATTACTGATTGTCCGCCCCACTCAGCATGATGGCTCACTTAAAACCGCAGAGAAAAAACCAGTGTGCAGAGAAGAGGGCCACCTTCAGATTTTCATGTCCAAACTCAGCCTGAGGCTCATTTTGGGACTTTTCAGATAACCCCATAGCCTTGTAATAAGTATCCCTCAGTTTAAGCTAACGCGAGAAGGCTTCTGTTACTTGCTACAAAGACATATGGACCTGACAAGATGAAATGAGATCCTGAATGTAGTTGTAAAAGAAAATGTGCAGCTTCTCAGATAATCTTTGACAACATCAAATAGTTGGAGCAGGAAGCTTTAGGGGCCACTGTAATTATTAAATGACTCAATGCTTTTACTGGGAGTTTTTTGAGTGTAGGGCAAGATTCTGGGTATGTGAGCACAGCAGATGCTTTTGATGTTCCACGTCCCATCCCATTGGACTACATCTAATTTCATCCAGGCCTCCAGGTCCTAAGAGTGACCTTGAGAATGCATCCTTTAAAAACTTTTCCTCCTTTCCTGGTTTATTCTCATTTCTGCTTCCTAGGATCACATCCCCAATAAACTACCTACTCCCAGACCTTGTCTAAGTTCTGCTTTAGGGGGAACTTGAGCTAAGAGAAATATAGGATATGGTATTTGCCTATAGGGGTCTTATAAGTTTAGATGGAGTGTTTGGTCTTGGAAAACAATAAAAAGAAATTAAAAGGTAGATTTCATTGATGCACAATTAGTATAGATGCTAAATCATGATAGTTAATATAGATTTTATTAAATTTTAGCAATTATTCTTCCAGCTCTGATAGCTCTAACTAGGAAGAGTTGGTTCTTCCAAAATTATTTTTTCTTTTGATATTTTATTAATCTCATATCTCACAGAAGCACTCTGTTCTCAGCTAAGTATGAAGAGGTAAGGTTGAGTACATTTTGTACCGTATTCTTAGAGATGTATAATTATATTCTGTCATTTACATGCTATTCTATTCAACTTCACAGAGCTTAAACACCCCTTAACATTTTACTTCTAATACCAAATGGAAATTATCTTGGAACATGTCATGAGAGTAAACAAAATGAATTAAAGTTATCATTTTGTACTTGGGGCCATTTATTTTTAAAAGAAAAAGAAAAAGGACAATGTTTTCACTGCAAAACTAATCTAACAATATTAAGGAAAGTTATGGGTGAATAAAAAGATCATAGATAGAAACATAATATCAAAACTTGTTATTTTAATTTGTAAACTTTTATAATTGGCCATATTATAGATCTATTTTTACACAATGGTAGCATTTGTAAGTTGTGTATTCAATCCTTTATTGAGAGAACTTTAGAACTTTAAGTCATCTTGAGAAAATAGTCACATGTAGTATTCTGGGGTTAGGCAGGAGCCCTTCACCATCCACTGGAAGGAAGACTTTTTTCTTGGTTCCCTCTCTCGAGTCACCTACTTTGTCTTCTAGCCTCATTCAGATCAGGAGATTTTGGTCACCATATTTATGAAAGAGGTCGCTATAGAATTTCTTAAAATATCAAGTTTTAAAAATGTTTTTAAGATTTTTTTAAAGCTTTTTAAAAATTTGTCTTATAAAAACAAGGCATTATTTGGATTTTCATTTCAGAACTAGGCAAGGCCCTTCTTTAATGCTACATTTTGAATTTTACTTTCTTATTAGACCTGCGATAGTAAGAATTGTCTTCAGAGGCAATTATAATGTGCTTCACTATGGGTCTATTAAATTTATTTTTGCTATGCTTTCAGTGGTGAGACCTTTTACTATGAACACTCCTATTCTTCAATTCTAAGAATTTTTCTTTCATTATTTCTTTGATAATTTGTTTCTGTTTTCTCTCTTTTGTTCTTCTGGGTCTTCTATTCTTAGGAGGTTAATCCTCTTAGATTAATTATATATATGATTTCTCTCTCTCTCTCTCTTTTTTTAATCTCTTTGTCTCTGTCCTACTTTTGGTAAGATTTCCTCAAATTTATCTTTCAACTTCATAAGTGATTGCTAACATATTTTAATTAATTTTTAACAATGGAGGTTTATGGAAAATATCAAAAGAAAGTACCTCATATACACAATTGTTAGCAGAATCCAGGCAACTTAGTATTATAATAAAAGGTAGTTAATCAAACAGTCCATTGAATGGAGTAAACTGCTAAGGACACTTGAACATAGGCAATGTACATTGGTAAATTGATTTTTGTGTGTGTGAGAAGTAGCATCATATTTTTTAATATTCAAGAACTCTTTCTTGGTATCTAAACATCCTTTTCCTATAGTATCATTCTCTCATTACACAGATATATTCTTTAATCTCTCTAAGGTTATTAATAAGATTGTTTTGAAATTTCCTTCTTTTCATTTTTTGAGTTCATATTTTCCATAGCACATTCTCACAGTTTTAAATCTAGTGAAAGAGAGTCTTCAAAAATTCCAGAGTGTAATCTTGTTGGCTCTGATTAGCTCAATGCATTATTTGCTCATTCTTAAACCAGTCACTGCATAGGGAGACCACAGTTTTCCAGTTAGGACTGGATCCTCTGGAGGTAAACAAAGAGTCAGTTCCATCAGAACTGAGAGCAGGAGAAGTGTGGGCCATCAAAAAAACCAGGAAGCTGTTACTAAGAAAAGAGCAAAGAGATATTGGACAGCCAAAAAAAAAAAAAAAAAAAAAAAAACCCAAATGCTTAATATAGCATTTATTTTCTTTGGTTTCCTCTGAAGCAACCTGGCTTAGAGGTCAACAAGCCAATGTCTGAATTTCAGCAGTGACCAGGTATTCACAATTTCAAAGCAACCAGTCTAATCTCATACAACACTGCTTTTAAAGAAAGTCTTATATTATGCCAAAGTCTAGCTTCCTTTAGCTATTATCCTTGACCTTAGCTCTGCCCTTGAGTGTACCCTTGAGGTCTGTGAAGGCAGCGCTTGAGTATTACCAGGTCTTTTCAGACCCAGTATTACTTGTTGCTATAGTTATTTCTGATCTGACAGCATTTTGAATCCTTTCTCCATCTTAGACCCTTTCTTTTTCCCTCTGAGCTTTTGCATTTTGGTATAGCATGAGCAGCCTAGGTCATAGAGCACCATTGTTTAATACTTTCGAATTGATTCAAATTAGTTTCTGAATGTAATCTAAGAATATGTAAAAAGTTCATATATTCACTATTCTAATGTTACACATCAGAATAACTAGGGAAACTTAAAAAATCCTGGTGCTCAGGCCGCATTCCAGACCAAAATTGGATTCTCTGGGATGAGGGAATGGGAACTTTGGCACCAGTACTTTTTTAAGCTCCCCAGGTGATTCCTGTGTGGAGCCAGAGTGGAGATCCTCTGCACTACTATGTAACAGACCTCCTTAAAAATATCTCAGTAGTTATAAGTTTTCTCAAGGTATGTTTTTCAGAAAATGAATTTGAGACATATCCCTGTCATTTACCTCTGGCTCACCTTGTACACTTTCTGTATGGGATTATTCATCAAGTCACATCAGAGAAAGCATCCTGAGGTTTTAAAGCAGTTATTTGGCCATGTATCATTATTGAGGTTACTGAAAAAAGCAGTTATATTCATTCTTGGTAAAACTTTTCTTTTATGTAATTTTCTCTGTTTGGTTGATAAATCCTGGAGAACAGTGTCTGAGTTTATTTAACTGACCTCATGCAGCATCAAGAGTAGGTAGCATTATGTTTGTCTGGGGACTTAAGAAGAGCTTTTGAAATTATTTTCAACCCAAAAAATGTAGTTTTATCTTTTATGACTATGAATTAAAGGCCATCTGTGAAGCTGCTGAGTTTTATAGAAAAGCCTTCATTTAGACTGACATTTATCTTATAATGTGGCAGTAGAAAAATTCTGAAACATTTGCAGAACAAAGGTTAAGGCCGTTATTTTCTCAATGTAATGTTTATAGAGCATAAATCTGCACAAAAGAGGGGTAGAATTATTATTTATGTTTAACTACAGTATCCACTGTGAGTTATAAAATCTCATGTTAAATAAAATAAATTCACTGAGGGAAAAAGAGAAAGGAGAGAGGTCGAGAATAAGGGAAAGAGAAAGTTTTGTGACTCTTTATAGGCACCTTCTTTGAAGAGTCTCCTGACACTTCTTGACTTCACATTTTCCCAAATTTATTTTGAATTTTTCAAGCATGTAGAAATATTGAAAAAAAAAATACTACAATGACATCTGTATATCCTTTGGCCAGAGATCCTGAAGGCCAGAGAACCAGGAGAGCTGATGGCATCTTCTCGTTCAAAGGTTGGCAGGCTTGAGATCCAGGAAGAACCAATGTTTCAATTTGAGTCTGAAAGTAGGAAAAAGAACTGATGTCCAAGTTTGAAGGTAGTCAGGCAGCAAGAATTTTCTCTTATCTGGGGAAAGGTTAGCCTTTTTGTTCTATTCAGGCCTTTAACTGATTGGATGCGGCCCACCCACACTAGGGAGTGCAATCTGCTTTACTGAGTCCTATTTAAATGTTAATTAATCTCATTCAAGAACATCCAGAATAATGTTTCATCAAATATCTGGGCACCCTGTGGCCCAGTTAAGTTGATATGTGAAATTAACCATCGTGCCTTGTATTAGTTTTCTATTGCTGCACAAAAATCTTATTACAAACTTAGCTTAAAACAACACATATTTATTATCTCACAGATTTTGTGAGTCAGGATCCTGAGCATAGCTTAACTGGGTTCTTTTCTTAGGGTCCCACAAGGTTTCACAAGTTGTTGTCCAGGGCCTGGTCTCATCTGAAGTGTTACTAGGGAAGGATATGCTCCAAAGCTCACTCATTCTAACCAATGTACTGTATACTTGAAACCAATAATAAAATAAAATTTAAAAAAAACCCTCAGATTGTTGACAGAATTCAGTTCTTTGAGAGTTTCAATTTCTTGCTGGCTGTCAGCTAGAAGCCATCTTCAGCTCCTAGAAGCCACCACAATTCCTTTCCATGTACTTTTCTTGCCTAAACCTCAAATCTTGTGTTTTCTCTTAGTATTCTCTATGAATTATTCTAGATTTATCAAAGGAAATACGATGGCTTTCCCTGAGCTCTTTTCTACTGAAAAACTGAAATTTATGAGATGACCACTTTCATCTCCAAATAATACATAACTTTGACAGATATTATGTACACTTTATTGTAATCATGTATTGGCTTGTTCTTTATACATCTATGGTCCCTCACCAGGTCTATCTTGACTCACTATCTGTTCTGAAGCCCACAATGCATAAGTATGTGCTCCCTCTTCTCAGAAAGCCTCATTCCAATCTCTCCATATTCTCAGGGATTTAAGCTCCATGTGTGAATTGTCTCACCTTCAACATGTGACTTCCTTCCCCTTCCTCTGCCCAGTGAGCTGGGCCACCCTCCTAACTTCTTTCTTCTTGCTACCTCCTGTCCAGGGCCCACCCCTTCACCTCAGCTCTGGAGCCCTCAAGAGCATTCTTCATCTCCATCACTTATCTCTCTTGTTTCCTTCAGTCTTCAGTTTCTGCTTCATCAATGTTTTTCCTTTCAGCTAATCCAGAGGTAGTTGTTTTCCCCATCTTAAATTCTTCTCTAGAACCAATGTTTTCTTGTATCCACAGTGGGGATGACCTAATATATTAGTAGGCAGAGCAGTGGATTGGGCCATAGCCTCATGGAGCATAAGAAAGACAGCCCATTACTGAACCTGTCAGAGAACATCTTCCCCGAAGCTGCCCCCCAGCTGAAACTACAGCTTATCCTGGGCCACATAAATTCTTACTTAAGGCAAACATCACTAATATTTCTCAGGGAATGATAATTTATTCTGTCTCTATCCAGAGCATACTCCTAAGAGGCAGGATGGGAGTGAGTAGCTAGTTTTAGGAATGGTGGATTTTTCTTCCAAAGACAGAGTCTTCTTTTACTGGTCTTTATCCTGCAAAGAGGTGTCCATTCACACTCGCTGCTGTGGATCCTTTCACTCTCACACTGCACCTTCTCTTGACCCCCTAGTTTCAGATGCATCCACGTTTTGATGCCTCCACACATAGACCTTCCATCTCAGCCTCCTATGTTGAGCAGGAGGCCTGCAACCCCAGCTGCAGAGCCACTCAACATCTCTGCACACATGCCGAAATGCTTCCAATTCCACTTGTCCACATAGGAGTTAGCTAGCGCCTCTTTGCCTGCTTCCTTCCTGAACTCCCTCTCTGGGGGCCAGTGTCCCTCTCTTCCGTAATCTTTCAGGCCAGAAACCTAGAAGTCATCTTCTCATCTTTTTCTTCCCTACTTCCAAAACAATCGCCAAGTTCTGTCATTTCTACCTTCTAAAGCTCTTTGGAGATGCTCACCTCCTTTCCTACTTACCGTTGCCTCATCAGTTCAGGTCCTCGTCATCTCTCCTTGAGACTGTTGCAACTGTCTCTTTACTTCTGCACTGCCTCTGGTCTGACCCTCCTCCAGTCCAGCCTTGCTCTGTCTCCCAGGATGCTTATTGTAAAAAATAAATCGGAGACTGTTCAGATCAATTACTGAGATTAATGCACTACTCCAAATTTTTAATGATTCCCCATAGGGCATGGGATAAAATTTAAAATACATTCATGGTTCTTTGTGAGAATTTGGCCTCTAGTACTTTTGTAGCTTCATTTTTTTTTTTTTTTGCTGTAGTCCTTAAGTTGTATGTTCCAAAAATCCTAGAGTGTTTCTGTATCATGAAACTCCCCATAATCTGTACAACTTCTATGCTTTGCATGTTATCTTCTTTGCTTAGAACGTCCATAGTTTTTCCTCACTCTACCCCTCCACTGCTTGAACACATGAGAGACTCCTCCCCATCCTTTAAGTCTCGGCTCAGGTGTTGCTGCCACTGGGAAGCCTCCTTTGACTTGTACAGCCAAGCTGTGGTTCCCTTTTCTGTATCTCATATTCTACCTGCTAACTTGTGCTTTTGCACCATCACTATTTGCTTGCATAGTTGTTTCTAAAATGGATCATGAGCCACTTGAGATCACAAACCATGTCTTCTCCATTTTTGGTTCTCTAGTGATTTATAGTAGATACTTAAGAAACCCTTGATGAACAAAAGAGTGAAGGAATCTTAACATTGGGGTCTACTGTGGGGCTGCAGATGGGAGGGTGGGGGCTGTGCTTCCACAGAAATAATCTCATTTGATCCTGGACGGCCAACTTCATGAGGGCAGATATGCATTAGTTTTGTTCATATCTGTCTCCCCATTGCTGAGCAGTGCCTGGAAAGCACTCAAGAGAAGTGCTTTATGTAGAAACTCAATAAATAATTTTCAAATGCATAAGTAATAACTCTATAGGCTGCGGCCAGTGCCACCATCATAATGCAATTAAAGAAATGAGGTCTAGCAGAAGTTAATAATCTGCCCAAGTGTTTTGGACAAGACAAGCCTCAGAATGCCTGGCTTGCCGCACTTCTCTGAGAGAAGGAAGTAGGTTGATGAAGGCTTATCTGGACCAGGCAGTTGATTGACTTTGTCCCACAATCAGCCAATCCTTACGGAGACCATATAAGGTCTGACTTTAAAAAATGATCTGGGACAATCATATTATAGCTTGAGAGCTTGAATTAAAAAACAAGGAAAAGAAGTTAGTAGTGGAATACTAAACAAGAGCTTTTGGAGGGAGGTAGGCTGGGGTTATGAGGAGCACACAGAAGGAATCAGACACAGCAGGAAAGAAAGCACAACTGACATCCAGCCCAGCTCCCTGGTTCCTGATGGCTTCACATTTCCACTTCAATGTGTGTGTGTATCTTCGCAGTCAACACCCTGTTCCACCCAATCACTGTGAGATGATTCTAGCGAGGGTTTGTTCTTTGCAACTAAGGTTTTTATCGAACATTCCCAAGTGGACCCAGGGTTGAAACCCAGGCGTTCTCTTTCGGTGTCCAGTGCTCTTTCCACTATTTCAGGGCTAGGGATAGTTTTTGTGTGTGTGTGTGCAGGTTTTTATCATGGGCCATGCAAAAATGGTGCATACTAAGTGTATTTTAATGACAATGAACAAGGCTGTAATTGTGGATATGAGTGGGAGGAAATAACCAGTGAGGCAAACCAAATCCCCTTTCAATTTAAACTGGACCAATAGGAGGGTTCCAAGAAACCCAAAACAGGCCTTTAATAGAGTGCCTATTTGTACAAGGCATCCGCCTTCTCCACTCTCTTTTGAGTCAAATCCTGGGGAGTTCCAGCTGCCCCCTCCCACCACCTCCACCTGCTGCCTAGGCTTGCTAGGCAGGCAGGGCTGAGAGAAGACAGGTTGGTAACCTGTGCATGTGGGCTTCTGCCCTTCAAGTCTAAAGGCTGCAGAGTGCAAAGAATGCCAAGATCATGGTTTTTATCCACATATGGCCTTTTGATGCACAAGCTAATGAATATATTTCAGGTACAAATCATTCTTTCCCATAAGCTGTTTCTGCAGATCTCCAATGAGACAATTACCCAGTTCCACTTAACAGAGTGACTCAAGGACGGATCTGTTGAAGCCTGGCTGTTTTCCTGCCCTCTTCCTCGGCTTTAGAATTTGTGTTGAAAATTAAAATACAAAATGCTGAAGCTCTCCCCCATCACACCCAATGCACCTGCGTGTGGGGGCAGGAGGCTCTCCAGTGAGCTTGTCTGCTGGGTACTCAGTGCTGTTTTTCCAGCACTGAATGGGTAGGTTCACAATGGTGGGCCCCGAGGGGTTTGCTCACCCCCTCATTTCTCTGAATAGATGCCTCTACTTGACGATTACCTACCTGGGGGTCACCTTTTGAAACCGACTGAAAAGAGCTTATCTTATAATCAACATTTCCCAGAAATTGCTCACAAGACACGGCTTTGAAAAGAAGCAGATTTTAACAAACTGCATTCAATGTACATTATTGTGAAAAGTTTGCAGAGCTGAAGGCCAGTCTTTTGAATATTTTCAGATTTGATTTTTTAAGAGAATGTCTTTTGAAGCTGCAAATATCTGAAGGCACTGAAAAAAAGGAAGAGTGAGATATATTATCAGAACTGGAATTTCATGGGTGTAGGGGAGACAATCTTAGAAGTTAGAGTTCACTTTTCATTTTTTATCAAAGCTTGAGAAATCATTGAACTATGGAGGAGGAGACAACAAAGATCCAATCATAAGTCAAAAATCTTTAGTGTGGTTGATATTCTGCTTACACCGAACCACAGACTCTTTAAGAAAAAGCATCCTGATGGACCAACAAATTTGACATTAGCGCTTGTGAAAGTGTTGTCTTTTTTTTTTTTCATAAAGCTTTCTGACATGAAAAGGAAATAACTCCAAGGAGGTAAACAGCACAATCACATTTTCATTACTTTGATTACTATGTTGATTAGTTTTCTCTGTTTGCCAGGCTTTAGTATGTGGTAATTTAATGGATCATGAATCTAGGTGTTACTACGAAGGTATTTCATAGGTATAGTTAACACCTACACTCAGTTGACCTTGAGGAGATTACTCTCAACAACACAAGTGAGCCTGATCAAATCAGTTGAAAGCCTTAAGAGCAAAAACAGTTTTTCTGAAAAAGAAATTCTGACTCAAGATGGCAACATCAACTTCTGGCTGAATTTCCAGGCTGCTGGTCTGCCCTATGGATTTCAGACTTGCCAGCCTTCACAATTGCATGAGTCAATTCCTTAAAATAAATCTTTTAATACACACATACACACAGACACACACACACACAATATGATACACACACACACACATATACACACACACACCTGTTTCTATGGAAAACCCTGACCAATATAATCATATTTATGTACCTGAGTAATAGTTGAAGTTCTTAAGATAGAAATTCAGAACTATTCAGCCAGGATACCTGGCTTTCTGCCCCTCTCTGAGTTTGTACTAAGTGAATGGACAACATTCTTAATTTCAACCTAAATGCTATACAGTTCTGTGGAGGTGGGAAGAAAGATGTTTGGGTGTCAGGCACCTTGGAGATGTTCATAGGAGAACTCTGGGTGGTGAGAGCACCAGCAGAGAGCATTCACCGATTGAGGGCTTGCAGGGTTCAGACCTGTTTCCCACTCATGACCTGAAACAAAGATCTTCCAGGAGTAAGTTTTGAGGACAGAATGTGGAGAAGTCTGTGTGCTAATGGCATATTGGGGAGGGAGAGGCTTGCTTCCTGGTCTAGATGGAAAAACTAAATAAGAATATATCCCACAAAAGAAGAATGCTTTTTATCAAATACAATGATGTAAAAAATGAGAATATAGGTAATATAAAACAAAATCCAAGCCCTATGTGTAATGTTAAAAAAAGCGCCTTTTTTAAATAAAATTATTTCCATGTGCAAAGAATGGTATTACTTGTCCCATTCTTTACAAGAGAGATCTAGTCTCTCTCTGCCCATAAATGAGTCACTTTTCTAAAATATGGAGTTCTTTCCCAATAAGACCTGAACACTGCTTATATTCTTACAACCATTCAAGAACAGTTAACATCAACTCCTTTTAGTCTTCTGATTTCAAACACCTCAAGGACCCTCACTAAAAGCAAGATACATTTCCAAACCATCCACCCAAATCTCTTAATCCCAGAACAAAGATTCAAAAATAAAAAAATGAGGGGAAGTCATGTTGCAAGCCTGGTATCTGTCCCTTTCCCTTTATGGGTTTGGCAGAGCCTGGCTAGCTGTTCACCACACTTGTTTCCTTTTCCTTCTGGCCCACGGCTAGACTACATTTCCCCGCCTCCTGGCATTTGTGTGTAGTTACGTGACAAAGTTTTGGTCAGTGGAAATGGGGGTGGGGGGGGGCGGGAAGTGGTGTATGCCATTTCCCTGCTGATAGTGCCCTTCCTGCACTCCCAACTCCCACAGGGGGCTCCATGCCCTTTCCTTTTTTTGACAACAACCTTAGAAATCCCCTGTTGAAGATAGAAGCCACAAGAGGGAAAGAGCCTGGACTCCCGAATCACCACCTGGAGAGCCGCATATGGATCAGAAAGACCTGTGTCAGACTTCATTCCAGCAAAAAATATTCCATTGTGTTAAGTCGTTGGAATTGGAGTTTATCTGCTAAGGCAGTGAATCTTTAACCAATACAGTGGGTGAACAGCATTGCTTCTAATTTTTAATGTATTACAGGTAAAGTTCACATTATTAGTTTTTATCAATTGTTTGGGAATGTAATTTATAGCAGCAATGTGACGAATATAATAAAATGCCAAATCACTTCCAAATAGGGTGCCACACAGAATTTATTATGAGATCGAATATATGGTAGAAATTAAATATGACATTTGAATTCTAGATTGCAGGATTTCTGTGCTCCCCTCAACTCCCTGCCACATTCCTAGCCCAAACACTTTGATGGTATGTTATGAGCCTTCATGTGTCACATGGTCTGAACATATTTTATCAGCTGTAGAGAGTAGAGTCACTAGTAACCTTGAAAGGAAGTGGGCGAAGGGTGGCTGGGGACCACAGGAAGCTGATTACTTCCCCTAGGGCTTCTGCCTGCTAGGTTTTCACTTAGGACACACAGCCAACCAGACACGTGGTGACTAAGAGATAAATTAGCATGGTTTCTACTCAGTTTTCATAGAATAAAACCAGCTGAAGAACACTTCATTAAAAGAGCTGAGTATTGATTATCTCCTGCTAATAATTTTTATTTTTTGCAAATAGTTCACTTATAAATTGTTTAAAGATTGAAGCTCATTTTTCTAAAGAATGTAACACAGGTTATAAGATTCCAAAGATGATACACAGAATCCTATTTAACTCGTTTTGCTGTTTCTTTCCCTGTTTCTCTCTCTCAATATTGGAAAAGGCAGTCTCATATGTGCCTTTCAACCCAAACAGCCATAAGGCACATATTTCAGCCCTGGCTCGGGCACATAATGAACCCTGAGCCTGAAACACTTTTTTTACTAAGGGATAACAAGCCCACACAGCCTGTGCCAGGCTTATTGCCCCGTGTAGGAATACTTTTGGCTGTTTCAGGCTCAGTGTGTGTTCCTTTGACCTGCTTGAACGTGTGCATCAGTGACCTCAGGCATGCCCCATCTTTGAGTATTTCAGACTCCCCTGGGGAGATGTTGAGGTCCTTCTACTATGACTCAAGAGGGGTGCTTGTAGGCTAATTGCTTTGTCAGCTGCAGAGGCACCCCCTAGCCATGGGTGTCCATGCATACCATTGGAACTGATCTTGCTGTTTCTTCTCTATGTGAGTAGTGTTGTGTTTTCCTTGCCAACTTAGATACCAAGATGCAGTGGGCAGGAGTGTTTGGACTTCTGTTCCTAGTGGCTATCATTGTGATGATGTTTGCTATCCTCCACATGGCTGGAGTCCTCCCCAGGTTTTGGCAACCAGTCTACAGTGTCCTACTCATTTATTATCACTCTAATTACAATTTTTGAGATGCTGGACATCTTGAGGGAAGACAAAGGTGAATAAGATATAGTTTCTGCCTTGAAATAGCTGGCACTCCAGCAGCAATGATGTAGCAAACATGGTTAATTGTATTCTCATATCCATTCTTTTTCCCTTGCTTTTCTGATTTTGTTAGGATGGGGGTAGTATACTGGCCCCAAATGATAGATCAAGATTAATTTTAAGCCAGTGATCCTAAATTCTTATGTGCATTAATTAGAATTAGACTCAAATGCTAGGACAATTTGGGACAAGTTTTACTTTCCTGATGAAAGGAAAATGTGTGTCTGACGTTGTTCCCTTTCTTATTCCTGCTGTGAACATGGACATAATTTCTAAAGCAGTAGTAGCTATCTTCCAACCTTGAGAGAAAAACCAAGAGAATCAGAGAGTCCGCCAATCCTAGCTTGTTTAAGACACTGTCAATTGGATTTTCCGGTACTTGCAACTGAAAACATTCCTGATAAAGTAGAGGCGATGAGAATAACAAACAGCTGTAATGCAAGCTGCATTTAGGGGCTGTTAACAGGGGTAGGCAGTGCTGGGTGATTCAGAGGCTTTCATAAACAGGTAACTTTTCAGATTTGGGCAGGGCTCTGAGGTAAGGTATGGTTTAGACAGAAAGATACAGAAAGGGAGGACTTATAGGCAGAGATAACTGCATAAAAAAAGGCTCATGTATAGCAAAGCTTAGGTCCATTGGAGGATTTGTGAAGAGCTGACGGGTGGCTTATGTATAACATGTAGGGAGTGGAAACTCTAGATAATAGCTCTGGAGAGGCTAATCACCAAGGTGGAATTTGGCCTTTACTGAGTGAGCATTAAGGAGATGAGACAATGACATAATCAGATGTGTAGTTCAGAAAGACTGTCTTGGTGGCCATGTTTATGAGATTGTTGGGGAGGAAGCTCAAAGATTGAAAAACTACCAATTTAGGTTACTCTAGTGGAGAGAAAATAAGGACCTGAACTAGATGTGGTTACGAAAGAGAACAAATTGACAGGCACCTCAAAGGGTAAGTCCTCGTCCTGGATTTTGGAATTGGGAGATGTTTCTTTATGGCTTTTCCTCTGCCTGGAGGATCTATCTGCTTTCCTCTTGACTCTCAGTCACCAGCTCTCTAGATCCTTTAACACCAGGCTCAAATCCCGCTCTAAAAAGAGCCCACACGTCCATCAAGAGAATGGGTGGATTGCAAATAAATATTGCTGAGTGAAATAAGCCAGACCAAACAATGCATCCTGTATGATTCTATTCATATGAAGTTCAGAAACAGTCAAAAATAATCCATAATGAGGAAAAAAGCCAGAATAGCAGTTGCCTTTGGGGGTGGGGGACTGACTGGGAAGGGGTATGAGGGAGCTTTCTAGAGTAATCGACAGAGGTTTGGGTCACACAAGCACATGCTTTTGTCAAAACCTGCACTTAAATCTGCATTTCACTCTGTAAATTTTACAAAAAAAAGTAAACAAATGTTGAATTATAGTTAATAATATGTAAGCCAAAGAATTTAGGGATGAAGCAGATTGATATTTACAACTTACTTGGAAATGCATCCAAATAGATGAGTAGATAAATGGATGGATGGATAAGTGTCATAAAGCAGAGACAACAAAATGTTAATGATAAAATCCAGGTGATAGCAAATGGGTATTTAATGTATAATTCTTTCAACTTTTCTGTTTGAAATAGTTCATAATAAAATGCTTGAAGGAATTCTGAATTTAAGTTTTGCTAATTAACCTGTCAAAGAGGACTGGAAGTGAAAAAAACGACCTGCAGGCAAACTTTCACCCTTTGAAGAGGGCTATGACCAGGGGCTGAAAATGTAGTTTTGTTCAGGGTCCCTTTCCTAAATGACTTTGGCTAGTAGAAGCATCAGAAAAACCTCTCTTGTTTTTTAAAGATTTTTATTAAAATGTAGTCAATTTACTAGTTTCACGTGTTCATCATAGTTATTCCTAATTTTCTTGAGTTCCAGCATCATCACATTTCCCTGATGAGGAACCCTTTATTCCTTCAGGGTGTGGCTTAAGTGTGTCCTATAGCCCTGGGGTAGAGAAGTAGTGACCATCTAAAATTTGTCTTTCTATAAAGTAAGTTTCACATTTACTTTGATAATTGACTGCAAAGTTACTTGCAATACCATACAACATGATTTTTTCTTTTTATTCCAAGAACAAGAGGTTTAACAAATGTCAACACAATGACAGAAACATTTTCTGGTCCTCATGAGGTCTCCTGGGTAACAGAAAAGGGAGAAGCAGATAATTAGATAATTAGAAATGGTCACAAATGCAGTTTCACCTTTGTCACAGGAAAAGCATAACTTCGTGTTGATTTTTAGGGCCAGAGGTTCTATCCCCTTCATCAGCATTATCTTTTCGTTTAGAGTCTCTAATTATATTCATGGTACTCATTTATGTATTTTTTTTTTTTCTCTCCCAGCTGGAACATCCTTGATCACAGAGTTCAATCCTCCAAAGATCATTATTTTTCTGAATGCTTTCAGCAGCTGGCCAGCCCACTTTTCCCTCGGTCATGTTGCCTAGTTAGGTAGGTCATTTGCTGTAGTTTTTAGTTTTAACTATTAAAAAAAATCTTAAGGGACACCTATAATCAACTTTGCTTACCAGTAGTTCTTTGAGCTATTACTTCCATATGCATTACATATTTAAATGAAGGTCTTTAAATTCTTAAAACAGATCAGCAACACATAGATCTAATCTTTATAATTTTACTTTCTCTTATCTCATACATATTAACTTTATAATTTGCTTTTTTGTTTTGCTCCATTTAGGTATCCTAGCAACAGGTAAATCTCATCTTTATAATTTCTTTCTACAATCTTACACATGTTGACTTCTTATAATTTGCTTTTGTTTTGCTTCATTTAGGTATCCTAGAGATAGAAAATAAGCACTCTAAATCATCCAAACAATGACTTACAACATTATGAGTAAGCTTCAGAATCATCTGGGGTGCTCGTTTAAAATGGAGACTCTATGACCCATCCCTTATACAGGTGACATTTTAGGAAACATGTCCGTTAGGCCATGGATGTTACAGAATTTCAATCTCACAGAAACAGTAAATGTGCTAACCTGAGTATTTGGAACATGTGTTTGTATTTTTGTTTACATTTTTGCCTCAAATTATCATCATCTTATAGTGATGTCTCATAAATCAATATGAAAAAAGTGAGGTCGATTCTTTCTGTCTTGAAAGGTGAACAAATCAGGAACCATAAAAGAAAGGCTAATGGTTTCCCAACAATTGGTCTTTGTGTGACTCTTGGCTAATCTTGTTTTTCTCCTACATTTTTTTAAGCTGACTATAGAGATAAATTGCCATGAGAGTCTTTTAAATTTTATGTGAGGTGTTCAAAGAATACCAGGAGGCCGGCACTTAAAAAATAGTGCAACTTGAGAAGTAATTGTTATTAAAAAAATGACGAAAATGGTCACATAAAATTAAATGGTCCAAGTCTTAGTGAAAACAACAGTTCTCTGCTGTCTCTCCCTAACCTTAGTTGTCCTTGATGGGTTATTTGGCTGAGTAAATTTATCAGTTGAAAATAACCCCAGAATTTTAAGGCATTATTCTATTGTTCAGTTTTTTATTCCTTTTCTCCTTTTTAGCATTTCAAATTTGGTAGGTCCAAAAACCAAAATCAAAGTCCATAAGAAAATTTCACTATTTTCAACTTTAAAATATAACCAGAAACATAATTTTTTCACTATACCCAATCGATCCTCTGGTCTAAGCTACTATCATTCCTCACTTGAACTTCTAATTAGTCTTGCTGCTTCTGTGTTTTTTAAATTATAAAATATTTCAAACCATGTGTGGCTTTATCTTTTTTATTACATAAGAAGCATGAAGATCTTATGTAAATAATCATAAACATATGGAATTGCTTTAGATATTAAGTAGTCACTGTTTCTGCACCTGCCAGTATCTTCTTAATGCAAACACCTGGGGCCGTATCTAGCAGCTGAAGTATATTCAGCTCATACACAGGGCAGGAAATAGATAACCTTGGAAATAGCCCCAACCAATGAGTAGGGGATAAATACTTGTTTTCTTCCCCTCTATCTCCTAGGTATCTCAGTGGTATTGAGCTTATTACACAATGGGAACCTGCTCACTGACCTTGAACTGGCTTTATCTTTCCACTTTCACTTTTCCACACACCAGTTGATGCTTTCTGGTGTCATCTACCAAACTGCTTTCATTTAAATTCTAGTATTGGGATCTGCTTTGAGGGGAAACCTAGTCTAAGACAGTAATGTATTCATTCTCCTGTCATTGGAATTCTAGGTTGTTTTTAGTGTTTCACTATTACAAACAAAGCTGCAACATATTTTTATAAATATCTTGATATATTATGTAGGCTTTCTCTTGGTATTTATCTGAGTAGAACTGTTAGGCCAAAGGTATGTGTATCTTCATCCTTAATAAATACTGTCAACATTTTAAGAGGCTGACAGTGTCAAGTATTGGCAAGAATGCCACATTTGATGCATGTAGAATGGTATTTTACTGCAGTTTTAATTTGTATTTCTCTAGTTACTAGTAGAAATGTGAGTCTTTGCATGTACTTATGGTATTTGAATTTATTCTTCTCTAAATGGCTTTTTTTCTTATTAATATCTGAGTTCTAGACATTCTGGATACTAATAGTTTTCTGGTTATGTTCCTTACAGAGAGCTTCATTGTTTTCTTGTGGTTTGTAAGTCTATGCAGTATTGATTTCTAGTCTTCTGTGTGACCTGGTTTTTTTTTTGCCTTCTAGGAAAGATTTTAGAAATTTCCTTTTCTACTTCTGCTGTTCTGTATCCTAATTTTATTGCTGGACACAAAGGCCACAGTTTATCTTAAGTAATTTTTTATGAAAATAAGCACGATTCAAAAAATCTAATCACAACAGACATGCCTAATGCATAAAATAACATACTCAATTCTGATACTGTCAACCGTTAATAGTATACTTTTTCCTACATATTAAAAATTTTGAAAACTATATACAATTTTTACTTCTTTCACTTAGCAATCTTTTGCATTTTTTGGGTGAATACTTCATTCTTTTAAAGTGCTGTAGAATATTAAATTTTATAGACATATTGGTTAATTATTTCTTGATTGACAGTTGGGCTGTTTCCAAGTTTAAAAAAAATGGTGCAACAAAGATTCTTGGGTCCATCTCTGGTCAGCATTAATTTCTAGAAATGGAAGTCCTGGGTAAAGTCTAAAAAGGCTGTACCAATTTATAGGCCAGAAAATGCTATTTCTTTGGATACCTAAAAATCCAAATAGTTGCTAACATGACAGGTAAAACATGTTTTAATCTCTGTTTTTTAATTATGTGAAGTTTTTCTAACTTACTAATTTTAGTTTCTAGCAATATCCATTCTCTTTGAATTTTTAATTTTAGCTATATGCTTATTATTAGATTACCTTTATTTTGGGGCGGGGGGGTGGGTAAAGAGCAGCCTATTCTTGTTCTGTCATTTTAATATCCCATGGAATCTCACCCAGGATAAAAAACAGTCTTTAAAGGTCTCTGACCTTCTCTTTTAATCATCAGAAAGGTAGTCTCCTACCTGCCTCTTTATTATCCCCTATGGAATATACTGATTCTCAACTTACTGATTCCCTGAGTGAAGAGAACTTTTTTTCAGAAGTAAGATGTGCAGAGAGTAATTCATTGTCCCTATTTTGATCTAATTTTAATCTGAGTTCTAACTCTTCTGTTTGTAATTCCATTTCTGACATCTGGACAAATCTGTCTAGTTCCTATCTCTATAGGCCCTGGTTTCAACTCATGCTCTCAGGGGACTCTCCCACTGTAGTGTCTTGGTAGATATGCTACCCTAGCAGGTGCTAGGGACCTAATCCTGGCCTTTGGTGAAAATTCAGACAGTTACAGCATGAAATGTTTCACAATTGGTATCCAATATAGCACAGGTAAGATTGACCTTAACCAAATCCAGTTAAGATTGATTAATTAATAGAAACACATTGCTCAGAAATAGTTATCCATAGATCTAAAGTAAACAGAGGTCTCTTTCTCTAATGTTAAAATATATAATTGTTTGGAGGGGATGGGAAACAACCTGAAATAAGTCAGAAAACACCTTCACATTAATTATTCTTTTCATAGACTTCAAATTTGTACTTAATGCCTTTCTCCTCCTGGACTTCGGAAAGAACACCTGGGTATCTGTAAAAGAAATATATACATATATAATTAAATAATTTACCAATAAAAAAAGTAGGTTCCTTCTCAGCTAAAAGGCATTGACAATGCACAACGTAAATGAAGGGTTGGTTTCTCTTCTTTTCTTCACAATGGTAAGCCACCGTTAAGTTGGATGAGTTTATGCAAAAACGCTTACATGCAAATGAAGAGAAAATTTCAAACTGTACAGAAAGTTAGAGAAAACAAGAAGTGTAATTTCTCCTCTTGCTTTCTTTCTGATTCCTAATTCTTCTCCCAAAAACTAACTGCTATTAGCAGTTTCTCTTTTATCTTTCTACTCTATTATTCATTCAGCTAATATGAAATTTCTTGAGAACATTTTTCAGGTCTTACACTTGGTATCAAATTTCTTGTGCGAGGAAAAGAAAAACAAAATACAACCTTTAGCTGTTTAGAGCAGAATTGAAATTACATGCCCTGCATGGTGACAGATTCTTAATTTCTGTTTAATCAGTAGGTACCATAGTGTTCTCATTCCCCAGTGCATTGCTTATTGCAATTCCTGTACTAACATAACTGTTTATCTGATCTTTTCTATTCTCTCACACTTAGATCTGTGTTCCCTCCAGTTTCCAATTCCAGTTTCCAGGCACTCCGTTGGGCAGACACCCAGAAATGGGGTTGCTGGGTCACACAGCAGTTTTATTAATTTTTTGAGGAGCCGCTATATTGTTTTCCATAGTGGCTGCACTACTTTACATTCCCACCAACAGCGTTCCAATTTCTCTACATCCTCACTACCATGTTCTCTCTCGTTTTTTGATAACTAGAACCAGTTAGTCACAATAGCCAAGATGTGGAAACAACCTAAATGTTCACTGACAGATGACTGAATAAAGAAAATGTGCTATATACATACAGTGTAATATTATTCAGCCTTAAAAAAGAAGAAAATCCTGTAATATGCAACAACATGGATGAACTTAAAGACTTTATGCTAAGTGAAATAAGCCAGTCACAGGACAAACGCTACATAGTTCTATTTGTATGAGGTACTTAAAATAAATAGTCAAACTCATAGAAACAGAGAGTAGAAGGATGGTTGACAGGGGTAAGGGGAAACAAGGAATTGCTGTAGAATGAGTATAACAAGGTTTCAGTTGTGCAAATTGATTAAGTTCTAGAGATCTGCTCTGCAATACTGGGCTTATATTTAACAATACTATATTGTATACTTAAAATTTTGTTGAGAGTACATCTGATGTGTTCTTACCATAACAGAAAAAACCCGCCCACAAAAAAACAAGACTCAGGTCCTCCACTGAAAGCTGTTCTGACCACTCCAGTCTCCAACCCAAATCCTGGTGCACCTCCCCAGTACTGCGTGGGCTCCATGCCATTATGCCCCAGGTGGGTTCAGGAACACCTGCTTTAAACAGACTTGTGTTTGGCTGTGGTTCTGTTGTGTGACCTGTGGCTATCAGTAAGTCTTCATCCTTATAAAGAACTTAGCTTTGTGAGTACATTAAGTGCTTTCCAAATGTTACCCATTAAGTTTATTAGTTGGTTTGGTTCTCCTATTTTCTAAACTCATTGTAGGCGGGGATAATATAGGAATAGATTTAAATCTTGTATAATATCCAACACAATACTGAGTAACAATAGGTGTTAAACTTTTGTTGACTAATTAGATGACATTTTGAAACAAAATATGTGAAGTAACAAAAGCATAATATATAAGGAAAGAAAAAGGTGTTTTTTTCTTGAATAATTTATATTTCAGAGGAAGAAGCTATGTTTCTATTTCTAACCATTTTGAACTGTTCTTTTTAGTAGCAGTATAGCTTTTTTCTTAAAGAAATGACTTTACTAGGCCAAGTTTTTTTGTTTTAATTTTTTTTTAAGCCTACAGCACCTGGTCTTCCTAGGTGGTCTCCCATCCAAGTACTAACCAGGCCTGACCCTGCTTAGCTTCCGAGATCAGACGGGATAGGGTGTGTTCAGGGTGGCATGACCGTAGACCAGGCCAACTTTTAACCATAATTTTAATATATTTAAGATGAGTCACCAAAAGCAACATGTACATTTGTGTGTGTGTATAAAATTCTCAAGACTATCTAGATTGTCAGTTAATAAGATAAAAGTAAAGTATCAAAGTTATTCCTAAAATCATGAATAACTATGCTACTGGCTGGATATGGTCCCTAGCCATGGCATTTGTTCATCTTTTCTGTGAAACTAAAATTTAATTCTGATTAAGATTATTTTTACTTTCCACAGTATTCACATATTAAGCCTGTTTTCATAATGATTATAAATATATCATAATTTTAAACTTTTCTGAAGAGCAAACTGCATAAGAGCCACATGTGAACTCTGAGTTTAAGTCTAACAGGATTTGGAAAAGACTCGTTTGTTATGAACCACCCAGATAGTGATGCTTCTCTAGAATTGTCAAGCATTTAAAAAGCCAATGAATAAAAGAAACATAAGATCTGAACTGACAAAAAAAATCACAAGAATACAAAGATGATTTGATGGAAAGTCTAAGAGGTAAACAGAGTTTTTGAAACAATTATCTATAAGAAACAAATCATAATTAAAAATGAAGACTCTATGGGAAGAATAGGCTTAGGAGAGGGATGTACAAACGTGGGCAAATGTGCCAGGATCCTGTTGGACAGTCAGGAAGTAATGGAGAGAAGAGGAAACATTGGCCCATCTAACACCTACTCAAGTTGTCCATTCAAAGGGGTCATTTGTCTCAGCTCTGGAGCCAAGTACTGCATCAAAGCCTTCTTTCTGGTCTTCATCCTCTTTGATTGCATAGAAGGTGAATAACTAGAAGCAGAAACCTATCTGGGACTCATAAAACAGAAAACTGCTGGTATAAAATATTTGGGTCTGCTGGTTTGGTTGAAGCCTAGTGTGAAACAGTCTGAGATAGAAAGATTTCTTCCAGGCAAGATGAATTAGGGCAGAGCCTTAGAGGATAGGCTGGCATGGTGTTTTCTAAGTTCCCCAATGTACAGAGATTTGGAGAGAAAGCAGCTCAAGAACTGAGCAAGTCACAGACTTCCAGGGACAAAGTGTATTTGCTTTGTCTTCAGAGGTTTCCTTTTTCTCTACTTCATGAAAGATGACCTACTCCAGATCTCTCCTTAGGGGAGTCTCTCCACTCCATGTTAAATAGGCTGTTATGTTGGTGTAGGCTTGAAAGTAACACCAGCATCAAATGCTGCAATGGAAAAAAGGACTTTTCATGTTTGTTCACAGCTTTGTTTAGAGGTCCATTTCAGAGCAATTTCCTTGGATTTTGGCTTTGGAGAGCAAGAGCATTTCTCAACTCATTCTGTGAGGCCAGTATTATCCCAACATCAAAACCAGGTAAAGACGTTAAAAAAAGAGAAAACTATAGCCCAGTATCGCTTATGAATATAATTGTAAGAATCATCAACAAAATATTAGCAAACTGAATCCAGGAACATATAAAAAGGACTCTACATTATTTTCAAGTGGATTTATCCCAGAAATGCAAGATTAGTTCAACATAAAAATCAAGCAATGTAATACACTGTATTAGCAGTGTATTAAGTATTTGTGTATTTTTTCTTATTAAAGACAAAAACCACATGATCATCTCAATAGACTCAGAAAATCATTTGACAAAAATCCAGTGCTCCTTCATGATAAAAATACACAGCGAGACAGAAATAGAAGAAATCTTCAATGTGATAAAGGGCATGTACAAAAAACCCAGAGCTAACATCACAATGGTAAAAGACTGAATTCTTTCTCTTAGATTAGGAATAGGACAAGGATGTCTTGCTGTTGTCACTTCTAATCAACATTGTACTGGATGTTCTAGCCAGAGCAATTTGGCAAGAAAAAGAATTAAAAAGCATCCAGGTTAGAATGGAAAAAGTAAAACTATATTTGCAAGTGACATATTCTATATATAGAAAATCCTAAGGAATCCACTAACATAACTAATAAGTTTGGCAAAGTTGTAAGATATAAGATCGATAAACAAAAATCAATTGTATTTCCATGTATTACCAATGAACTGTTTGAAAATAAAATTAAGAAAACAGTTCCATTTATAATAGCATCAAAAATAATAAGATTAATTAAATAATTTAGTGCAAGACTTATATACTGAAAGCTACAAAACATTGCTGAAGGAAATTAAAGACCTAAATAAGCAGAAAGACATCACATGTTTATGGTTTGGAAGAAAAATATTGCTAAGATAATATTCTCCAAAATGATCTACAGATATAATAAAATCCCTATCAAAATCCCAGCTTGCTTTTTGGCAGAAACTGACAAGCTGATCATACAATTCATATGAAAATGCAAGGGATCCACAACAGACAAATCAGTATTGAAAAAGAACAAAGTTGGAGGACTTGTACTTCCTGATTTCAAAAGATATTACAAAGCTGCATTAATCAAGACAGTGTGGTGCTGGTATAAAGACAGTCATACAGAACAAAGAACCAAGAGCTTAAAAATAAACCCTCACATTTATGGTCCACTGATTTTTGACAAGCGTGTCAAGATAATTCATTGGGGGAAAAATAGTCCTTTCAAATAGTGCTAGAACAACTAGAGAGCTACTTACAGAAGAATGAGCTTGGACTCCTTCCTTATACCATAAATAAATTAACTATGATGACTTTAAGAGTTAAAACTCTTAGACTTAAACTAAGAGTTAAAACTATAAAACTCTTAGTAGACAACAGAAGTAAATTTCTGTGGGCTTGGATTAGGCAATGATTTCTTAGGTATGACACCAAAAGGACAAGTGACAAAAGAAAAAATAGAAAAATTGGACATCAAAATTAAAAGCCTCGTGCTGTAAATGGTATCATTAAGAAAGTAAAAAGACAATTCAGATAATGCGAGAAAAGTTGTGAAGTACTGATATATATTACACCATGGATGAACCGAAAACAGCATGCTAAATGAAAGAAGCCCATTCTAAGAAAGACCACGTATATGATTCTGTTTACATGAAATGTCCATAAAAGGCATATCTATAGAGACAGAAAATAGATTAATGGTTTTAGGGCTAGAACGGGAGAACTGTGAACGATTACTAATGGGTATAGGGTTTTTTGGGGAGTGATGAAGATGTTCTAAACTTACATTGTGGTGATGTTTGCATAACTGTGTGAATATATTAAAACCACTGAATTATATACTTTCAGTGGGTGAATGTTGTGATGTGTGAAAATAATCTTTCAGTAAAAGATGTTAAAAATTTTCATTTCTAAGAGTCAGAGAGCCAGAGTGGTATTGTTTTAAGTTATTCACTACCCTGAAGGGTCATAGCTTTGGAAAGAAGTCTGATTGAGAGCAACAGGATTTGGGAAGGTACCTAACATGGAGCTGATTAACACAGTAACCTATTCTTTCTGTTAGTAGCAAAAAGAAAGATAAGAAGTGAAGGACGACAGATCAATATTCACATGTGACAATCAGCAACCTAAGCAGTACAAGAGAAAATATATAAAGTGTGACAAACACACACAATTGATTCTTGTATAAATATATATGAAATCACTAAGTATGGCTTCTCTAAGTAGTCAGCTTTGGAGATTATAAGCAAAAGCCTGAACTTTAGCTTTTTAGAAAATTTTTGGAGTTCTTGTAATTTTCAGATCTCTTTAGAGTTAGTTAAGAGTCCAAGAAAAGCAGTCAAACATTTCATTTGATTCAAGACTACTATCTACTATTCTAAAGAATAATAGACTATTATTTGAAAGCTTGGCCATCCATTTATTCAGACTTGGCTCTGAATGTTCTTTTTTGGAAGGCATTTAAAAAACAAACTTACACTCAGAGAATAATGACTGGATTTAACCGAGAATATCTGAAAGAATGTGTTAAAAGCTAGTTGAAAAATGCTGATATAATTAATCTTAAAGTTGAAAAGTGCTTTTAAATTAAAATGCTATGTTTTCAAAATCAGGCAGTTTACACTAAAATCACAACTAATAGTAAAGCTAGTGTAACCTCTTCTGTACATCTCCACCACTGCTATCTAAGTCCCTTCATTTTTCACCTGAACTACTATAACTAACTGGTCTTCCAGCTTTACTCTTGTCCTCTCCGCTCCATTCTCCAGAAACAGCTAGAACAATATCACTCTATTCAGAACCTCCTACATCTGCAGTTGGTCGGATCCATTTGGGTCTCACCCTTGCTCACAATGCCCACAGTGGCTTTCAAGACTCAGGGAACATGCCAGGCTTGTTCCTGCCCTCAGGTCTCTGCACTGGTTGCTCCTGGTTCCTGGAACGCTCGTTCCTGTTCTCTGGCTTCTTGCCATTTAGATCTCATAGAAGATTTCTCAGACTATGCTGTATTTATCATTATAATACTTCAATTCTCCACATAGCAACTCTTTTGATGTTTATCTTGTTTGCAACCTCCCTCTCTACTACAAAGAATGTAATCTCCTGATTGCTTTATAAACTATATAAATATCTAACCAATGTACTATATACCTGAAACAAATTAAAAAAAAAAAAAAAGAATGTAATCTTCTGGAGTAGTAGTGACAGGATGTCTTGGTTAACACTCTTTCTCCAATGCCTAGGACAGTGTCTGATGCTAAATACAGATCTCATAGAATGAACTAATGACTAGTCTCTAGATTTCAGTAAAATCATTATAACTTGAACACTCTCAAGTCTGTTAAAGCAGATTTCCAAAAATTTCTATACTATTTGTCTATAAAATACATTACTACACCAAATTCGATCTGAAAAGACATATACTCTTTCATATAATTCTTGAGATAGAAATCTAAAAGAGCTTCAGACATAACATTTTACTTACTCTGGGAGAAGTTTGTATTTCTCCAAATCAATTTCTGGAAAAAATATGTCACTTTCAAATTCCTGCATGATCCTTGTGACAAATAGTCTAATATGGCCTGGCATGTTCATGGCTTCCTTTGAAATAAAACAAAAGGCATCAATTTCCATATTTATCTGTGTCAAAAGAAATAGAAACTCTGAGACATTTTAAAATTACATAGTCAAGTTTGTACTAAGTATTAAGTACATGCTACATAACTTGTTACCTCCAAAGAATGATATTAAAATATCCTATTTTACTTTAGAGCCCTGCAAAGTATGCCTTAGTTATGTTGAGAGTGGACCCAATCATTATCAATAATTATGAGAGTAAGTTAAAATATATTCTGGCCTCCAGTTTGCATATATGAACTCTTTTTCCATTTAAACATTCAGTTTTGTCTTTTTTCTTTGGTGGTTGTTTAGGAATTAAGAACCCCTAATTATGTAGTTACTCTCCATGTAAAAATTTACATATGCACATATGGATAAAATAGTATAGTCTCATGAGACCCTGACTACTTAGTACAAGGGCGTACTTAGTACATTGACATAAAATTTAATACTTTCATTACCCAGGAGATAGTTATAATGCTAGTAGGTAATTGTTCTGCCTCTCGTTGCTAATGATTGTATTTGGCCTCATATTGTTAATGACTTCTCTAACTACTGCCTATAGTACTGCTGACAGTTTCTACAGAAAAAATGTCCTGGAACAAATATCTTAAAAGTCTAACAAGAATCATGAATGAGTCCTAACTGTAGCTCCAAGAAAGCAGTAACTCTTAATTTTCAAATTGCTTATGGTGCATGTTGGGGTGGGTGGGGAACATAGGGAGAAAAATAAATACATGTTATATATAACTTTAGTGTTTATCCTTAGAATTCTAAATAAGTTCATAGAACAAATTTTGATTTTCCTTTTCAATATTATAGCTTATAGCATTACATCATTTATTTTCTTGCCTCAACCAAATAAATAACCACAGCAGCATTTCAAAGTCTGTATCAAACTTTATGATATACGGCAAACCTTTTCTGTAAAGAGTCAGATGGTTAAGTATTTTAGGCTTTGTGGGTGATATGGTTTCTTACCTTTGTAGGTAAAAGCAGCCATAGATAATATTAAACCAATGGGCATGGCTATGTTCCAATGAAACTTTATTTACAAAAACTAGCTAGTAGGCCTG
Organism: Eidolon dupreanum; assembly: GCA_028627145.1. NCBI lineage: Eukaryota > Metazoa > Chordata > Mammalia > Chiroptera > Pteropodidae > Eidolon > Eidolon dupreanum. Next base: position 60,170,530 of record CM053501.1, on the reverse strand, counting down.
ATTTGACCCTTGGGAATATAAACCCAAATGCTGTGACATGAAGAAGGTGGATAGTGCAAAACTATAACCCAGAGGTTTTACTTCCTTATTATTTATATACATATAGATATATCAAATTATATAAATGAATTTAAGTACTTACACTGTTTAAAAAATGCACTTTCAAGTGAATATGGTACTGAATCATTCTAAATGAATACTGAACAAAAGAAATGACTTATTTTCTTAGAAAGTCACATTTGGCTAAAAGATAAAAGGAAAATATCCATTTCCTCCCTATTACAAATGGAGAAAATAAAAGACTGTACAAATAGGAACCTAATAAATAGAATTTTTATAGTGCCACCTGGGATCCTAGTATACTCCTTTTTTCTCAAATAATTTCAGTATACATGTGTTATCACAGCTACCCAGGGTAGGGGATGATTTTTTGTTTTCCATAAATGTTAATCTTTCATTAGTGTTTTAAAAGAGCAAAAAAATTCCATTTATTATTTTCAAAATTTTTGAAGGCTAAAAGTCATTTGGTATCAAGAAAAAGGAAAATTTTCTGTTACCTATGGTTTTCCCTTAAATCACATAATACTTTTTGTATGCCCTCACATTATACTGTTAAGGTGAAGTTTCTGCTTTTAATAAATTCATATACATCTGGTCAGTGTACATCAACTGACAGCCCCATCCCTTTCTCGGTAAGAGGCACCTTTATCCTTGAAGAAATGGGTATATGTAACTCAATATATCGAGGCACATTCAGGGAGCAGAAAACAGTACAGTCCAAGTATAATTCTATGGGAAGGATTTGGAATGTTTTTTAAAGTGGAAATATCAACTATTTTGAATTGGAAATAAAATGGTAAAGACTTTAAAACTTTTACATTTTTGTTTGCATGATGGTATCAAAAAACAAATACTTCATTGTGTCTAACTTACAGTAGTAGGGATAATATGCATCCTTATTCATGGTTTAATTTTTTAAAAGTTCAGATGGTAGGTAATTGAAAAGAAAGAGTAAGAACATTTCTTTGTATTTACAGATGACTTTACTTACCTTATAAACAGAACTGCCTCCCACTATCCAAACCATGTCCACTTTACTTCTTAACTCTGGTTGCTCAATAAGTTTTAAGGCATCATCCAGACTTTTGGCAAGAAAATGAGCTCCTTTTGGAGGTTCCCTGAGGTTAAGAGAAATAATTACATATAATTTCTATAAAACCAATTCATACTAGTCAAATAATCTGTTTAGGAAGCAATAATTATAAAACTAAAAATCATCATAAATGTGAATCCTTTCAACAAAAACCAGTTACCATCAGAATGGCTTATGGCCAATAATTTTAACCCACATTGATGTGTGTACGGTCCACAATGAATCAAAAAACAAAAACAGTTCTGTATCTCATGATGTTTATGGTGGAAAAATCAGAACAGTAGCTGTCTATGGAGGGATGGGGTAAAGAGTCACTGGGAAGGGGCGTAAGGAAACTTTCTAGGGGTTATAGTAATGTTCTATATCTTTGATATGGGGTTCTATAAGTGCATACATTTGTCACAGTTTAGCAAATGTACACCTAAGGCTTGTGTATTTCATTATCTAAAAAAAAATTAAAGAAATATTGAACTCTAGTTAATGATGTGTATGCTGAAGTCGTTAGAGAAAAACATACTAATTTCTGCAGTTTACTTGGAAATGCATAAAAAGAACAAGATCAAGTGATGGATGGATGGATGATAAAACAAATATAGTAAAATGTAAGAGGCAGAATTGATGTGGTGGGTATACAAGTGTTTACCATAAAGTTTTGTATGTTTGAATGTTTCATGCTAAAATGTTGGAAAAAGGGTAGTATGTTTGGATAACTATGATTTGAAACGATATTCAAACAATGTGATGAGTGGAGAATTTCATGTTTCGAACTTTATTGAAATGGATCAAATATTAAAAATGAGCATATTATTACTTATGTAATTAAAAATTCAAAAAGGGAAGTTAATTAACGAGGGTTTACATTGATTAGCTCAATCTCTCTCAACCTCCACAAGTGTGGTTTTTTTGGTGGAGGGGTGGGGCTAGAGGGAAGGTTGCAATTCCCTTTGTAAATGAGAGACATTCAGAATTAGGCTTTGATAGTGACAAGAAAGAAAAATTACAATTTGAAGTCAATATTTTAGAGTGATGCTTTACAAAATTATAAAATTGCCTTTAAACTAGTCGTTATAACAATGATTAATCAAGAGCCAATGGGGACCATTCATTCTTTCGGCTGCCTCCCGCCTTGCCTCCTTGATAGATATTTTATGTATTTCATTGTATATCTTCAAAGCAGTTAAGACACCACAAAGAAAGTATTTTGACTAAAGGCTGGAAAAAGACATGGAAGCCAAGGTGAGGTTAAATGAGGCAAGGGATCCTTTAAGGTACTAGGGCAGTTGTAGTAACTAGCTTGGACCAGGCTGTTCAGGGGGAGAATTCAATCTAGAAGACCTGGAGTTGGGGGAGAAGATAGTCAAGTTAATAAACAAAGTCTAGAATGATTGAAACAGAATCAGTGGCATGAAAATGGTTAATGGGATTAAGGTGAAGACTACTTTGCTCTTTTGTAGTGAGTCTGGAAAAGGAAAAGAATAGATTGTTTCAGATTTTAGTTCCAACAAAGGCATGGATAAAATGTTTCTGTAAAATGTTGCTATTTAGCAGTTTAGAAATAAATTTCACAGGAAACACTGGACCCCTGAATGGTAGAAAGAAAAAACAAAAGGTTGGGCTAATGTTTGAATTCATAAGCCCCTTTATTGCACAAACCCTAGAAACACAGTAAATAGCACATAGCATACACTCAATATTGTGACTTATTTTGTTGCTAAATTTCCTTCTTATAATTATTCCAAACCAACAGGGAATGGATTTCCTGACAATGGAGAGTGGGTATGTGGTAGCATACAAATTTTGTGTCAAGAAACACGTGGACATGCTTGATATCTTTTTTCAGACTTAGAATCCTGAATTCCTTCAGAGGGTTGTCCTACTATTTCATGTTACTAGCAGTCCTATGTGGGTACATAGGACATTTTTATAGATGATGATATTGAAGCTGAGGGTTTAAGTAACCGATGGTCACAGCCAGGAAATGGTGATTCTGGGATTTGAACTTCAGCAGACTGATGTTGGAGCCTGAGCTGGAACTTCTTACATTGATACTGTGTTGTCAATTAGTGGCCATGGGCTACAGGGTGTCAGATAGGATGGTGTAGCCTACTTTGGGCAAAGCCCTCAGACCAGTGTCTTATGGTCTTTGGCAGCATCATCTGATTATCGCAGGGTACCATATACACATTATTTTTTCCCACAGTGCCTGATGTGAAAGTAGATGACCTGGTAAATGGAATTCTGGCCCAATTTATATGGGGATTGTTGGGAAAGCATTTAAAAAACAAAAGCCCTAGGCTAGAATCCCATATAACCAGAATTCAAATATGGTCAAATTAAGACATTTAATACCCAGTCTCTAGAAATGTGATTTTCAATTATTTAAAATTGGTTCAAGTGTGCTCCATCCTCATAAATGAATACTATGCAGCCACTAAAAATATTTTTAGAAATTAAAATTTTAATATGTAAAATGGGGAAAAAGGCAGGTTATGAATACATGGGATGATCCTGTTTTCTGTAAATCATCCAATGGACCATTAATTCTGTGAAAATTTCTGAACCCCAACTTTGCTAGGGGATATGCTAGATGCTGGGAATAGAGATTAAAAAAAGTACTTTCTGGACCAAAAAGATGGTAATGGCAGGCACAGAAATATCTCTGCAGTGGCAATAAAGTGAAAAGGACATGCAATGGAAGGATGTGGAGGATGCAAGACGGGCACAGAGGTGGTGCATCTTCTGGGTGGAGTGATGAGGGAGGATACTCCTTGGAGTATGATCCCTTAGTCAAGTCTCTAAGGAGATAAACCCAAGTGCAAAACACAGAAGTGACAGACCACCATTAGATAATTGTGAGGCTTATACTAAAGTTACAAAAGTCATTTAACATAAGAAAGCTGCAAGAAAGTTGAGGGCAGAAGAAAAATAATCTGTGATGAGGTTTAAAATACTAAAGGATAGAACAGAGCAAGATCTTGAGGACAGAAAAAAATGAAGCCTGATTTTGATAGGAGGGAATTTCTTTTTTGTCTGAAGATTAAGGGAAAGAACAAAGTGATGTGTTAAGGTGAAAATGATGAGATCACAATCCTGTTCATTGTGCTCTCGTTAACATTAATTTTTCTATAACCTATAAAGTAAGGTAATTTTGTTGAAGTAGCAAAGGTTGGGGGAGTAGAACCTGATACCTGTATGTGCCTTCTGTGTGCCAGGAATTTATATCACAAAATTTCAATTAATCCTCAAAAATCACCATAAGAAGTTGTCATTATTAATCCCATTTAGTATATAAGGAAATTGAGATTCAGCAAGGCTTAACGTTAATAAAGCCTAAAGCCACAAAGTTAATAGGTGCTAGGTGCTAGGTATCAGAAGCCAGGTTGGTAAGTCGTTGCTATACCAAGAATGTGTGCGGTGGTGAGGGAACTGCAGTCTTTGAGAGGTGGAGAAAGTTTTATCACTGTGGAGAATATGATAGTGAGACCATAAAAAATTATTACACCATTCAATGTTAGATAATTTTTATGGAATGAAGATAATTTACATCTTGTATCATGGAGGCAATTTTGGATTTTCTAAAGATGCTGTTAAACCTACAGCACTGCAGTAAAATAATTTAATTTTTGCTTCCAAAGACCTTCAAAGAGTGATTGAGATATAAGTTGCATACCATGTAATTTATTCTTGTAATGTGTACAATTCAGTTAACCTTTTAGTATGTTTATAGTGATACACCATCACCACTATCTGCCTTCAGAATATTTCCATCACCCGAAAAAGAAACCATGTACCTGTGCTGTTATTCCCCACTCCCAGCCCCCTCTGCCTCTGTGTAATGTAGGAAGGGGGCAAGAGAACTAAAATGTTAAATCAAGCTGTATTCAGAGACTGCGATATGCTGATCGGCCTTACTGCCAGACCATGAGGAAACCTGCAGAACAAAGGAGGATTTTTGCTGGGATTGTTAATAACCCATTCTCTACGCTATAAAAGAAAAAACAGGAAAACAGTCTAAGTGGTACCGTACACAAAGTAAAGTCATTTATTCCCTTCGGTCAAAACCATGGGGAACCTATGGATCAAAGGCTGGGAATTGCCAGCATGCCTTTCATGCTACATATTCTTTTCTTTTCTTGCTACACACTCTTATCCTTCCTCACTATATGCCCATAACATCAAAGGAAAATGGGTTAACAGTCTTTAAACTGTAATTCATAGAACTAAAGAATGATATATATATATATGTATGTATGTATATATGTGTGTGTGTATGTATGTATGTACATACACACACACACTCTCACTGACTTCCCTGAATATGCTGTCTACAGAGCATTACCCCTTCTCTAATAAACTTTCCTTTTGACTCTAACTTTGGTGTGTGCTTAAATTCTTGTGCTCAGCCAAGAACCCTTTTCTCTCTCAGTACAGGGCTTGAGTTCCCCCAACTCGGGGGAATTTGCCCTGTCCTGCATCATATGCCTATTCAGGACATTTCATATAAATGGAAACATGTGGTCTGCTGTGTCTGGCTTTGTTCAACCTGCATGGTGCTTTCGAAGTTCGTCCATGTTGCAGCATATATTAGTACTTCATTCCTTTTTACTGTGGAATAATAAATATTCCATTGTATGAATATAGCATTTTGTTTATCATTCATCAGTTGATGAACATCTAGGTTGTTTCCAGTTTAGGGATGTTATAATGATGCTACTTGAACATTTGTGTACAAGTTTTTGGGTGGTCATTTGTTTTCATTTCTCTTGGCTATATATGAAGGAGGGAACTAATGGCTCATATAACTCTATGTTTAATTTTTTGAGAAAGATCTGTTTTCCAAAAGTGGCTGTATAACATTTCTTTTATAACAGTTCAAGCCAAAACTTGATTGTCTGGAAAGCTGTTGGAAAGCATTTTTTCCCTTTAACTTATTAAAGAAATAGTTACCCAAAATAACTAGTATGGGGCAGCAAAATTTGGGATTATCTTGAGGATTCAGTTTCTTCTTACATGGGGGAGTGAAGGGTGGTGAAAAATTGAGTATCTCCAAAAACTTGCACGAGCAATAGTGATTTATATATGTAAATCTCTCCTCTTTTATTTAGGACTTAGCAGTGCCTGGCACACAGCAGGTGCTCAGGATATGTGTAGAATTGACTAGCAATTGACCAGGAAAGCACAAGCAAGGACAAAAATAAACTAATTTTTTTCCCTACCTTGTATCCCTATTTCCTGGGCATGCTTGATAATAAAGACTTTAAATTTTCTCTGCCTTAAAAAAAATAAGCAAAATACACCAACGAATGTTGTATATAAATACATAAGAGACAACCAAACCCAATTACACACACCACAGAGGTTATAAAAAAGAAATTACATTCATCATTTGAGAAGATTTGCTGGCTCAAATGAATTTTTTTCCCACTGAAATTTCTTTATGTTTGTTTTAGCTCAAGCTAGCCATAAATAAACTTGAGTAGTATTCAAGAATGTTATTAAAGAGTCTCTGGAAATGGCAATACAGTCTGTGAATTTGGATTCCACCAAGTAAAGAGATAATCAGAATATCCTAGCAACCACTAGAAAGAGAACAGTATAAAGATTGAGGCAGATGGCAAGCTGCACATCAATTTAGTCCCTATCAACCAAAGGCAATCAATGCAAATATTCTGGCACACTTTCTTCCAGGTTTTTTCCTGTGCCATTCTTGGAGAGATCTGGGAGAGAATACAGAAGCCTCAACTCCCTTAGCCTATAATTGTGTAAATGTTTTTTTCTTACCTATGATGTGTTCACTTGGCTAGGCTATAGTCCTGTTATTCAGACAACTGAAGTGTTACTGGGAAGGTATTTTATAGATGTTATCAAAGTTGATATTTGGATAACTTTAATCAAGGTAGGCCTGATTCAGTCAGTTGGCAGGCCTTGAAAACAGATCTGAGGCTTCCCTGAAGAAGAAATTCCACCTGCAGACATCAGCTTCAGCCCCTGCTGATGACTTCCAGCCTCCCTTTCCTGATGGCGAGCCCTACAGATTTTGGACTTCCCTAGTCAGCCCCCACAACTGTGTAAGCCAATTCCTTGTCAGATATTATAGGTATCTTCTACTGTTCCTGCAAGCAAGTAGTGCCTCTAGGATACTGCATTCTTTTTTTTTAATGATTACTTTAGCAGTTTAAGAAATAATTACCATGGCAATCCCAAACTTTTCCTTAAGTCTAATTTAGGTCAAACCTCCCCACCCCTAGGCAAACAAACGAACAAATAAACCTTGAGGTTCAGGAAGTTCTATTTTAGTGGGTTACGATCAATGTAAGCAACAAAAAAGTATATATATAGAAATAAGGATACATCACACGTGGAATAAAAGAAATGGAAGCCATGGTGAAGGTCAAAGCATGAAATATACTTCAAAGATAGTCTTAAAGCTATTTACTCTCTCCTACCCCTAAGTTCACAGGGCATTTCCAGGCATCAGGAACTATCAACTCCAGTGTTAGCTTGAAGGACAAAAAAATTCTGAGCAGAGGCCAACTGGACATACTTCCTTTTCCCTAGGACCATTTCAATACTTTGAAAATTTTGATCTCCAGACACAGGGTGAAGGACACAAATATCATTTGGGTATTGTGGTAAACTAGGAATAATAATAGGGCACAAGATTATGACCAGTGTTTGCCTATCTTAAAATTTACATCTTACTGAATTAAGGCTGGGTCCAGAGAAGGGATAATCACTTTATTTTGGCCAGTCCCAAAACATGTATTTTGATTTTATGTGAGGCTCAAAAATGTTATTTACATTATAGAACTAACATCTGACTTTACTGAATTGAATTGAATGATGGTTCAAGGAAACTTTCAATTGTTACCACAATGAGAGTTAATTTAACTTTTCCAGGAGATAAAATCAATCACTTAGGTAGAAGTTATTGTCATGTAGCATAAATAACCTATTCATTTTCTGTAATTGCCTTTGTGATATTAAGCAGCTTCATCAATAGTTACACATTCATACTGTTTAAGTTTGTCATCCATTGACCTCTACCATAAGAAATGGTATATTATTTTTTTGTATTGAATCTATGTTACAGTACTTACTTGAGTTCTCTACTGAGAACTAAATTAATTCTGTCCTTTAAGGGTCGATTCTTCTTGGGAATGGAGAACCAGGTCTTCCTACCCATAATCACCAAATTCCTTTTACCTACAAAATCGCATTAAGAATAGGTATATTTTGGGAATATACATATATATTTTCATATTTGTATGTATATACAATTGTCATATTGACATCTAGTGGCTCTGCTTTAAAAAAATTAAAATTTAAAACAGCTTTACCAAAATTTATCATTAATCACCCATTAGCTAAATAATGAAGACTTAGAACAATGTTTGATATCTAAAAAATGCTGTTTAACTATTTAATAGTATTATTCATATTTGTATGAATAGTATTATTCATATTTATATTAATAATCATACTTTTAAAGATAATTGCTTAATATTACACTTAATTAGCTTACACTTAATTAACATGCTTTCAATTTGTGCCTCTTTCCTTAAAAACTTTATAAACATAGTTTCCATTTTGGGTTTGATTATTTAGGAGAAAAAAGATTTGAGAGCTAGATATCTGGATCAAAGGAACATACACATTTCTGATTCTTGGTATGTTCTAGCTAACAAAATGAGTGCATGTTTGTTTTCTTAAAAAATTATTAACTTGGTTTTATTTAAACAAAAAAACTACTATTTACAAACTGCAAGGAGTAAGACTAAGCATTCTCCCATATTTTGCTTCCTATTACCAGACTACTTAGGATTCTATGGAGTGGTTCATGTCAATTCTTTAGCTTCAAGCTCTTGCCATCTTGTCTTTATCAGTAACCTAAGTGTCAAGTCCAAGGACCTTGTATCCGTCCCGTTAGAAAGTTATGCTGCACATGCTCCTTTCTGTTTTCCCTGTTTACTCTGCTATTTCTCCTCCTACAACCAAATATACATATCTTAGGTTTTAAATGGGTATCCCCATACCCCATATTCTTTTCCTTGGTTATCCTCTTCTCTCCAATGTCTCAATTCACTTAGTACCAGTGCCTGAATATCTTACAGGTACCTCAAAATCGTTACAAATGCACACTCTTCTCCACTCCTTTATTCTCCGTATCACCCAGACTCTTAAACTGAAATCCTGAGAGTTCATCCTTGATGCCTTCCTGTATCACCTTTAACTTCTTGATCTCCAAATCAAGTATCATGTAACTGTTCTTTGGACTTTTATCCTCTCCACTCTTATCTTCCAGCGGCTATTCTAAGGGTCTCCTCTGGTCACCCTGCCGTGTCAGCCTCTCCCTAGCTACCAGTTCTGCTCAATACCTCAATTGTGTACGCGCCCATATTAAATTTCAAAGGTCACCAAAAAAAGTTTAATAAATCTTGGGAACTGCATACAGATCAATAGTAAGACAAAAGGTCCCAGGTTAACGTAGAAAACTTTTCGTTTAAGTAAAATCTGCACTGGTAAGCTTACTCAAGCAACACACTTCGTGAACCTCAATCACCTAAAAACCCCACATTACCTTCTGAAGAGGTTGTGGTCATTCTTTGGAAATACTTGAATTCATTCCTATAAGTTAGAGAAACAGTTACTCAGAACGTTATCGTGTGGATTCAGGCTCTAACCACCAGACAAATGTTGTGCTGGGGGTCTCTAAGACTGGGACTTTGCTGTGAGGGCGCCGCGGGAGAAATGCTTCGCGGGGCAGCAGGAGCCGGGACACAAGTCAGTAACTTGCCCTCTCAGTTTCTGATGCGGTGGAAGCCCAGGTCCAGCTCCTGTTGGCTTAGGCCGCAAGACCAACCCCATCCTCGCACCGAGGGTCGGCCCAGCGCAGCCCGGTCCCTACGCCCTGATCAAGGGCAGCTAGTGCCAACCCTGTCCATTCACACCCAACCCGCCCAGGCCCGGCAGGCACCTACCTGAGCGGGGGCCAGGGCAGGTCTCCATCCTTGCCGATGCCCATGTTCTGGGATACAGCGACGATGCAGTTTAGCGGACGAACCATGATGGCGACAGTAAAAACCCCAGCGTTCGCTCGCGACACCAGAACTCGCGGTTAAATTTGGCGCGTAATTGTGGCCGCCCCCGCTATCTCCATTTGTGCAGGCGACACCCCGCCCCCGGCCCGCCCCGCGCCCCGGCGCACGTCTGGGTCGCGGCGTGCTCGCCTCCGCACACACCGGAACAGCGGCTGCGGGCTCGCGCCCCCGACTCGGCCCCGGCCCTGGGCTGTCACTCCCTGTCCTGCGATGTCGCGCCGGAAGCCGGTCCCTGGCGCCTCCGCTGCCGCTGGCCCAGCTCATGCAAGGCAAGCGGTTCTGAGCAGATTCTTCCACGCTACGGGAAGCCTGAAATCCACCTCCTCCCCAGCGGGTGCAGCGGAGAAGACAGACCCTGACTCCGACTCCGCAGCGCCCCTCGCGTCCTCTTTTCCGCCTCAGTCGCTGCCACACTTGGTGAGTTTCGTTCAGGACGCGGCGGGGGTCATCGGGTGGAGGGGGCGGGGCAAGGTGGGCGGGGACGGTGCTTGTGGGTGGGGCGGGAGGAGACGGGGCCCGTGCGAGAATCAGCCCCGAGGCGGTGCCAGAAGAGAAAGGGACGGGCTTCCGGAAGGTGAAGGCGGGAAAGCCAGTCCTCCATCCTAAGTGTAATTCAAAGATTGTAGTTTCCCCTTGGGGTAATAGACTTGAGGCCAAGATCACACAAGTTCGTAATGACGGACTAGAGACTGGAAGTCTTTCTGATGAGGTTAAGGTCCTGTAGGCAAAGGATACAACTTTAACCTTTATCTTCCCACCCTTCCCAAGCCCCGCTGAAGTTTGAAGAGGAGCTTTATTTCATTTGTATGGATTCTTTTAGGCGACGAGACAAAAACTGCCGTTAAATCTCTGGTTTTTAAGGCTGCAAAAGCATTGTTCACCATTTCAAACCACTAAATGCCGTCATATTGTGTAGTTCCCCAGTGACTACACCCCTTGTAGTTCATATTGTAAAGTCTGTTACACAGTTAGGGTGGATAACGTTTATTAAGACGGTACAGATGTGATGGTTAGTCATTCGATCCTTCCTGTTGCTTGCCACCCTTCAACTGAGTAAATAAGTAGTTGTGTGTGGGTCCTCGCCCCCTCGCCAGGGACACTGCCACAGGGAAAAGCCTAGTACGGTATTTCTCAAACTGAGGGTGTTGAAAGGGTTTGCAGATTAGCGTTTAGCCACCCTATAAGTTTTAATGTGGGTGACAGGTTGGCTGCTTCAAAACCTTTTTTCCTTAATTTATATTTTTTCTGTAGAGTGATTGCTTCTCTCCTGTTTTTGTTTTTTGACCATAGTCTACATTTTCATGAATTCACCAAGATTTTATTTTATAGCCACTGTTTCGAGGATATTTGGTGAAAGACAAGTTTTTGACGGGCTTCCTGCCAACAAATATTCATAGCCTTATGGTATCTTAAAGGGGTGAACAGAAAACATAAATTACAGTTAACATTCCCAAAATGATGTTGTTCTTTTTATTGCCTAATTTCACCCTTTATAAATATTTTTATTCTTAAAGGTATTTTATTTAAAGTATGTAAGTAGGGTAATTCAAATTGATTGTAAAGAAAGGTGGCAGTCTTGTTTCTAACTGATTATAGTAGGGTTGGAGATGCTGAGGCTTGTGACCTGCCAGTCTCCACCTTGACTCTGATGATGGTAAAAACCTTCATCCATAGGTCTTTTCAGAACTCGGAGTCCATGATTCTAGGAAGGGTGGATGCTAGGACCTCGCTGTCATTCAGAAGTAAGGTTTAAATTATTTTGCATGCGTCAGATTTTGAGATTAGAGATAACACATCATTTTCTAACCTTCCTGATATAGGTTGCAGAAACTGACAGAAGTAAAAAGAGACCACTGGAGAATGATGGGCCCTTTAAAAAGAAAGCAAAGAAAGTCCAAGAAAAGGATGGACAAAGTGATTCAGTAATGTCTAGGAACCCTGGTGAGTTCTATGGCAAGGATTTTTCATTCTCTTCAGTCAGGGCTCTGATATTCTTAGATTATCCAGAGGGCAGAGGAAGGTATGGGAGAGTAGTGCCATTTTTTTTTCCTTTGTGGAAAAGGCCTCTATTGTGCTTATGTGGAGAGGCCCCTCCAAAAGTGGTGGTGGTGTGTGTAGGAGGTTGGGGGAGAGGAGGTAAGATTAGAGTTTTGTAATTTGGCTGTAGTTGCCTAGTTTTCTGTTTTATTCCCACTAGCTAATTTTTGTCCTGATTATTAAGGTGAAACATATTTATTTTAAAAATTCCAAGCATTACAGAAATGTGTCAGGTAGACAGTGAAAGACCCTATAATCCCTCCCTTTCATTGAGGCCTACTGCTAATGTTGGGGGGTACTGTATATTTCAGGGATTTTATTTACACATATAGACCCACAAATTAGTTAATAGTTTATAAGTTATTCTCTATATACTAATTTGCAACTATATTTTCCACTTAGCTGAACATTTTGAATAGTTTTCAATGTCAGAATGTGTAGATCTACCCCGTCCATTTTTTTTGGTAAATTTTAATTTATTTATATAATTTTTTTTTAAATTGTAACATTGGTTAATGAAATCTAGTAAGTTTCAGATGTACAATTCAACAATAAGGCATATATATTTTGCATTGTGTGTTCATAGCCCATAGTTAGATTTCTGTCACTACATGTTTGACCCCCTTTGTTCCATCTACCTTCTCCCTCCACCCCTATCCACTGGTAACCTCCATTTTTTTTTTTTTTTTTTTTTTTTTTTTTAGTATGGAGCTTCTTTTTCTGTGTGCCAAAAGGTTTTGGATAAAACCATCATTCTTGAGCTCCTAGACTTCTAGAGGTGGTGTTGGATATATAGATGGTTGAGCAGAGTTTTTCTCTAGTTTGTGGCCTTAGAGAATTTGTAATAAGGGAATACAGAAAATGCTTTTTTCTTCATTATTTCCATATTCAAACTGATGTAAGCCTTTCTGAACTGACAGCAGCTCAGGAACGAAGCTTCATGGTGGAATCTTCCTTGGCAATGGTGGTAGTAGGGCCATGAAGGAAGGTGAGGAAGGTGAGGAAGAGGGCTTGAAAGTAAGCCTTCAGGGGATCTCACCACCCAAAGTCCTCGTCGTTAGGTCCACATTGCTCCAGACCTGGCCAAATGAACTCTGAAGTTTGTAGAAATAAGGCCAGAGATATGTAAGTTTTTGAAATATGAACTTTACAGTTTACTTAAAAAAGTAATGGGAAGAATAGAGAGGAACGTCCACCAGCCAGAGAAGTTGCTGGCTACTTCACCTCAGTTTTTAACATGTCAGTTTTAGATATTCTTTCTTTGCCTGAATACAATCCCAAGATTTGCACCCCACTCCCATCCTGGGAAAGTATTTTTGTAACCATTGGAGGGAAGTCCTTGCATAATATACAAACTTATAGTATACTTTTGAAGAGTGATTCAAATATACATTTGAAAGGGGGAGAGTAACAGTACAGAGAGTGAATATGTACATTTGAAGAGATTCAAATATACATTTTTCTAGCTATGAGATTAACAGGAGACAAGATATAGTATATATCCAAAAAGAGGTTTAACTATAAATATGAACAGTTTTAAACATTTTTAAATGAACAAAACACAACTCTTGCCCTCAGACTGTTTTTGCTTTAAAAGGGAAGGTAAGAGATAATAAGTGCAGTCCCATTTCCTTATATTTAGTAGTAGCTAAATTATAGTATTGGCCTAAAGGGTAAAATAATATATTCTGGCTTATAGTAAATATCTAGTAAATGACAGTTTCCCTTCTATGGATTCCTTGCTTATAAATAACTGCAGACTGTGATAAGTGCTATAGAGAGATATGACCTTGTTATAGGAGCACAGAGAAAGAAAAGCTGGGAAATTGGAGAGTTTCCTGGGAAAAATAGTGTTGAGATGGGTCTTGATGAATGAGTAGAATTTTGACATGTGGAAATTGGGGGCAGGGGTATTCTAGGAAGAAAGACTGGCATGAGCAAAGCTGTGGAAGCAGGAAAGCAGGTGTATCTGGGGTGGTGATCTGGTTTCCTTGGTCCACCCTGGTGTCAGTATCTTTAAGTTTTTCCCAGTCCAGAGTCCTCCCAGCTTCTGCCTAGAGGACAGAGAACTGGGAGCTGGTGAGAAGTGGCTCATTTTCTCATTATGTGGTAAGCCCGTATTCCCGTTAGTATTCATCTGGCTTAGGCACAGTACTGCACCTTAGCTGTGCCTGCTATGCCTTTTTACGGGATATCTCTAGCCCTCTGCTGATGTGGAGAAAGGACAGATGTCTTTGAGTGTTGAGTGGCATAGAGGTCTAGGGATCAAATTACTCTGAAACAATCCTCTTTATTTTAGAATTTCCCTTAATTCCATTTTCAGAGGTACTGGTACCCTAATTCCTGAGCCTTTAAAGCATTTTGTGTTGTAAATAGGATTGGTTCTTGTTTTTTTCACTACTGACTTAGAATTTTGCTTTCAGATATGCTAAATTGGTAATTGCTCATTCCTTTTTCCTTCTAGCTTCAGATATTACCTCTTTTTCTCTCTGTCCTTATGGACTTATATCTAAAAAGAAAAAAGAAAAAAAAAAGGGCAGGGAGTTTCAGGACCAAGCGAAATTAGATGTGTGTGTTTCAATATACCATCCATAACCTCCACCCAGTGTTTCTTTATTCCCTTGTTAGGTTGATCCCTTTAGTGAGAAGCTTTCTCTTTAAAAAACTTATGTTGGTTATGAATTGACATAACAAGACAAAATACTATATTGTATTTTCTTCTGATTTGCCAACTAAGAGCCAAAGAGAAGTCTGAGGACCAAGATTGTTTTACAGTCTTTGGAAAAGTTGAAAGAATTCTACTGTGATTCCGCCCTTCCTCAAAATAGAGTCCAGAAAGAGCCTCTTCAGGAGGGATTTGCAGTTCTGCCAAAATGTACTGATTTTGACGATATCAGTCTTCTGCGTGCAAAGAATGCAATTTCTTCTGAAGATTCCAAATCTCAAATTAGTCAAAAGGTATGTTAACAGTTATATAAATGAATATCCATCTACCCGGAATAGTATTAGTTTCTGTGGGTCCACACAGGGCATGGTTCCCAAACTTGGCTGATCATCTGAATTAGTTGAAGGAGCTCTTACTTTTTATTTTATTTTGAAATCCCTGGAGATTCTGATTTACTACGTATTAAGGAGGGATGAATTGGTTTGTATTAATACAAAACAAAGCAAAGCCTCAGGTGATTCTGATGTACAGCCTGGGTCAGGAGCCATTGACTTTCAGGGATTCTTTGTTGATAATTAATACAAGCACAGTTTCTTCTAGTCCTCCTTAAAGTTTCTGTGATTAGCCTGAACAGTCACCATAGGCAGTGCATGTAGATGTTTTCAGTTCAAAACTTGGTTAATATAAAGTAAATTCAAAGGTAGATCAAATGAATATGGGCTCTTCTACTGTTTTGTGATTTCTTAATGTTTTTCATCATCACGAATTTGGGGAATTTAGCTCTTGCTCCATCATTGAAATCTGTAATTCAGAATAGTGGTTTTTAGCCACTATTAAATTAGAATCTCTGGAGAATTTAAAAATATACTGATAGCAAGAACTTTTCCTTAGAATCATATTTAATTGGTTTTCAGTAAGAACTGGGCCTGGATATTGTTTAAAAGCTCTCATTTTAATATGTAGTCATGGTTGAGAACCATTGAATTAGAAAAATAGTCTTTACATTTTTTCAAGTGATTTAAATCTAATGAAAGCTATAGATTCTTTCCGTACAAAAATACCAAGCTAAGATCTACTGACTTAGGTTATCAGGAAAAAAAGGAATTTTGGTTCTTATTTTTGATCTCTTCTAATACTTAGACGCAGTTAACCAGAGTGTAGTGGTCATAAAGTATAGAGGCCAAAAGTTTGCCTTTTAAAGCTCATAATTTTTTATTTGGAGAATTTATGCTAGGGCCTCATAAAAGCCTATTTACTATTATTTTATGCATAGAATGACCAATTTGGCATTTCTGATTCACAGAAAATTAGAAGTAACCAGTTAGAAGGTATACCTAGAAATAGTACATGGATATAATTACAAGTGATAGATTTGATGGTATGGAAGGATACAGACGAATGGTAAGAAGCTACTGAATAAACTTAAATTCCCAGTGGTCTGGGACCATTAGTGTGGGTCAACAACCCCATAAGTCTTGATAGGTCTTAAAATTCCATTTTATCCTGATCACATTGAGTTGTCAAGACAAAGTTAAATTAAGTTCAGAATGCTGTCTCTGGGAATATGAAAGACTATACTATATCTGAGAAGTACTTTCACTCAAATGATGAAAAAAAATGTTGCTTAATACTCAGGTATTCAGATTGGCGTATATATGCATAAAACTATTTCCTCGATGCTTACTCTGATTACACATAAGAATAAGATAAGTAAAAACTTTTTTCTCCTAAGAACTATATGTTTTTAAGTATTAAATTTTCCAATATGTCGTATTCTTGGATTTTACATAAAAGTCTTGGATATGAAGTAGAAAATCCCCATCAAAATTAAAAGCAAACACTTAGTCCTGTCTGATATATTGACGCACTTTTCCTTGCCACACCTCCATCTATACCTTACTGTCGTGTTGTTGCTGATCTGCAGAGGTTTTCTGAGCTACACTTTCAGATTGCGTCTCTACCTGCTGTCCCAGCTAGGCTGAATTTTTTAAACATTTAGCAACTGTAAAGTACATGTTCTTGGGTTTTCTCTTGGACTGGAGTTCCCCTTTCTGGGCCATGTAGGACATTTCTCTTTCTCTTTTTTCTTCCCATGTTGGTCACCAGTTTTTTAGGCCATGTTTTTAATTCCAGGGGGAGCTGGTAAATTTTTTAGGTCTTGGCAGCGACATAGTGACAGTTAATTAAAAGTTGGATTTATCCTCCAAATTTGTCTCATTTTACCTTTTGTATAAATGAGCCTTAAAGCAAGGAATTTACTGTAAGCTGTGAATTGGAATTAATGACGGTTTTTATACAGGAAAGTAAGGATAGTGGGAATGCTAATGTTGAAAATGTAACTTTATGCTTTATGCTTTCCCAAAACTATAATTGTTGTTCTTTCTTGAATAAAGATATATGGAATATACAATCTTTTAGACTGTACTTGGTAATGTAAAATATTGCAACTTAAGCTACTAGCATGCTTGTTGAAAGTGATTCTGCCTTACTGCTAGATCATGCCTGCTTACTTTTTGTGCCTTACACATCTGGGAATAAATAATGAAAAGAAAAATGTTAATTATAGTAGGTTTAATAAAATTAAATGTAGAAGGAATATATAAAACATTTAATGTTCAGACTTTCAAATTTTTCTTTAATAATTATACTGTAGTTTAGTTTGGCTCATATTTGTTTTGTCTTTTACTTTGAAAAAATTTTAAGCCTACAAAAAAAATTTGTGTTAATATACTATGTACTCCTATAAACCTTTTGCTTAAATTCATCAATTGTTACTTTGTGACAGATTTGCAATCTCTCTCTCTGGGAACTATTATTATAATTAGTATTTCTTAAACTATAAAAATCTTTTGGTTGCCAGAACAGGACACTTTCTGATCTCAGTCATTTTGGATCATCACATGGAAGTTTTGAAAACCTAAAGAAAATTTCTGATTCTAAACCATCTAACAAAAGGACCAAAAGCATCTATACACCATTAGAATCACAATACATAGAAATGAAGCAGCAGCAAAAAGATGCAATTTTGTGTGTGGAATGTGGTTATAAGTATAGATTCTTTGGAGAAGATGCAGAGGTAAGTTGTTTTTTCAAACTTTCTTGTTTTTTTTGTTCAGCCTTAAATATTTTCCACTATTTTTATTTCATTTCCGATCTTATGAAAAGAAACAATGAATGTAATTAATCAATTACCCTTTAAAAATACTGTCATTTAAAGTAAAAACTAAAAATAAATGCTAACAAACTTGGTGGGTGCTAGACTTGTGGGGAAGGAAGTGAGGGGTCCCTGTTGGAATGTTGGTGCTTATTCTCTGTGGTGTTAGCTCAGTGCCTTTCACCCATCAAAGTTGATTGGATGAATCAGTTAGTGAACCATAATCATGTAAGTATCTCTGTTTCCTAATGAAGACTAAAGCAAGAAAAATAATTTGAGATGTAAGTAAGTTTCTCTGCTTACCGTAAATTTATGAATTTTCAGAGCCAGGTACATTCTTAAGTCTTAGTGGAAGAGCACATTAACTCTCCCAGCCACTGACAGAAATCTTAGGTTGGGTTTGTGTTTAATTTTGTTATTTGATGTAGCCTAAATTAAGAAGGATAGAAGTGAATTTGAGCATTTAAGGACAAGCTTAGGGCAAGAATGGCTGATAATGCTTTATTGGAGTCCCAGACGACCGTGACGATTCCATAGTTTTAGGCCTGGTTGGATTTCATTACCCAAGTGTGATGAGGTGGCACATCTGATGCCTCATGGAAGAGAAGTGAAGACTTAGTCAACTTCTTTTCCTTCAGTTTCTGAAATCCTGTTGCGGCAGGAAAATGGTGTTTTCTAGTTCAGATGGTATTATGCTGTGTTCTTTGTTATGAAGTTAGACTTTGAAACAGCCTGTTTCCTGAGGACAAGAACCATGATGTGGTTGGCATCCTGTAGTTGAAATGGTGACAAGGAATGCTGCTCTTTCCCCTTCTCTCCAGGTCAAATACAAAGTTAGTCTTGACCACAGTAAAGGCTGATGTTTCCTGCCCTCCAGTGATGAGCTAATACAGTTCAGAGATGAGTGGGATGGGAGTGTGAGAGTCTTGGAATGAGAGTTCCATGGCTCTAGTGAGCCATCTCTGAGCTATAGTGCTTTCTAGAAGACAGGGAGTCAGGTGTTACTGCCTGGTTTTGCATTCCTATCACTCACTCATCATGAATTAGCTAACTGGACCAGGGGGTTCTCTCCTCACTTCCTCAAAGATGCCCTTTGTTTAAGTAGGTTAATTTATATATACATAGCCTGTAGCTACTCCTAATTTTCAGTTATTTGCATGTGTTATGTAACAAATTCTTTATTACAGTTTCATGCTCTCTGAATTGTATAGTCCTTGTTCAGGAAAAGGTCAGCCCTTTCAAGTTTTGATAGAATTAAAGACATAGGAGACCTGTTGTATTTTTCTGAGTCATTTGTAGATATAGATGTTGGCCCCAAAGTTAGTCCATGGAAACTGCCAAAAATAGATTAAACGTTAGGTTTTTACACAGGGAATGAATTTTAAACTTTTTTATTGACATATCATACAAATAGAGAAGAGCACAAATCCTAAATGTTATATACCTTAATGAATTTTTAACAAAGTGAACAAACAGTACACGAGGGATCTTGAATATAAGTTTATTGATATTCTCTTTTTTATTTTTTGAGATTGCGGCCCGGGAGCTCAATATTTATTGCCATTTAGATCACAACTTTATGACAGCAAGCATACCTGCTCACAGACTGTTTGTTCATGTACGCCGCCTTGTGGCCAAAGGATATAAGGTCAGTTTTGACTT
This sequence comes from Eidolon dupreanum, assembly GCA_028627145.1. Classification (NCBI taxonomy): domain Eukaryota; kingdom Metazoa; phylum Chordata; class Mammalia; order Chiroptera; family Pteropodidae; genus Eidolon; species Eidolon dupreanum. The sequence continues at coordinate 60,150,758 of CM053501.1, read as the reverse complement.
CTGTTCCAGACAATGAAAACATGCTTTTTAAGGTGGTAGGCTCTAATCAGTTTTGGAATTTGGCGTTTTAGAGAAATGAGAGTATGTTATAATTATCGGAATTATATCTTCGTTAGATATTTAGGGTGAATTTTTAAAAAAACTGGTAAATATTTCAGAATTAACCTTTTAAAATCTCAAAACGTTTTTTTAAAAAAATTTTCCATCATATTGGTATTTAATTTTTCTTTATTTTGTTGAAGGTAGGAGTTGTGAAGCAAACTGAAACAGCAGCATTAAAGGCCATTGGAGACAACAAAAGTTCACTCTTCTCCCGGAAATTGACTGCTCTTTATACGAAATCTACACTTATTGGAGAAGATATCTTTTTGAAAAAGAATGTTTTTCTTAAATTTCACAAATATTTGTTTTAAATAACATTTTTTAAAAACTGTTTTTTGAATGGATACCTTTTTAATGAGATGAGGTGGAATGGTTACTTTGACTTTTGATTAGTATATTACTAAAGAGGGAAGGGTTTGTAATGGCTAGAAAGAAGCAATTTTAAAATTCCATAGTAAAAGGAAAGTTCATCATACATTAAGAACAAGAAAAAAGAGAGCCTGATAAAAGTTGATGGCAGCTTAGTAACTAAGTACTTAACCACAGCCTAGACCTATGTAGGCAGTGGTTAGGTACTTAGGGCCTATAAAGCTCCTCCAGGTCTTCCTAAGACAAGACCTTAAAAGTAACTTTTTAACTTCAAAATGAGAAAAGAAAACTACAAAGTTAGCACACAGTTAACTGCTTATAAAACAAGTAGTAGGGCATCTTCATTAATTGTTAGCTTCATAAAAATTTTATTGTTTTTCAAAAATGGAATATAGATGAAACTTTCACTTTGTAAGAATCCTTAATTTGCACAGTGATTGATCCCACATTTATGTTCATTCATAAATTCATTGGGTTACCTGAAGCAAAATGATTTCAATAGCCATGTCATAAAATTCTGTCAATTTATTAAAACCAAATATTTATATATAAAATGAGATAAAAATGTATTTTAAAATATGTACTATAGGATGAGATCAGGCCTCTTGGAATAAAAAGCTGTAGGGATAAGATCTTAAATGATGCTGTGTGAAAGTAATATTTCTGTTAGTTTATTACAAAACTACTTTTTTAGAGACATGCTTAGCTTCTACCCAAATTAGGAAGACTATTCTATTCCATTAATGTCATGATTAGGGAACACTTATCACTCAATGTGGACCCCCGCACCATTAATAGCTCTGTAAGAATCTGGTAATGTTAATGTTTCTTTTGTCTGAACTAGAGTCTCTTATTCAAAGCTTACTCCTAAAATAGTATTCCTCTCTGCTTCTCTTTTGCTTTGGCTATAGCTCTGCTGATGCCCAAAGTGGATGTTCCCAAAATCAGCATTGATCCCTGAGAATTTAATTAATGGGCTCACTACACACACATACACACTTCTATTTTTTGGTTTTCTTTTCTCACATCTTAAATTTTTTTTCTTTTTTTACTGTTTCTGGGAGCTGTTAGGCACTTTAAAGGAGGGAAGTGATTTATACTAATTTAGTGTATTCATGTTTTGACTTAGGGGATTAAACAGGATTCTTAAGGATTCAAGTCTCAGCATCATCCAAGGGTGTAAAGAGGGTTAACATTTGGGTTTACATAAGGTGTGAGCTGTTCTCTTAGGCCCTTTGGGAGTGAGAAGATAGTTGGCTGTCTTCATGAGCCTTATATCTTAGGGACTATGGTGCATGTAACTATGATCAGAATCAGAAGAATGAATGCTGTGTGGAAGATCTTTTCTTAGAGCAAAAATGCCTGGAAAAATAAACCATTTCAAAGGAGAAATCAGTTAATATTAATGAGGATGTAACATATATTTTCTTTAATAATTATTACATGTGAATCCTTTAGTCAAGCTGGATGATGCTGTAAATGTTGATGAGATAATGACTGATACTTCTACCAGCTATCTTCTGTGTATCTGTGAAAATAAGGAGAATCTTAAGGACAAAAAAAAGGGGAACATTTTCATTGGAATTGTGGTAAGTACTTTGTAGGTGAAGAACAAATGATAGTCGTTCATGGTATCTTGAAATAATGAGCAGTCATGGATGGTTTTTAATGAGAATGTCTGATGAAGTGTGCCTTCAAGTACTTGTACTAGAAAACAAGTGTTTTCCTCATAATTTTATGTTAAATCACTAGTTCCGATTTTCTCATATGGCTGCTTGGCACTCCAGATAGTTTCTGCCCAGTTCTAGGAGTCTAGGGTTGAAGACATAGTGACAGGCATGGGTGTGGACCATATACAAATAGCAGAATGAAACGCAAAGCCAAAACATGCATGGATAGCAAAGTGTTTCACAAGTTACCTCTAGGTATTTGAAATTAAATGATTATGGGATTGTTGTGTATAGATTTGGAGGAAAGGATAGTTGAGGGAAGATGATAGGCCAATATAAAACTTCATATTTAATATTATGAATATTTACAGTCTTCCAGATATATGTAATTTGTGAATCATAGTTTTATTAATCTTGCCTTCCAGCAATTTGAATAAATTTTCCCATTTGTAGACCTACCTGACTCTGCTGAAAATCTTAGACTTTTTCCAACTCTTCAGGAGTGTTAGACTCCTTTCTTCTGTTGTAGGTTAAGCAAAAGTAGGACTCCTTGCCTAAGTGATAACTAATTCTCTTGTTTTTTTCTAATTTTGCAGTCAGCTACATATCAACAAAAATTCTTATAACCCAAATGTCTTCAAATTACCTTTTAATACCTTATTCTGGCTGCGTAACTCTGTGCTAACTTGACATTTGCTTAACCAATAAGCCTTTCTCTCAGGGAGTTAGCATTACTATTGGTTGACTCTAAATGATTTTTTTATCCTTGAGAAGCATTTTTTTTTTTAATCTAGCCACAGGCAGTGATCTTTTTACAAATAGTAAGATTATTTGCTTTTAAGCTTTAACATATGTAATGTGCTATTTTATATTTACCAGAAACTCAGTCTAAAGGACAGAGTTGATAGTAGAGAATTCCTGCTTAGTGCTTTCAGAAATGCCTTCTGGCATACTGTCAGAGTTAACCAGTGTATGAACTGAAATACGAGAAAAATGAGAAATGATAGTTTGCCTCTCTAACGTTTTCTTGGGACCTGTCCTTGACCTTGATGACCACTTTTGGGTTGATGATGTCCAGAGCTCTGGCACCAGGCCACACCTCTCTTCTGAGCTCCAGGCTCCTGCATCCAACTTTTTATTGGACAAAACACTAAAAACTTGCCCTAATATCTCAAACTCAATGTGGCTGCAATGGATTTCTTCTTTCTTTACTTTCAATTCTGTTCTTGCCTGGTTTTTCCCCCATTGTAATGAGTGTCAGATGTTCCCCAGTCACTACCAAGGAGTTGTCTTTTGGGTATTAATCATCTGAAATCAAAGGCTTTGCTGTTGTAATACCACTGCGATCAGACCCTCTACTTTTAATGCAGTTTTATACAGACTGACTTTGGGTTTTTCAATATCATGTCCCACAGAGTAATAGATGTTGCAGGTGTTAAAATACAGACCATTTCTCTGATTTAATACAGAGGGGAATTTGACTGATAAAAATTTGTTCCTTGAACTTCTGTAAATAGCTTTTGTAAATGTTTGGTTTGTAAATTGGGAAATAAACATATATGTGTACTAATGTACTTATAGTCCAGCTATCTCGGTGCTAGAGAAGGCCTCAGCCTGAACTGAGGTACTTTAACCAAAAATGAAGGATTTAAAAAAATTACAAAATGCATAAAACAGAATGCATAATTATAGTGTAGTGTGAAGCAACTACTCAGGTCAGGAAATATAACACTACCTACTGAAGGGCCCCTTCCCTCTGCAGGTAACTGGAATCCAGATTGCTGTGATAATTTTCTTGCTTTTAGTTTTAGTTTCAGCACCTTAAACTGTATATAAATGTAAACATATTGTATGTAATTTTCCCCCCAGCTTTATTGAAATATAATAATTAGTTGCTCATATTTACATTGTACAATTCATTGAGTTTCTTTTCCAATTATAGTTGGCACACAATAATACTAATTTCAGTTGTACAGCATAGTGATTAGAGATCTATATAACTCACAAAGTGATCACCCCACTAAATCTAGTATCCCTCTTTCCCCTTACATATTTTTACAACATTGTTCACTATTTCCCTTATGCTGTACTTTATATCTCTATGACTATTTTATATCTCTCCATTTGTACTTAATCTCTTTGTCCTTTTTCACTGTCCACTCAATCTTCCTCCTGTCTAGTAGTCCTTAAAATAGTCTCTGTATCTATGAGTTTGTTTCTGTTTTTGTTGATATTGTTAATTTCGTTCTTTAGATTTCACATGTACATGAAATCATGTGATATTTGTCTTTATCTGACTTAACTTCATTCAGCACAATACCCTCTAGGTCCATCAAGGCAATATCTTTTTCCATCCCCTTCCTTTTAGTCTGTGTGTGTCTTTTAATCTGAAGTAAGTTTCTTGTAGGCAGCCTCTTTATCTTTTGGTTGTAGCACTTAATTCTTTTCCATTTGAGGTACTCGGTGATAGATATGTAATTATTACCATTCTTTATTCATGTTTTTGATACATGTTTTTTCTTCTTAAAGAAGTCCCTCCAATATTTCCTGTAATACTGGCTTGGTGTCAGTGAATTCCTTTAGCTTATTTTTGTCTGAGAAGCTCTTTATCTGTCCTTTAAATGATAGCTTTGCTGGATGAAGTATCTTGGTTGTGGATCTTGGGTTTTCATCACTTTGACTATTTTGTGCCAAGCCCTTCTGTCCTGCGAAGTTTCTTTTTAGAAACCAGCTGCCAGTCTTAGGGTGCTCCCTTGTAGGTAACGAATTGCTTTTCTCTTGCTGCTTGTATGTAATTTTTTGGGTCTTGCTTCTTTTGTTTACAAAATATTATTTGTATGAGATTCGTTTACATGTGTTAATGTAGTCGTTCTGTTGTCATGTGTGATGTTGCATTTCACTTTATGATCTTTTGACATACGTGTGGGTTCTTTCTAGTTTTTGGTTGTATGAAGAATGCTACTATAAACCTTTTTGTGTATGTTCTTCTGGTATACATCCTAGTTCCTCAAGAGTTTATACCTAGGGGAGGAATTGCTGAGTTACGGTATATGGATATTTTCAACTTTCCTAGAAAATGCCAGACAGTTTTCAGAAAAGGCTGTGTCAGTTGACTTTCCATCAACAACTTATGAGTGTAGGGATTGGTTATTTGTTTTCCTGTTAGCTAATACAGTCTGTAACTAGCCTCATGCATTTCTTAAGCATCTGTAGTAGATAAGCATGTGGCCTGTGGAGCCAGACTTCATGAATCTAGGTTCTGCCACTTTATTGCCCTGTGACCTTGGGTAAATTATCTAACAGCTCTTTTTTTTTTTTTTTTTACCTCTTTCAAACCATGATCTTTTCCAGTTTATCTTTGATATTATTGTCTTGGGGTGATAAGGGGTGACGTTTAGTAATTATGGTTATTTCCCTGGATAAGCTGTCTGCCTTTGGTTCATTCAGAGTTTGTTATATTTATTTTTGCAAAAATTATACTTCTTATTTATTAACTTAATGTAATGAAATAGTAATTTACTACTATTGTGGCTAGGTTACTAGGAATATAGCACTTATTTTAGTGATGACAACTGCTATTTGTGCAGTGCTTTATAGTTTACAAAGCATTCATTTTGTTTTCTGATTTAACCATTTTAATAACGCTATGAGGGAAGTAGGCGGATTTATTCCCGCTTAGAGAAGTGGAAACTGAGGGTTTCGTGACTTGTCACTGTCACCCCATCAGACCTGTTAGATCCAGGACTTAGACTCAGTATTCCTCGAAAATCCTATCTAGCATAGTTTAGATTTTGGTGAATCTGACTTATTAAGAGGTTTGGAAAGCAGACAGGTTTTCAAACGTTAGAAATGGAGTACATACTGAATGTATCATCTTTGCTGTTCCTCTTTGCTATTTCCATGTTTATCTATGCTGTGTCATAGTTATAACTGGGAAAAAAAATTTTCTGTGACATTATATTTTTGTTTGTTTTCAGGGAGTGCAGCCTGCCACAGGTGAGGTTGTTTTTGATAGTTTCCAGGACTCCGCTTCCCGTTCAGAACTAGAAACTCGGATATTGAGCTTGCAGCCGGTGGAGCTGCTGCTTCCATCACACTTGTCAGAGCAAACAGAGATGTTCATCCACAGAGCCACAGCTGTTAAGTGAGTTGACACATCGCTGGAGAATAATGTTGATTCTGAAACTTAGATTTAATTCCCAAACTGATACTTGTTAAAGTTGTTAAAAATTTTTTATTTATGAAACTATTTCAACAGTAAGTAATAGTGGAAATTTCAAAAAAGAAAAACAGAACTACGCATACTATCTATCACCTTAATATGGGGTTTAGAGGTTGATCTTTTTAAAGGGGTTTAGTGATATTATTTGCTAATTAATCTTCAGTTTCTGGAAATAATTTAGAGTTCATTTCTTAGAAAGTTTATATAATTTTGAAAATGCTGTCTCTGCTGCAAGTTTCAATTTGTGGCTGTGTCCATGAGTTTTATTTATTAGATCCAAGGTCACACCTGTTATTTATTAGGCAGTGTGCTATGTAGGCACTGTGGTATTTAGAGGATGGACATGCGGCTGTGGTCTATGTGGGGCAGAGTTTATAATCCAACAGGAAAGGCGGATGGCTACATACCTACCTGGATTCACAGAGCGTGATGCATTAGGCGATGAGCATGAAGGCGCCTCGTTGGGAAGATTGTATACTGCCACTAGGAGGAGTGTAGTGGGAGAAGAGACTGGGGCTCTCGTGAAGAGGACTTTATATATTGAGGAATTTGGGCTTTAGACTACACAGGAGAGCCCCATAAAGCTTTTCATTTAGTAGGTTGACAAATCAGTTAGAAAATCAAACTAATTGATTAAGTGAAGTTCTGTGTTTTTTAGTTCTGAGAGTTAAGAATGTTCCTTTTTCATTTGACTCGAGCATCTTTCAAAGAAGCTTTTATAATATATTTTTCCTGATTATAATGCTAGTCTATGTTTATTTCGGAAAATTTGAGAGTTACCAAAAAAAAAGATAAAAATAAGTCAAATCCTATAACCCAAAGATAATTACTGTTAAATATTTTGGTGTATTATTTCCATGTATGTATATTATGTTTTTTTTGTTTGTGAACTTGATTCATGTTACAAAATTAGTTTTGTATCTTTTTTTTTTAATTTAAAATTTTCCATATGTATATTTTTTTACTTTATTATGGAAAATTTCAAACATATACAAAATTACAGAGAATAATGTAGTGAACCCCTGTGAAGCTATCAACTAGCTGCAACATTTCTCAACTGAGCCAATCTCATTTCATCCATACCCCTATTCCCTCCCTTCTTGGAGTATTTATTTAAAACATTCTGGAGAACATCATTTTATCTGCTAACATTTCAGTAGGTACTCATGAAAACCAAATGACAGTCATCTGAATGGATCATAATTTATTCATTCTCTTTTTGTTATGTTGCATTCATTTTTTCATTATTATAAATAAATATTGCTATGATGAATATCCAAGCATAGATATATTTGTGTATGTTTCTGATTATTTCTTTAAGTTAATTTCCCAAAAGTAAAATTACTAGGTCAGAGGATGTAAATATTTATAAAGCTCTTGATTGCTTTTCAGAATTAGTAATATCAAACTATACTTCTACAACTATAGTATAGGAGAGTTGTTTGAACCCTTGCTAACATTAGGGGCAATCATTTAAGTAATCTCTGCCAATCGGATAGATGAAAAATTCTGCAACAAGTTCCCTTATTTTGTTTTTAATCCTTTTCTGATGGTGAGTTCAAACTTGAATAATTAAAAGTTATGCAGTAGACTATTAAGGGGTAATATCAAGTTTTTAGCTCTCTCGAAGAGCTAAAAGTTAAAATCTCAAATTTTTTAAAAGTCTTCTAGAACTTAATTTCTAGTATTTCAGATCTTTGGTTTTGTTCATTTTTCTTTATAACTGAGGGGTTATTTGCTTAATTCAGATATACACTTGACCCTTGAACAACTCAGAGATTAGGGACACTGACACCCATCCCCTGGCAGTCAAAAGTCTGTGATATAACTTGACTACCCCAGAATTTAACCACAATAGATTTAGTTTTCGTATCTGCGGGGGATTGGTTCCAGGACCCCCCGCGGTTACCAAAATCCATAGATGCTCAAGTCTCACATAAAATTGTGTAGAGTAATGCGTACAGTCAGCCCTCCTCATCTTCAGATTCCCAACCTTGGATTGAAAATATTGTTTTCAACTCTGGTTTGGTTGAATCCATTTATATGAAATCTGTAGATATAGAAGCCAAATATATTTATTGAAAAAAATCTCATATATAAGGGGACTTGTGCAGTTCAAACCCATGTTCAAGGGTCAAGTGTAATTAAAAGATTAAAGTTGATCAGTGAATCAACACTTTCATTTCTGACCCGCTTATTTTTATAAAACAATAAAGGCAAAAAAATTAAAACATTCCACAAAGATATCTCCAAAACTGAATTATTTGGCAACATTGGTTGGTGATATTCCTAAATGTTTATTTATCAAATGAGATTTAAAAGCCATTTAGCATACCAAAGATAGTTTGGGAGTCATATGTGGGTTTTAAAAATTCTATGGATGCCTTCGTCTTGTTCTAATGTGCGTTTTTCTGATTATCATTGACAGTTTTAATTTTTCTTATGTTTACTGACCACATGTAATTTTTACTTTATTTGCAAATTGGACTAAGCAAAGTCAAAATTTAATCCACATTTCTGTGGAATGTCTACAGCTAATCTATATCTGTGGGCAGAATGGAGTAGTGGAGATTCAGAAGTCAAGCAGTCAAGTAGTGTGGCTCCTGTGACATGGGGTTTGGGTTGGAGAATTTCCTCTTTCCAATTTGTGACTTTGGATAAATTACTCAACTGTGTTGTCCTTCAATTTCCTTATCTTTAAAATAAGGATGATAAGAATGGCTACCTCATAGGATTGTTGTGAGGATTAAATACATTAATACAGATGAAGTGCTTGAAACAGTGCCTAGCGTAGAAAGTTCTCCATAGTGTAATTCTTCTTCCTATCAGCCATTCTCTCTTTTAATACCGCCTCTCTCCTATTCCCTTCTGGAACTCATATCAAAAGTATGTATGCTGGACCTTCTTAGTCTTCTCTCTGTGCAAAGCCCTTTACGGTGTCATTTCCCACCTACAGCTGTTTCTCATATTGTTTTTGACCCTTGGGGATTTCCTTGTTTTTCTTTTTTTCTTTTTTTTTTTTTTGTAAACGTTTTCTTTTTTTTTTTTTTTGTAAACGTTTTCGATTACATTTTAATTCACTATTTCTATGTGCTTTTAGTAGACTGAACCAATTAAGTTCTCCATGCTTATGGTAGCATTCCATTATTTTTACATTTAGAAAGATCTCTCTTCATTCTGAAAATACTTCAATAATCATCTATATTTTGTTTTAGTCAATTTGTTTTTCTTTTAAAATTTAATTTTTAGCACTCAACTTTTATTTTACTTTGTATTACTTTGCTTGATTATTAGAGGTGTGGTCCTACCTTAATTTACCCCTAAATGCTAGTGGGTCCATTTCAGCATCCATAAAACTTAGCCTTTATTAACCTGAGATACAAATTCCAGCCTTATTAAAAAAGAAAAAAAAATCAACAATGGAAATAGAGAATGCGTTTAATTAGGTATGAACAGCATAGCTTGCCAAAATTCTGTTCCCTATTTACTACCAGTAAACAATATAGCGTTGGATTTTCAAAAAGAAAAGTTTGGTTTTTTGATGTTACCTTCTCATCTGTTTTAAACAGTTATAGGTAGAGTCTTGTGTCTTAGACTTAGAATCCTGTCTTTTTCTTCTGCTGTAAACCTGAAGGTAGAAGCAGCAGTTTTTGTCAGTTACTGGTTGCTATTTTATTAATATTGAAGGATTAATAAAGCTATGTGAAAAAAAGCAGAAGAATGGCTTGGAGAAAGAATATGCATTTTAAAGTACATCACTTTTTTTTGTTGTTGTTGTTGTTCTTAACTTTGACCACAAGGGGTCTCTAAAGGATTTTGTATATTCTGTGGATTACAATTTAAAGACTACTGAAACCTCACATTTATATTTATTTCTCAAGGTATAGACTTATTTACATTGTATCTAAGGTAATTTATAATAACTGTTATTCAAAGATGGTACTAAACTAAAGTTTTTATTTCTAAATAATGAGAAACATTAATTTTCTTATTTATCTTTTTTTATTTAAATGTGCTTACAAGATTTCAGTTTGACTCTTGGGAAATTACTCTTATTATCTTGATTGTTACCCTTCCCTTTTGTCTTGAGAATATATAGAGAGAAATATTGCAGAAAAAAATGTGATCTAGTCTCCCACACATGCTAGCAAAGTTCCCTTTAAAAAGATCAACTTCTAAAGTCCTACATTAAGGTGACATTATGGGTAATTCCACTTTTTTTTTTTTTAAATTTCTATTGCTACTTTGGAAATATATTTTATTTATTTATTTATTATTTTTTTAGGCGAGGCAACCCTTGGTTGACCTCACAGATCGCAAGGACCTTGTCAGTTTACAATCCCTTATTTTTTATTTTTTATGCCCATAGCACCTGATCTTCCTAGGTGGTCTCCTATCCAAGTACTAACGAGGCCCGACCCTGCTTAGATGGGATCGGGCTTGTTCAGGGTGGCATGGCCATAGCTGAAATATTTTTATAAGTAAAAACTTTTTGACAACTTTAATAAGTACTAGTTTGGGAATTAAATCTAAGTTTCAAAATGTTGTCACGATGATGAAGTCATACTACCTTCTCATGAAGCTTCTCCTTCCTCGCTTATAAAAACGTTAAGTATTAAAGTTAAAAATCAAAAGTACTTAAAGAAAACTCAATACCAAGTGAATTGAGAGAGCCCAGAGAAGGGCATAAATCATGGGCAGAGTCCTAAGTTGAAAAAGGAATGGCCCAGGAGCCAGGGTTGGTTCATAAGTGGGTTATATAGGTAGAGCCAAGTTGTACCTAGTTTACTTACCTGATAGAAGTCTAAGTGGTTCGCAAATAAATATTTTTTACTTTCATAGTTAAATATTTACTTAAGGTATACTAAAAACATGCAATTACTGAATCAAACCTGTGATTTCATCAATTTTTATGGCATAGAAAGAACCCTGAGTTGTTATTTGAGTTAAAAAATGTGGGTTGATTTAATAAAAACTATTGGATTGTAGTAGCAATGTGCTTGTCAATGTGGCGGTGTTTTGAAGGTAGAAGAAGAGTGACTTAAGTTAGGGAAATGTGTTGGAGAACATTGTAAGTGCAAAACATGTCGCACTTATCTTCTTGTCATTTTGATTCTGTATGTGTGTTCGCAATGAATCCAACATAAATGGGACCATTGCTTGAATAAAGAAAAAAATCTAAACTCTTTTTCGAGAAATACACATGATGAATTTGAGGCCTAGAAATGCTCTTAAACTCCCTGAGAATGGGTTGCTTTCCATTTTTCATAATAGCTCACCTTTCTAATTAAGGAATTTTATTCTTCCTTCAAGTTTATTAATTTTGATAGCTAGCAGTAAATTTTAATTGAATATTCTTTTCTTATCCCTAAAATATTCTGTATTATATTATACATTCATTTATTCTTAAAAACATTTATTGGGAACTTGCTCTGTGCCAAGTTCATTACTAGATGGTGAAGATATAAAAATGAACAAGATTGCTACCTTCCAGACAGATTCTTACAGTCTAAGGGGTAGTCATCATGGGAGTAAATAATTACAAGGAAAGTGCTGATTGTTAGGGTCTTATAGAGTGACCATAGCATTAAAACATCAGCCTTTGCCTGAAGGAATTAGGTGAGGCTTCCCAGAGGAGTATGTCAGAACTGAGACTTGAAGAATGACAGGAGGGCAGAAGGAGGTGTGAAGAGTATGGTCTTCTTAGGAGCAGAAACTCATTTGGTTGGCTGCTCTGCCAGGGTGAGCATAGCAGACTGAGGCAGGACAGCCGAGGATTTGGAAAAGTAATTGAAAGTGAAGTGAAAAGAATTAAGGGTGAAACAGTAGAGACAAAGCAATATTAAGGAAGGGTTGGATAAAAAGTTTCCTGTGAAAAAGACTGAGAAGAGATGACTGGTGGTAGAAATTGTGTCATAATGATCTTTTGTGTCCCCAGCAGCTATCATAGTAGCTCACATATAGTAGGTACTTAATAAATGCTTGATGAATGAATGATTAAACAAGTGACTTTTGGAATAAGGAGAATAATGGGTATTTCCTGCTTGTTTTCCTTAGGAAAAATGATTTGAGTTTTATAAATATAGAGAGATTGTTGTAGTAGCTGGAAATTTCTACATATAACTTATAATAAATGTATATTTAAATGGTATGGATATAGCCATCTCATTGGCTTCTTTTGGGAAGACCATATTAATTCCCTCTCTCTTTTCCCTCATTGTTTTTATTCTTCAAAAACTAAAAAAAGTCACTTTAAATTAGTTGTTTAAGGATCCTAACATTTCCACGGACATTATTTTATGGTAAATATTAACGGAATCTACAAAGTTAAGTTATCCTGGACAAAGACTTAAAGTAATTTAAAGATTGATATTGATGATAAGAAGGTCCCAGCCTTATCTCTGGCACTTGAAACCTATTCTGGTATGGGTTCATAGGAAATCTTTTTTTTTTCCTTTCTTTCTATTTTGTCTTTCTCATCATCGTCCTCATTCCTTGATTCTAGAGGAGATGGTAAATATAAAGTTGATTCCTATGTGATTCTATTTCTTAATTTTTATTATGTAATAGTTTCACATTGCTATTTAGAAAATTTAAAATTAAAAAGTGATTGTGGTAGTAGCAATGTTAATGCATTAAGTAGCAGATATAAATCTCATACACAATAGAAAAATGTTTCTAGGAAAACATTTAAAGAGAAAGTTATCTTAATAAAAATTCGTTTTATATTGAGTACCTTTTGAAAAATATGTTAATTCTTTCTGTGATAGAAATGCCATTGTATTTTCAGTAGTTTTCTTGGAACCAATAGTTTTTAATATATCTAGTTAGCACTTTTAATGGGCGTGCTGCACACATATATATGAAAATCCAGATTTTTAAACATGATAATAGGTGATAGTTCTGTAAGAGATGTTTGCTATGGGGCTTATCTAAATAAGGAACCTCTTCATGCATTTCATTGAGTGTAACTCTGCCGGAGTATCTCTACTTGAACAGCATAAATGGGGTGTACATGTGATAGGTTTATTAATAGTAGTTGAATAGGAAGAAATAGCATTTGAGGAGTCTAGAAGAGTGACCTTACTGATAATTACAGATTACTTCCAAGGCGGCGCCAGACTGCTTGAAGAAGAGAAAGTTTGGAAGCAGTTGTGTAAGGTGTGCAGAATTGTTTTACTACTTCTACTTTTGTAAATAAACCTGTTCATTTGGGGTTGAAGATTTAATTGCTTAAAATCTCTTAATTAACTAAAATATTTTATTCCAAAGTTATAAGATCTCTGAGGTAGTACGTGGCAAAGCCTGCTAGATCCCAAGCCCTATTTTATGCCAGTAAGTCCACCTTCTGCTATCATTAGGATATAAGCTAATAGCAAAATAAAATATAAAAATCTCCTCAATTGAACTCAATGCAGGTAGTCTCTGTCCTCAGGATCTCTTTAGTTATTTGTTTTTCCCTTTTTCCTCTTCATAGTTTAAAGAGAGATTATTTTCACTTTCTTTCTTTCTAGCAAGGTTTCTTTTCACTGTCTACCTTAAACTAGAAACTTGAGGCTAGTTTTGTTCAGAGCCCCTGTGGGCGTCTTATATCTGAACCTTTCTGGATTTAGATATATCCATTAATCTTTTCAATGACTCTATCCTGTCAAACCTCCTGCTGAGGGGAGATTTCTTACTAATTTCCATTATATTTCTTGATTATTCTGATATATTCTCTTGTTTCTTATGTTCAGGCCAAGGATTTTTTCTCCCTTCCATCTTCTTTTTGTGGGTTCTTTTTAGCCAGTAGCCCAAAGTCTTGATCCCTAGTGTAATAAAAGTCTGTGAAGTCCTGGTATGTTTTTTCTCCTTTACCATCTTTTTCCCTCTCTTCCTTTTATTCCTTACCTTCCTTACTCCCTTTTTCCCTTGCCTTCTTTAAGAAAAGCATCTGTCTAGTATTTGATTTAATATATAATTTGATTTAATATACACAAGACTGAACTTGATGATGTTTCTCTAGGTTTGTTTGGGAGCACCTCACACCCCAGCAGTTCCAAAAACTGGCAAGTTCCTAGAACTCTTTCCCTGGGTGTCATCATGAGCTCTTCCTTATACTTTGTACCTTTAGCTCTGACCAACTCCTCTTGGCCAGGCTGAGCTGGGAGTGGATATGGGCCTTGAACACTCATGTGGGTGTATTAGATTGCATCTCATGGGAGTGGACATGTGCCCTAATCACACATGGTAGTGTACTACATGGTAGTGTACTAGATTGCCTCCAACCCTATAAAAAGGCTGGTAGAAGAATGCATGAGTAGACCTACATGCCTTTCCTGCTGGCCATGCTGGACCACAACCACACCACTGGATTAATCCCTTACCTAGTGGAGCCATTGAGATCACATGAATGCTAAGTATCAGATGACATCTTTAAGATGGTTTGTGTTCAGCCAGGAAGGCCTGCATCTGACCCATCAGGGCACCTTTTGAACAGTGGTCACAAGTCATTAGTGGATTATGAAAACAGTTTTATGGGTTTCAATGATCACTTTTTAAAAAATGGATAGAGTAGTATAGAGTTGAAGATAAATGAGTGCTTTGTATGTAATAAGCTAAGCACTGTTTTGTGAAACTTTGTTTTCCCATTTACTATATACCCTAATCCTGTCTTTAACCCAAGAAAAAGTTTTTTAAAGAGTGACAAATTGGCTTCTGGGCGTTCCTGTTAACAATAAATCAAACTATGTATACAGATAACGTGCTAACTGAGTAATGTTTCGCCTTCCATTCAGCTGCACAAGCACTCACTGTACAGTTACCATGCATCTTACTGAGGTGAAGAGATTCATCCATGAGCTTTACCCGTTAAGAGCTTCCAGTCTTTTTGGAGAACTTGCTCATGAAGAAATCACTCCAAAACAAAGCAGACTGATAACAGTGTGTACTAGATAACCAGACTGAATACTGCGAGAGTACATGAGAGGGAAAGAATAATTCTGTCTAGAGCAGCCCTACTCAGTAGAAATATAATGTAACCTAAAGTGAGTCATATGTAATTTAAAATTTTCTGGTAGCCACATTAAAAAAGTAAAAAGAAACAGGAAATTAATTTGAATAATACATTTTATATAATTCAATATATTAAAAATATTTCAACCTGTAATTCTTTTACATTCTTTTTTAAAATTTATTTAAATTAGTTTCAAGTATACAATACATTGGTTAGATAGCTATGTTGTTCATATTTTACATTCTTTTTTGTAGACTAAATTTTCAAAATTTAGTGTATATTTTACATTTACAGCATCTCTCAGTCTGATTAGCAACATTTCAGGTGCTCAGTAACTACATGTGATTAGCAGCTACTGTATTAGACAATGCAGCATAGTAGAATGTAGGGGAGCTTCATGCAAGAGAGAGCCTAGAAGGATAAGTAATGCATAACTAGACAGGTGTTGGGAAAATGCATTCTGTAATGACAGAAAACTTTAAACAAAGGTGAAATAAGAATTTATAAAAAATAGTTAATGAAGCTCTTGCTATATATCAGGTATATTCTATGACCATTTCTCCTATTAACTCATGTAATTTTCTCAACCTTTTAAAGTAGTTACTATTATTATATAGCAATTACTATATAATTTATAAGTTATACATTCTTATAAATGAGGAAACAGGCACAGGTGGTCAAGTAGTGTGTGTGTGTGTGTGTGTGTGTGTGTGTGTGTGTGTGTCTGTCTATCTTTATCACAGGCAGAATGATGCCTCCCCAAAATATCCATGTCTCAACAGTCCCTGGAATTTGTAAATAGGTTAAACGACAAAGGGGAATTAAGGTTGCAGATGAAATTAAGGTTGCTACTCTGACGACTTTGAGATAGGGAGAGTACCCTGGATTACCCAGGTGGGCCCAATTAATCACAAAAGTCTTTTCTATGTGGAAGAGGAGGAAGAAGAGGTCCGAGTGGTGCAATGTGAGTGTTTGACCTACCAACACTAGCTTTGATATGGAGGAAGAAGCCACAAGCCAAGGAATGTAGACTGCCTCTAGAAATTGGGAAAGTGAAGGAACCAGAGTCTCCAGAAAGGAACACAATCCTGCCGATACCTTGAGTTTAGCCCAGTGAGACCAGTTTCAGAATTCTGACCTATAGAACTATAAGGTTATGTGTATTGTTTTAAGCCACTAAGTTTGTAGTAATTTGTTAACCATAGCAAAGGCAAAGGAAGAGTAATACACTGTCAGTATGTGGGGATACTGGGTGATGATGCAAAATGTTTTTCTTAATGTGGGTTGTGGCTTTAAAGAACTTTTTGTTAATCAGTAGCTATTTACTGGAATTAGGTCAGACCACTGCCTCTCTTCCGATGTCCTTTTCTTCTTCCTCATTTTTCAAAGTAGCTGAAAAATGACAGATGTTTAATACTAGGTAAGTAGACATACTTTTTTTGCAACTAGAATTGTAAATACTAGTTGTGGCTCTGACTGAAATATTGGGAGTTTGGAAGTACTTGATAAAGGAATTACTGTCCCTTTTAAATCTGAGAAATTTCTAGTTGCTAAGTCAGGGTATCATTTATATTTGAATTACATTATAGGTAAGTATACTTTACAGTCTTTTATGTAACTCTTAGCTATCAACCCCCACATATCAGAAAGTTTACTTGTGGGTGATTAAACTGAGTAAGACAAGAGACTGCCCACCCATCCAGAATAAAATCCTATTTCTTCTACTTGTCAGGGAACAGTGGGAACAGCTTGGTCTGCAGGTTGATTGTCATATTCTGCCTCCTTCCCACCTACTTATTGCTACAGAGAGACACAGAGCTTAGCCTCTCATTACATTCTGTCATTTTCCTGGAGCTGCAGAGGAAAGGACTTCCTTAGGTTATTTCCAAGGCCCTGTGATTCTAGGAGACAAACTTCCATCTTCCTTCCTGCTTGCATATTTCCTTCCACTTTATCTTCTCTACTAACAATGCGTAAATTTTGCTTCAGGAACATGTGTCTTATTTACTCCTGTCATTATCTTATATACTAAAATACTGCCTTTGTCAAAGTGCTCTGCAAACATATAAATTAAAAAGTGTTTTTTTAAAACTACAGTCCCAAGTTAAATATTGACTCAGTGTAGAAAACAGTGCTGAAATTCAGTAGTCCCTAAGGGCTGTGATGATGTGAAGTATTTGTGGGTATCTTTTTTCTTAAACTCAAAAGTGGAAAACCTGTGTTTTTCCTTCTTGGTGCTGCCTGTGCTCCAGATGTTTAGTGAGTGCAGCCTCATCTTCCAGAATTTTCTTTGTGGCTTAGGGAATCTATATGATTTTCCTACTTTTGTTCTCAGACGTTCTAGGCCAAGCTGATTGCTCTAAACCGATTATAGGTACGTACTTACTTACTTACTTACTTACTTATTTATTTATTTATTTATGCATGCGTGCATGCATGCATGCATGCATGCAATCCTTACATATAACAACCGGAATTTAGACACAAGATGGTAATTTAGTTTTACAGAGAGATTTTTACTTGCAGAGTTTTATGTAATCTCATTTGATGTATTTAAAAAACAACTTATGCACAAAGGTTTAAAAATGATCCATTTTACAGAAGTTTGATTCGCAAACCCATTACTTGTGTAAAGTAACATATTCAAGGCCAGAAGTATGGCACACTTTCTCCCGCCCAGTCTCTTGTTCCTCACTCTGGGCTCTAGCTACACCAGACTAATTGCCACGCTCTAAAGGTGTTGTGCACGACGAGAAATGACACAGGACTTTGGTATGAGTATAGTCTGGGGCCAGACAGCCTGTGGACTTTAACCTCTCTGTAGCTCAATTTCCTTGTTCAAAGAAGAAGTGTACCATAATAGCATTATTTCATAGAGTTGTAGTTAATACATGTAATAGGCTTAGAACAGTGCCTGGAACATAATAAATGCTCAGTAAATGTTAGGTCTTATTTTTTACTTATTTATTTTTAAACCATTTATAAGCTATTCTTACATTATGCAGTATGTTTTCTCCATTTTAAAATATTCTCTATCCTAACAATCTTATTGCTTTTATGATGCTTCCCTGCAAATTTTAGTTCTGGTTCTAACCTTAGCTAAATGTTGGAATCACCTGTGGATATTAAATACTGAGGCCTGCGATTTTGATCTGTGCTAGAGCTGGCTTGCAGTGGTTTGTGAGGATTGAATTTTCTATTAGGTTGTTAAAGCTTTGATAGTTTAAAATCAGCCATGGTCAGAATATTTAGGCCAGAAGTTGCAGATTATATATAATAAATATATATATATCTATTTTTTTTATTTGCCATTTACCTCAGCATTCATCTCGGTCCTCTTGATATTCTACTGATTTGTTTATAAGCATCTCCGAATAGATGTTGAGCTTTTATTATGGTACATTATTTTGCTAGGGCTGCTGTAACAGAGTACGTACATGGGGTGGCTTAAAAAACATATTTATTGTTTCACAGTTCTGAAGCTAAAAGTCCAAAATTAAGGTGTCAGCAGAATTGGATCCTTCTAAGGGCTGTATGGAAAGGATCTGTTCCAAGTCTCTCTCCTTGGCTTGTAGACAGCCATCTTCTTCCTATGACTCTTCATATCATCTTTCTTCTATCTGTGTCTAAACTTTACATTTTTTATAAGGACATCAGTCATATTGGATTGGGTCTCGCCCTAATGACCTCACTTTAACCTGACTACCTCTGTAAAGATCCTGTCTCCAAATATGGTCACATCCTAATGTCCTGGGGGTTAGGACTTCCACAAATGAACTTTAGGGGGACACAGTTCAACCCATTTTAGCAAAATTCAATTTCTTTTTATCCATTTGTCCCTGTGTAGTACTTTGCACAG
Organism: Eidolon dupreanum; assembly: GCA_028627145.1. Taxonomy (NCBI): domain Eukaryota; kingdom Metazoa; phylum Chordata; class Mammalia; order Chiroptera; family Pteropodidae; genus Eidolon; species Eidolon dupreanum. Next base: position 60,131,541 of record CM053501.1, on the reverse strand, counting down.
CAAAGATTTGTTGACTGAATTAAAAAGGAAGCACCAGTTAGCTGGTGTGTTATTTATGTATTATTTTTAATTCATTGTACTGTGAATTCCAGATAGTCGATTTGTTGATTTTTTTAAAAGCAGTGCTTTCTTGGGATAATATTAGACTTAGTATTTATAGAGAAAATGTTAGGAAGATTAGTTTTTTTAGGTTGTCTGAGACAGGCATGGGCTTGTTAATGAACTCAAAAGGCATATGATCTGAGTGAAATGATCTTGATTTTGTGTTTATTGCTGAGAAAATGCTTCTAATCATGCATGAAAAAAGTGTTTCAGATGCATTTCCACTGATCTGAGAATATTTTAATGCTGATTGTCCTCTTTAGGATTACATAAGTCTTTGGTGTTCTCATAAAAGTAAGGTTTCTTTTGTTTTTTCTCAAAGGCAAATATGTCAGGCAGTAATTTTGTGATTTTGCAATTGAAAGAAATTTTTTGAACCACATGAAGCATAGATTATTTTTTTAATTTACCTGTATTAAGATGATTGTATTGTGTGTGTGTGTGTGTGTGTGTGTGTGTATACACATACATACAACACAAGTGAAATTATATAGATATAGATAGTGGATGACAAATATGATCATCTCAAAGCATGTGTACAGAATATACCTTTTGAAGTTAATTGAGATACTTCAAATGAGATACTTCCCTACAACATTGTTTTTTTGCTGAATAAATACTGGAATAAAATCTTACTCCCCAGAATGTGTTTGGAATACACGTTTGCACAGTAATTTATTAGTCTAATTGTTCAAATATTTTTAATAGAAAAATTTCAGCTATAAATTATATGGCAAATATCAAAAGTTTTATTTTTCATTGACTTTGATCAAATATAATTTACATGCATTGAAATTTACACATTTTTCTGGATGAGTCAATTAATTTTGACAAATACATACATCAATATAACCACTACCCCATTTAAGAAGTAGAATATTTCCATCTTCCCCAGAAAGTTTCGTGTGCCTCTTTGCTGTCATTTTAGCCCTACCTCCAACTCCTACTCCAAGCAAATACTGATTTCTCTCACTATAAGATATTTCAGATTCTTTTAGAATTTCACATGCATGGAATCATTACAATATTTACTCTTTGGTGTCCAGCTCCATTCAGCATGACTGTGAAGTTCACCCTTACCAATGAGTATTATCAGTAGTTTGTTTATATTGTTCAGTGGTATTGCATTATATGAGTAGACCAAAATTTGTTTATCCATTCACTTGCTGAACATTTGGGTTTTTAGCTATTTTCAGTAGCATTTGTGTACTAGTCTTTTTATTGACATATGTTTTTATTTGGGGAAAATAGGAGTGTGATTGCTGGGCTGTATAGTTAACTGCGTAAGAATCGGCCAAACTAAGTTTTTCAGAAGCAGTTCCCCAGTTATGCACTTCTCCACCAGCAGATAAGGGGTGTAGTTGCTCCACATCTTTGCTACTCTTGGTATTGCCAGTGTTTTTAGTTTTTTACTTTATTTATTTTTTAAATACTTTTTTATTTTTCAATTACAATCTTTTTAATTTTAGCCATTATTGTGAGTGTGAGGTGTTTCATTTTTATTTTAACTTGCTTTTTCTTTGGTGACCAGTGATGTTTTCATGTGCTTATTGGCTATTCCTATATCTTCTTTTGCCCTTTTAAAAAATTGGGTTGTTTGTCTGATTATTGAGCTGGTGAGTGGCAGAACTGGGATTCGATCCAGACTTCCTGGCTCTGAAGCACATGCTCTTAACCACTATGTCATATGGTTTTTCAGGAAAAATGCACGAGGAAGCAACCATTCCCTCCCTTCACTTGCTTCTGGACTTCAGAAGGAGTAATGTTATAGCATATTTGACATTATTTTGGTTAATATTTCATGAAGTTTTCATTTCTTTATAATGTATATTACAGTTTGTGTTTCTATCTTTGGCAGTAAAGTTTCTGACAAAAAGCATGTGTGCTTAAAAAAAGTGGCTTTATTTTTAATGGTATTACTTTACAAACCACAGTCCCTTGTGTCTAGTAGAAAGCACAGGCTTTCCTAGCATGTGATTATCCTTCTGGGAAAGCATCTTAGAGGAGGTGAGTCTTGGCCCACTTTTTAAATGAAAATGTGAGCACAGAGTTGGGGATATGGTATGTGTAGATCGGTGGTAGAAAGACCCATGATTGTGATAGTGAAACATTAAGAAAGGATGGAGGTTTTAAAATATTGTCACAAGGGAGAATTCATCCTTAGAGAAATTTCCAGGATCAAGGAAGAAGACCTGGGAGGTCATGGCTACAGGCTTCTCTAGGCCTTGGGCTTTCTGCCTCCGTTCCTTTCACCTTCACATTTCTTTTCATCTTTGGTTTCCCAGGTTTGAACAGTCAATATTCCTGACCTCATTGCAGAAAAAAGTACTTTCCTGTCAGGTGTGTGAGACAGATTAGAAATTTTTTGATGGCGCTTTAGCTTACAAGGATAATAACCACTGTAGAAGGAAAAGTAAAACCAAAAGTTTAGAAAAAGCTAGGGAAAGGTATAGAAAAACGTACATTTACCTAGTACAGACTTCTTATATTAAGATACTTCCCATTTCTCTTAGTCTTTTGAACAGCCCAGCTGCCATGCATACTGGCCTTGATTACTTGCTGGGCCTTAGGCTTCTGTCTGAGGCCCCATGAGGTTCACACAGTGATGAGGAAGCTCAATCCTCTCCTTCCCAGATAAGCCTTTCCTCCAGGGGCAGTTCCCGCTGTGGTTCTTTACCTCGGCTCTTTTTAATCCTCTAGGCACTCTGACCCTAAGTTTGCTTTTGATTTCTCATTCCTAGTGATAATTTGGCTAAGGTCCCTTCACCTCAGCTTGGTGGAGAGGGTTGAAAAGGGGTTCCTTCTGGTCCCCAGAGTCTATGACTTGTATTTTGCCTGCCTGTTGGTTTGGTCTGAAGCAGATTCACCAGCTGAAATCAAAGTGTGAGTCGTCCTCACCTTGGTTTGCTTTTGGCCACGTGTTCTTCAGTCGAGCTTCCAATCTTTCTCAGAAGCTATCTATGTGATTATATCTACTTCTTTCTCTGGACAATAAAAGACTGTTTTATTTTTAAGAACACCACACTTTCTAGTGAGCTCTCATTAAATATTTTAAAGCTGAAAATGAACATATTCGCTCATATAGGTGAAGCCCTGAAAGGTAGGTTGGAATTCAGGCATGGCTAGATTTAGGGGCTCTTCTTTTTCTCTTCTCCTTGGGTTTGTCTTCCTCTCATGTTCCACAAAGTGGCAGGTTGGGTCCAGCCACTGTCCCCCACTCACTCCCCACTCATAACCTTCAAGGTTCTAGTACAGGAAAGTAGATGAACGTCCCCTGGGAGCTGCTGCATAGTTCCTGTAATCTATTCTTTCCTTTTCTTTCTCTTGTTCTTTTTATTAAACAGTCTTAATTTTTGAATAAGTAGTATATTCCAGTGGTTTGAAAATCTAAAAGCATTATATAAGGACAGGGGTAAAAAGTTATTCTTCCAGTCTGCCCTTTTTATCATTATAGAGTACCTCTCTTTGTCTCATTTAATGCTTTTTGTTCTGAATTCTATCTTGCCCTATAATAAAATCTTGTCCCATTCTTTTTACATATTTGCATTTGCTTAGTATATCCATCTGGGCACTTTTTTTTTTTCAACCATCCTTTTATTTTTAGCCTTTCAGAATTACTTTAAGTTATGCTTCTGTTTGTAGCTTAGATTTTTTTTTTTTAATTCTTTGTAATTCAATCTGAGATAAACTTTCTTTTAATAGGCAAGTTTAGCAAATTTACATTTGTCAGTATGGCAGATGTATTTCATATTAGCTTGTTTATATAATTTTGTTTTCTATCTTTATATCTTTTAAAGAATCTTTCACTATGTGGTCTATTTTTCTTGCTGTTTTTATGGGGTTATTCTGATATTTTTGTTCTAGTGGTTGTATTTATATTTATTATTTCACATAAAGCCCTTAGTCTTCTAAGAAAGTGGTGATAGTTCCCTACTATAAGCAGCGATAAAATTAATTTCATATACTAATTCTAAAATAGAGACTTTGAATTATGTTACATGGCCACTTTTATTCAATCTAGACCTATCTTGTGTTCTGTCCTCAGAGGAGAAAATTAATCATTCATCTAGGAAGCTTGGAACTCAATCAGTATTATTATTATCACTAAGTACGCTGTCAGAAGAGGCCTTGTGAGTTTTCCTAGAGTAGATTGTCAGCCTTTAACCAGATTTTTTTTTGTCTATAAAAATTATAGTTACCAAAGTCAACCTAAATCATGTAAGCTGCCACCTGTTTGGTCACCACTGAATGTTAGTTCAGAATCACTGTTGGTGTTCTGTTATTCCATACCATAGAGTCACCAATTTTATGTCCAAGTTGACATTAAGAGATACTGGGTATGAAGTTGCCTTCTTTCTAGTATGGGCTTCGCACTTGTTGGGAGTTTTATCACCATTTAGTTTTTCAAAAACAATATACTTGGCAACAGAGAGGCAGGTCACATCTGAAAAGAATTTTTTAAACTTAGAAATCTTATATTCAAGCAGTGCAGCTTGGCAAACCTCATGTGATGACTGAGACTCATATCCTGATGGTTGTCCTCCCACCCAGCACAGAGGGGAGTCGCGGGCATGGCCCAGGGAGGAGCACTGCTTCTGTTCAGCCTCCTCTCCGAGTTTCTGGAGGCTTCGGCCCCAGCTGAAACAGCCCCTGTAGAGGTGGGAAACAGAGGTGTTTTCATAATTGTTCAGACCCAGGTCAGTTATTTGACTATAGTTGACTTCCTTAATTTTTTTGGTGAAAAGATATTTACTGACCTCTCTAATAGAACAGCTGCAACATAGACTGTCATTGGAGATTTACATTTCTATTCTGTATTCCAGTCCTATGGTGGCTGCCAGTATTGTTCATGTAGACAAGTGTTTTTGTCTGTAGTTTGTCTGCGAATCACCTTGAAAACCTGTTAAAAATGAAAATACCTCCTTTCCCCTAACTTCCTGCAGAGTTCAGATTGAACACATTTGGGATGTGGAATCTGTACTTTTAGTGTGGGTTGCATGTGATTGTGATGTAGGTATTACACAGAGTACAATTTTAGGAAATCAAAATTTACAGTTCTGTGATTAATGTAGAAATTTACTAAAATCTAGTTTATTCTGGTTGGTTATTATTATATATATGGTGTTTCATGTAGACTTTTGTTTCAAAGATATAGTGATTTGAATTTATGATAACTTTCTTCAATTTTTAAGAAATCTAGGAAAGCACAGGTATGAGATTTTAATACCAGCCAGTTTGTAAAAAAAAAAAAATTTTCATGAAGATATTTAATATACAGATTGCAGAATGATGACTTTAACACTGTTATAATACTTTCGTAAAAGCCTCAAGGATAACCGACTAGTCCATTTTTTATTAGATTTAATGGATTTCTAAATCCTTATCTGCTTATCAAACAAAACGTTAATTAGAACAGTAATTGAGTTACCAGCTGCTTCTTGTGTTCACTGTAGAAACTTGTACAAAAACACTGTGGAGCTCATGTAAGGTCATTCATTGCTTTTTGAGTTGCTAAATAATAACTTTGCTGTAGGCGTCTAAAAATCCAGGTATTAAGAGAGTCTACATGAAGATAAAGATTGATAAGAGATTTGCAATAGTCAGTCTGGTACTCCCTCTCCAGTGGATTAAGGTGGAAATATCCTTCTTCAGCACCACAGATGGGAGAAAATCCTGCCTCTTAGATTTCGTCCTGAATCGCTTATGCCTGCCTAGTCTTGAAGGAGAATAGAAAAAGTCTTTGGAGCTAGGTATGCTGTCACATATTTCCTGGAAAAAATTAAAACACTAAGAAATCAAGTTTATAACTTTGAGCAACACGGAACATCATGACAAGGATATTCCCAGGAATGCAAGGATCATTCAGCATCAGAAAAATGTGAATAATATATTAAAAAATTAAGTGAGAGAAAACTAGATTTACTAAAATCTAGTAAATGATCATTTTATGATCATTTTAACACATGTAGAAAGAACAGGTAAGATTCAATAATCCTTTATGTTAATTTTTTTTCACAAAAACAATGACATACATGTATGAGTATGTATATGATATGTATATGATATACTTGTCTGTATGATTATATGAACATGAAAAAAATAAGGAAGTATTCATTCAGGACTGTTAACATGAGTTGGCAGTGAGGTGATAAGGCAAGGAGAGGAGAAGGAGAAGAGAATGGGTAGCTAAGCAAAACAGAAAATGAAAAAGCAAATGTACTAGCCATCATGAATATGATTTTGTTTATGTGCTTACATAATTGTGTATATGTATACATATATGTGTGTGTGTATATATGTATGCATGTTTGTGTGTGTGTGTGTGTGTTTTTATATATGTAACATTTAAAGATTATAGAACCACTTTAAATAAACAGTGAGAGTTGACCTAAGGGGAATTTTCTATATTTGACTGGAGATTGTGGTAGAAATGGAATTAGCAAGAAGCCAACCAGACATATAGATGCCACTTCAAAGAAAGAATTACTCAATGATGTATTCTGTTGCTGCAGTATTTAAACAAATGATGCAGTTGAGTGACAATGATGCTTTTCCATTTTTCTCCCTTTTGTATTTATTAAAGTAATTGACCTTAATTACAATGAGTTCTTGACAACAATAAAGTACTCACAATGTGCTAGGTGATAAAAAATGCCAGTAGTAAAAGTAATAATTATATTTTATCAAATGGGGCCTTTTGACAGGGAAACTTTAGCTTTCTCTCTTTTTTTTAAGCTCAGGAGAGAATAAGGAATGAGTCTTCATTTATTTATTTTGGTCAGACAAAGGCCTAAATACAGATAGTTCAAGATTATGGTAATTATCTTTGAAATTTTCATTTTTTTCTTTCAGTGTGCGGGATGACAGAATTCGAGTAGAAAGAATGGATAACATGTATTTTGAATACAGCCATGCTTTCCAGATGGTTACAGAGTTTTATTCAAATGATGTAGTTGACATCAAAGGTAAATATTTTATGCATGTGAGCCATATATCCTCAAATTTAACTGAGTTGAGTTTTAGATAAAGGTGAGTTTTGACTTTCAATTTAATGAAAACTAAGTAGTTACCAATAAATAACAGGAAGAAGTGGAGGGAAGAGTTCATCGTTCTTGCACTTATCAAAAATACCAGTGCAGCTCCTTCCTTTGTAGTTATAACCATTTAGTAATTTGTTTTTGACATAATCGTTGGAGTGAAGGGGTTAGTTACCTACCACTCTTCCTTCTAGTTTCTCTTAAAATACAGCCCATTTTTTTCCTTGTGGTTTTATAGAATGTATGCACCAGTCTCTTGATGAAAGGTAGCATTTCAAAAGGTTGGTTGCTGGAATTTAAGTATTAGAACATTAGTGACAGGTTTTGAATATGTTAGGTAACCATTATTTGTCTAATTCACATTTCCTCAACCAGGTATCAGTGACTGATTGATCTATACCCCTCATTCCTACCAGTCCAGCTTATGTTAAGGTTCCTTGTCACAATGCTACAGAGTTTTCACCATTAGACCACAAATAGGTTAACTTCCTCCACCTTCCTCCCAGGCATCAATGTCTTGTTAGGATTTCTCTTCCTATCCCTTTTAATCTTCTGGTGCCTTAGTCCAAATGAATTGAGTGTCTAAGAGTGTAACCCACTTATGATGCTAGTCTGAGATATCACCAAGGGATCATCGTCTTATGTTCAACTAAAGACAAGACTAAGTCACAAGACCACCATAAGGCACTCTTAGCATCAGATTCACTTAGAAGGATATAGGAAAGAAAACGCAGCTTTCTGGCAGGGCACATGTTCTCTTAGTGGGAGTAGTCTTCAGCAGTTTTTGTAGCAGTCCACAGAGCCACTGGAATTTCAGTTTCCTCTCTCCCCTAGTGACAGCTTAGCGGCAAAGAAAGGGCTCTCATCCAGTGGGTGCAGGGTCTGCCCTGGCTTAGAAGCACCATGTCTTGCAGGAACCCATATCTTCTGCTGAAACTTCTACAAAGGACAGGGCAAGTTCAAAGAATCAGTGTACTCTCAGGGGAGTCAAAATTCTGGAATCAGGTGTTTATAATTCCTCCTGGTCCATGTGCAATTTACCAATTTCAAAGTCATTTTTACCCTATTCCCTTGCTACTTCATAACACACTGGCACTTCATCTTTATCAGGTTTCTTGTGGAACAGAATTAGAAAGTTAAAAGATGAAATTCTCAGTGGAAGGGGAAAAGATTTTGTTAATTGTTTATTTATACCTTGGTTTTAGAAAGAGCTATGGTTGAAATCTACTGATTGGTAGAGGATATTTTGTAATATTTTATTTCTAAAAGTAACAAATGCCTATTGCAAAAAAGTCAAAACATAGTTGTATATAAAGAAACAAGTAAAAGCCTCTCACCTCAAATCCTTATGAATTTTTTATATAAAATCCACATATATACACATAAACATGTACATAATTGTCTATTTGTTTATTATAACTTGAGTTTATTCTTTCAACTAATTTTTATTGACTACCTATATTATGTGAGGCATTGCACAATCAATAAGGAATAAAACACAAAAATTCTTGCCCTTCTGGAGTTTGCATTCTAATGGGGGGAGATGTACAATGAAGTAAGTTAGATAGTATGTTTGAAGGTGATAAATGCTGTGAAGAAAATAAGGCACGGAAGAGGGTGAACTTTTAAATAGGATGGTGAAGGAAGGCTTCACTGAGGAAATGACACTTGAACAAAAGTTTGAGCAAAGATTGAAGGAGTTAAGGGGGAAAGCCATATGGACCTGTGAAGGAACAGTGTTGTAAGCAAAGACAACAATAAGCGCAACATATCGTAAGTGCCCGGTATGTTTAAGGAATAGCAAATAGCCCAAGTGCTGGAACAAAGTGACTAAGAGGGAGAATATTAGGAGGTGAACTCAAAGAGTTTGGAAGGCAAATTGTACAAGGTCTCATAGACTTAAGGACTTGAGCTTCTTCTAGTAAGTTGGGGGATGTTGGAGGATTTTTTGGCCCAGTGGTCTAATGATCTGAGATATATTTTACAAAGGATTCCTTTGGTTGTTGTTAAGAATACCTTATAGCAGCCGTCCCCAACTTCTGTGGCACAGGGGACTGCTGCTTCTATGAGAATCTAATGCCTCATGATCTGAAGTGGAGCAGAGGTGGTGATGCTAGTGCTGGGGAGCAGCAGCAAATACAGATGAAGCTTTGCTTGCTCGTCAGCTGCTTACCTCCTGCTGTGCAGCCTGGTTCATAACAGGCTTTGGACTCAAATCAGTCCGTGGCCTGGGAGTTGGGCACTCTTGCCTTATAGGGCACAAGGATGAAGCTAGAAGACCAGATGGAAAGCTGTTATAATATTCCTGTTGAGAGATGAGGATGATCGTACAACTTTTCTCCCCTCACTCAGTAATATATTATGGATCATTTTTCACACTAGTGCAGATAGCTATAAGTCATTCCTGTTGGTAGGCATATAATAATCTGAACTTACCAGAATTTATTTAGCTGCTACCCTGTTGATGTTCAGTTAGTTTGTCTCTAGTTTTCTACTATTACAAAATATTTTTTAGTTCACTTTCTTGTATATACTTCTTTGACCTGCATTTGCAGTATTTCTGGGTCAAAGGAGAGAAGCATTTTACATTTTGAAAAAGTTGCTCTATTGCTTTTCAAAAAGATTTATTCCATCATCAGAAAATGCCCTCCTATTTCCCATACCGTAATTGTCTGCATTTTTCTAAAGGGCAGTTTTAAGGAAATATTATCTAAATTATTATTTCAGTAACCATAAAATAAAATTTATTTATTTTAAATTTTGTTTATAATGATGAATAATAATTCTAATGAAAATATGTATTCTATTTTTTAGGTTCTCAAAGTTTTTCTGGCATTATTAACTTGGAGAAGCCCGTGATTTGCTCTTTGGCTGCCATAATAAGATATCTCAAAGAATTTAACTTGGAAAAGGTGCTTTCCAAACCCAAGTAAGTTGTTTCTCAAAAGTAAAAAAGAGGTGGGGTTATATTAATTATACTTCTTAAATTTGATAAGTACTATACTCAGGGAAGTTTACCTGCTATTTATGGAATACTCTGTTCAGGGGCAAGGATGAACTGTGTGGTATTGCTGCCGAAGAATATTAAAAATATTAATTGATATAAAAATATTGACAGAATCCTTAAGAATTCCATCAATTTGTATTCATGATAGCTATTATAGTTTTGACTACAAAATTGTGCTTTTTTCTAAAGCACAGTTAATTGGCAAGTCGTAATAAGTGGAATTAAGTGGTATTAAAAAGCATTCATAAAACTTTATCTCCTTTTTGATTCGTATTTTTAGTTCTTATTTCATAAGCTATAAATTTGGAGACAAAGAGGACAGCTACTAATGTAGATAGCTTTTTAAAAGAGTGATTAACTTTGTAGAGTTCCAGAGATAAAAACTAGCAGGTGACATTCTAGGAAAATACTAGTTTAAAAGCCAGTGGCATAAAAAAAGGTAGCGGAATAATTTCCTTGCCTTTCTGTATTCTACCTTCACCAGCCCCTTGTCTTTGGCTCTGTGAAGAATTACCCTTCATCATTTTGATCCTGGATAAGTAAGCTACTTCCTGTTTTGCAGAGGTAGTTGGACAGATAGGAGCTATCTTAGTAAAATGACCAGTATGAATTGAGGAAGGAAAAGGTAGTGCCGGTTTGAGGTTGTTGGAGAGAGTGGAAGAAAGGCAAGTTACTTGGGAATCTTTCTGTAGTGTGTTTTTTGGTGTGTGTTGTATGTGGTAGTTAGGATAGAACAGCATATCATTTCTTTGGAAGCAGTTTTGTTCCATTTAAAGCAATATAAATAAATGTTCATCAACGGGAGAATGGGTTCATTGTGTTCTATTCATGCAATATAATGTTATACAGTAACGAAAATGAATGGACTTGAGTTATACATATCAATATTAGAAAAGTTTCATTAGCCAAAAATTATTAAGCCAAAAATCAAACTGCTGAAGGACACAGAGTACATACTATTATATGAAGTTAGAAACATGAGAAACAGCAGTGTGTATTGCTTAAGAACACATACGTATATAGCAAAGGTATAAAGACATGCATGGGAAATGATGGACAACAGATTTAGAAGAGTGGTTTTCTCCAGTGAGGATGGAGGGGAAACAGTGAAGGTCAGTGGGGGAAATGGCTTGGGGGTATTCTACTTGATGTTTACTTTTTGACTTGGGTACTATATTTATCTATATTCTATTATGGCTGAAATGTTTTATTAAAACAAGTAGCAGCCAGGCATTATACCTCATTGGATTCCACTTTAAGCTCCAGTAATAGGAAACATATTGCAGAGATTGCTCTGTATGGTTGATTGTGTGGGATCCCCATAAAGAAAGGATGACAGGCTACCTACTATCTGACTTGTTCATGATAGGGAGCCTCTAACTGAGTGAGGTTGAAGTAGTCACTAATAGCTTGCCCATGAAGATTTGTTTCTGTTCCTACATCACCAAGCAATGAAGTACTAATATTGGAATAGGAAGTTGACTTTTCTAATATTATTGTGTCCTCCTCATATTTAGTTCAAAGTAAAAATAATATTAAACAGTAAAACAAAGTATTTATTTACACTGAAATTAAAATAGCTTATTTTAAAATTACCTGACTTGATAAATTGAGTGAAGCTGAACTTGTATTTGGTGGTATTGTTGGGAAGTGGTCAGGGAACTGGATCTGCTGGTGACTTAGTGTGTGTCTAATCTGCCTGTTGGGTAACCCCCTCCTTTCATTTCTATAGAGCCAGATGAAAAAGATATAAAGAGGTCTAAAATGTTAGGCCTTCACATTATATATCACCCAGTGCCCAGTAGGCAGTCAGTAAATATAGGATTAATGAAAAAAAAAAAGAAGGAAGGAATTCTTTATTCTGTGAGCATGGATTTGATTGGAAATTCCCAAAATGTCTTTGGAGGCGAAGATGAATGAATAAAGGTTATGATCAAAACTGGTACTATTGAAATGTAGGTGATGATGTTTTATGAGTGGCATGTGATTGGACGCTAAATATAATTCCCAAAGAGTGATTCCACAGTTCTTATATCTTGGGAAAAGAATGTAGCCTCTTAAAGTGATTACTTTGGAACACATGAATGTCCTCCTCTGTATTTAAAATTCAGTTGTATTACTTTAAAATTTTGGCAGCCTAAGATATGAGTATACTTACTTTGAGAGCTGTGTTATTGGAGGAAGTTTTAGTTGTCTTCTTTCGCAAATAGTTTCACAAAAGTTGCTGCACATTTCATAAAAATTTTGGTGTATGTTTATTTAAAGGTCTGTGCCTTTACAATAGAATTTTAGGTTGAGGAACATACACCATTTTAGGAATCTAAGGATGGATTAAGTGACGTTTATTGGGCAAATTTTGCTTTGTATGCTTTCACTGTAATAAATCATAACCGTGAGTATGACTATGTACAATGATATAGTATAACTATATCTTTGAACCTGGTAGTGGTCTTGGGTACCCATTATACACCTTTCTTTTTATTTTCCTCTCCACTATGCTTATTGGAAACATTTAGGAATGCAAAGATATTCATATTGTTTAGTTATAAATTAAGTAGAAGTAAATCTACAGACGAGTTTTGTAATATACAATTTGTAATAATTAAAATTTATAATAATTTTATAAAATTAAATTTATGATAATTAAATGAAATTAACCACCAAAAGATTAGGCAGTAGAACTATTTTCCACTATTGATTTCATATGTAACATGGTGGATTTTTTGGCCTTTGTTTCCATTTTCAAGTAATATCGAAATAGGATCTTAATAAGGGGTTGACCTCTTAAGTAAGGTCTATACCTTAACTGCCTTAGTCTAAATCAGATTTTTTAAAAGTAGTGTAGGAATGATATAGAATCTTAAATTTGCCAGGTTTGTAGCAAGTCTGTTTTCTTGCCATTATGAAACTTGAGGGAAAAAAGCATTCTTTGTATTTTTGTTGTCTGAAATATTAATGAAGTATTTCTCCATGTTACTTATTTCTGTCCAGGTTCACACAGCATGAATTCTAAAGGCATTGCTTATGAGGTTCATTTGAAAACATAAAATTTGGCTTCTTCCAAAAGGATAAATAATTCAGAATTATTTGAGTATTTCTGATCAGTGATCATATACCATTGAATTCCTAATGAAGCTGGCAGATACAGTGCTTAGTTCAAAAGTGTATGTAATTCCTAAAGGAAATAGGCACTGACAGAAACAAATTTTTTTTTTTTTTTTTTGTATTTGGAAGAAAGAGTCCCAGCTCCAGAACACGCTATTATCAACCAAACATTTGGGAAAGATAGTTCTTACAGTTGCTTGGTAATTATTGTTCCATAGGAACTAGTCTCATAGTACCCAGTGGTTGCTGTCTTTTATTAAAAAAATGCAGATGTCAGTTTAAAGAAATTCTTTGTTTCTTTGCTTTATGGTTTGGATGACTTGTTCAGTAAGGGCAAAACCAAAAATAAAACAAAAAACCATATGCACATCTCATTAATGCAGCTAATTAAGAAAAGAACCCATACAGGCATACCTTGGAGATATTGTGGGTTTGGTTGCAGACCACCGATATAAAGTGAGTATTATAATAAAGCAAGTCATAATCTTTTTGCAGGTGGAGGGTCTTGCCATCAATTTGTTTAAAAAAAAAGCAACATGTGAAGCTCAATAAAACAAGGTATACCTGTATAGTTTCTCACTAAAGATCTGGTAACTCAAGCCAATTTGGTTGTTCACAGTTAGTGGGTTCTTTTTGATATAATAGATATTGGGAGCCTCCAGTAACTATATGTAGATAAGGACTGTAAGCTTCTCCAACTCTCTCTACCAGGTCGTGTGTTAGTTCAAAGAATATTCTGCCACATGATACATTTTAGCAAGCAAGCACAAAAGCAGTTGTGTCAATGCTTAGCAATCATGCTCCTTGAAATTCTGATTCTCGGTCTTGATGTTCTGACAGTGCCTTGCTTCAAAGGTTCACTCAGAGCATTGTAGGAGTAGGGTTTCGCTTTTGGTTGGAATTAGGTGACAAAACCTTCAGCTATTTGGTGGAACAGGGCACGCTTTTGGAATCCTAAACTTAAGACACCATTCTTCAGGGTATGGACTGTTGGGTTTACAAGTACTTGTGAAGGTGAAGGCAACGGAGCAGTATTTCTGGACAGTCCACACGTCTTAAATGCCACTTATTTATCTCACATCTCTGGTGCTCATGGGAGATAAAGGCCACTACCTGAGATGTTTTTGGAAAAGGCTACTGGGTTATGAGTTCTTGATTGGCATTTTGTGCTAACTAAGCATCTCTCTAGAGTCTGTGACTATGTTAATTGTGTAGGTTAAACCCAACTGTCAGGAGTAGGGGAAGTAAATGTGACATATCTAAACATGAGGACTGGTTAGATACCAACTCTCAGTCTAGGTAATCAGCTCTTCCAGCTTGATTTTTGACCATGAAGTTGTGCGAACACCTGTCATCTTCACAGCCAATCACTGCATAAATATTTCTTCCTGAAAATAACATTTTATATTTCATTACTGTCCCTGAGTGTTTCACAGACATTTCTGAGCTTTATGACTCAACAAACAAACAAACAAACAAACAAACAAACAAACTCAAACTGGCTTCTTTGTAGGAAGATGGCAGACATTTGTTGAACATCTACTTTCTGCTAGACTCTGCAGAGTCTATTATATATTAATGTCTTAATATATAAGACATCAATAACCCTTGCCTTCAAGGAGCTCAGATCTATTAATGAGGGTAGCCCAAGAACATAAATTGCTATAATGCAAGCCAAACTAAGTTAACTGCTATAAGAAGGAAAAAAATGGCTACATATTCTGCTATCAATCAGTATTGGAGTTGCTTCCTTCTGAAAATCATTAACAAATTATCATCCTTTGGAAGCTAGGTCTAACTGAGAGATTATACTGCCAAAGGACAGCGTTCAGTTACTAGGCAACATTTCTAATGTGCAGTAAGTTATTTCTTTGTTAGGGCTCTGGAGCTTTAGTTGGGGGAGTCATCAAGAAGTGGAGTCATTTCATAATGTTGTGGGCTTTGATTTTAGGCACTAGATTCTTAGGTGAGGGCTTGTTTCTGTAACTGGCTTGGGAAACTGGGTTTTATCTAAATCTTATTACAGCCATGATAAGTGTGGTTTGGTTTATAGTGCAAACACTCATGCTTTCCCTCCAAATAGTTTAGTGACTTGCCATTATTTTTCTTGCTTTTAAGCCATCAAGTCTATAAGCACTGTTGATGGAAAAAACAAAGAGTTGGCTTATAAAGGAAATTGAATTCCTATATTAGTAATGCATCGATTAATATACTTTTTAACATGAAAGACTAGTAAAGCTAAATTGGAATTGTGCATACACTTAATCATATTGCAATTCAATACTCAAGTCTATATGAAATTTATTGAACTTTTAATCCAGTTTGGGATAATCACAGAGACATAAGCAGAATGCGCTTTCTTTGAGCTTAAAGAAATAATTTTTGCCAGCTTTTCAGTTTTATACTCTACTAAAACATTAGCTACATTAATGCGTGTTGTTAATTATAGAGTAAATAACATTTGTTGCACATATCAGAATGTTGATTAAAAGTTGTTAAAGGGTTTATCAGGATGATCTCATGCTAAAGAATAAGGAGGACATTTTTAAGTGTTTTGACATATTTTTCTAGCTAATTGTATAGTTTTTCCTGAAGATACTGCCACATGCTTTGCCAATGATAAAAGACTAGGTTTGGTTCTATTCCTGGAAATGTAAAAAAGCTCCAAAAACTCTTGTGTGTACCACTTAACTTTCCTTTCTTGTTCTTGTTTTTGATTCAAGAGCAACTATCCTCATTTTGCCATCAGTCTATTTAACAACACTAGCATCAGTAGAGGACGATATCCCAGTGATATTCTTTTTGCTTCTTTTGGTTTGATTCCCTGTCAAAGAGCTAACTTTTTCCATGTTATTGGAATATTTCTAGTGTCTGAATTCATTTTGAAAATTTCTTTATGCACTTACATCATGGCTCATATTTTATTCTTTTACAGGAATTTTAAACAGTTGTCAGGTGACATGGAATTTATGACAATTAATGGAACAACATTAAGGAATCTTGAAATTCTACAGAATCAGGTAGGTAAGCATAAGGAATAGTTGATTTAAAATGGTTCTGAAAGAAATTTTGGAATAAGGTAGCAGTCTGTTCCTAGGAGTGTAGAAAAGAATATTGTCTTCAATTGACCTCTCCACTTGTCAGCTCTTTATTAGTTGATAACTGCAGCACTTGCTTTTTGGAGAACCAAATACAGTATACAAAATACTTTTATGAGGTTACTTTGGAAGCTGTCGAGCTGTCCTTTTTAATGATTGAAGTGACATGCTCATCCTGATAATTTCTGTATTACATATTTCTTTGGAAGGATATCATCTTTGAAAATTAATATGAAGTGGATTTTTTTTGTCTGCTTGATTATATTTTTTCTACCTTTTTTTTGAAATGTCTGTAGTCTTATTTCATTATGCAGCATTATAAAACAAATTACTGTGGTATTCAGTTAGACTGTAAGATGTATAATATTTCCCTTCACAAATTTTCATCATTTATTTGCCCTTTATTGATGAATTAGGAAGATAATAGAGACATTAAAATTATTGCTTCATTTATTAAATTGTCACTTGGAAATGTGAGATATTTTGTAAAACTAATGTTACAACATAAAGTCATAGAAATAAAAAGCAGTTCCAACTCATTTGAGTAAGTAGTGGAGAAGCTGAACCATCTGAGTCAAACGGTTTAAAGCTCTTCAGAAATATTTATTACTGTTGCGAATTATAGTAAAAGCTGAATTTATTCTCCTGACTCCCGGGTTTGTATATTACTAGTTTCTGTCATTTAGTTTTTTCCTCTTCCAAACTCTCCTTGTGTCCTAGTGTCAGCTTACTTTCATTCAGTAACATATTTGCCTTGCAATTCCATTATCCAGATGTTCAGAATCTTTCCCACAAGTCTTTCTCATCAACTCTGTACACGTCTGCATGATAGAAAACAAGCAGTAGGAATAAAAGGATATTTATTAGATGAAGAAGAGCTCGTAGTCAGAGCCTACAGACAGAGCCCCAGCATTTCAAGCTTTCTTTTTTCTTTCCCATCCTCCCTGTTTGAATCATGCTATAGTTCCGAAATCAAATTTATAAGGCAAAAATCATCTGTAATCAAAATACCCTTTAAAAATCCTTTCATTATCAAGACTTGGGCCCTTGTAGAAACAGAAGCTGAGCATTAACATTTTCTGCTTGTCTTTGCACTTCAACTTTGACTTCCCTTACTAATGAGCAATGGAAAGGGGTAGTGAGGAGGGCTGGGTGTCAGGAAGAGCAGAGGTATAACAGGACTTGGGTTTCCCTCATCTCTCCCTTTCTTGTCTGTGCCTGCTTCTCCAGTGATGCCAGCTAACTAGAACTTCATTCCTCCCATTGTCCTTGTCTCAGAAGGGGCCCTGGGGTACTAATCTGGACTACCCTCAACAGTTAGCACTGCCCATCAGGCTTATTGGGGGAGGGGAGTGGCCTCCGTGACCACCGTAGCTTCTGTGCGTGCTCTGCTTTAAACTTCTAAGGCCTGGGGAGCTTATGTCATACAGTTTATAGTTGATTTCTGCCTGGTGGCATTGTGTCCTAATTATGAGTCTTTTCTCCCAAACTTGGATATAAGTGCCCTGGGGGGAGGGACCATGCCTTAATATACCTTTGCCAAACATACACCTGAGCCATAGGTATTCTCTAAGTACCTGTTGGATGATTTGAAGGGAAAGGAAAAAGTTAAAAAAAAAGAACACTCAGGTGAAAACTTTAATTTTATATTTCAAATAAGATTTAAACCTACTAATAGACTTTTTGTAAGATAATGAAAACTTACTTGGTTAAAATGAACTATCATCTTTAGTTAATTGTAAATTTTTTTATGGCTCAACTTTCAAGTAGCAAAGATAAGCTATCTATGATTTACTAAAATAGACTAAAACAAAACCCTTCCAGGGTATATTCTCAGAGTGTAGTGCAGGTTAACATCTGTCTCCAGTACGTTATACTTGTTCAATGTTGTCATGAGGGCATTGGTCTTTAGAATGTTAATTCTGAGGCAGTCAAAGGTACTGAATTGCCAAAGAATATTAAATTATCTTCATTGTACTTCCTAAGGCAGGAAAGTATATAATTATGTTTTTAAGATCCATAGGACAAATATATATATATGTCAAAAGAGATATCTTAATAATTTATTCTTAGTTAACCAAAAATGATACATAGCCTATCCCTTTTTTGTGCAAAATATCAATACTTTATATATATAGTGTGTATATATGTGTGTAGTTTTGTATGTGTAAGTATTATACATATAACACACATTCATTCATCAAACATTAAGTGCTAGGCATATATAACAGTTAAAATTGGGGTATATGAAGTAATTACGGCACATGAACAGCTAGCTATTTGGGTACAAATACAATTGTATAGTTAATAAAACTTGTTTTCTGATTTTTCTTAGACTGATAAGAAAACCAAAGGAAGTTTATTTTGGGTTTTAGACCATACTAAAACGGCATTTGGGAGACGGAAGTTAAAGAAGTGGGTGACCCAGCCACTCCTTAAATTAAGGTAAAGGGAATCCTTTTTTGTGCGTTTATTCTGAAATTATATAAAATTGTGAAACTAAAGGTATATTGCCCTCCTTAAAACCAAGGTTACCATGACTTACAAGAACACAGTTTTAAATTGGGGAAGACTTTAGTTTGTATCTGGCAATAGACTGTCTACTATTATGAGGATATTTTTCTTTTTCCCTAAGAATGAGCCTGCTTGCAGATTGGAAGACATGATGTGTGTTCAGGGAAAGTGAGTTACCCAGGTAGTTTGGGATCATCAGTAGCAGAAGGGGTAGGGAGGTAAGGAGCTGGAGAGATGGAATCCTATCTTTCGTAGAGGGCTTTTTAGGCTAGGCTGAGGAGTTGGTAGCCAGAAGAAGTTAATCCAATGATTTTGAGCCTAGGAATTAAGGGATCAAAGCTAGGCTTGTGTGTAGGAGGGGCCAGCATGGTGGTTGTGGTCTAGGCTGTTAGCAAGTTTACTGAGAGTTTCTGAGGATCTGAGCTAAAGCAGTATTAGGAATCTGAAAGAGGAGTCAGGCGTGAGATGTTTAAGATAGTAGAATGAGTTACTAAGAGCACCTTTATTACATACCAAGCACCATGGTAGGGGTTTTATGTGCATTTCTCTTTAAGTTGCACAATAGCCTCACTATTGGCTGCGTTTTATGCTGTGCTTAGGAAATAGTCATCTTCCGTAAAGAATAGCAGATATTGTTATTAGTGTTAGTAATAAGCTTTATGACATTATTTTGATGATGATTACAAAATCACTTCAGCTTTTGTGGGGCATTTTGATTTCCCTTCTTGACCATAAAGACCTTTGAGCAGGGGAAATTGACTAAATAAAGAAGAAATTCTGAAAATGGAAGTATCTACTTTGGTTCAATATTCAAATGAAATAAGGTTACCTTGTGGAGCAACAGCAGACAAGATGGCCTTTCTGCAGATAGTCTGTGGACACAGCCTAAGGGGTGCTGCATTCTGGCCTCTGGAGAGACATTTACCTAAGCATACACAGCAATTGTTACTATCTTATTTGCTAGAAACAGACTCACTAGTAGACTTTTTCATGTAAATTAAAATTTTTATTTCTCGTTAAATTTGTTTTATATAACCAAGATTAATTTGAGATAAGTTCAGTAAACCATGTTGTACACTCTTTAGGGACTGAATTATGTATCCCTTAGGATCTTACTTTCCCAGAAAGACTGAGAGAAAACATGCCATGCATTGAACACTGATGTTTTCAAGTGTGAACTTTAGACTGGCTTACCACTTATATAGTTGAAAACAAGCACACACTTTTCCTTTGCCCTTTTTATTTTAGGTAATAGTTTTAAAACTGTCATCTTCCCGTTAAATCTTAATGGTATTTGCAGCCTATTCCACAGAAACACATTGAGAAAATCTTCATCTGATTAGTCAGTAGTAAGTCAATTATATATAATTTTATTATTATTATTAATTATTATTATTATTATTATTATTATTTTAACTAACATAGGTGCCATGCTTGTCACATCAATGATTTATCTAGGCTAATATTCTATTGCTGACATTGGCAGCCAAATGTTAGTTTAGGGCCTGGTTTTCTTCTATAGTAATCACAGAACAAATAATTGGTGACAAGGGAATTTAGCAATATAAGGCAGATCTTTCAAAGTTCTCCAAGAGCCCATTATTTGTCAGTCATCTATGAATTCTCTTAAATCCCTTAAGAACTTCTTTATAATTTTAGTCTATTTCAGCTCCCAGGGCAATCCTACAGTTCATAAATCCAGGACCAAGTGTTTCAAATTTCAGAGGATTTTTCACTCCTACCACCTTTTATTCCATAAAATTGCCTCTTTGGTGTAGAATTTTACTGGTGTCTTTTAGAAAGTCTAAATGGCTTTTACCCTATACTTATTGACTGATTCAAAGAATTCATTTAGATTATTGAGACTGGATTTTATATACTTCACTGAAGCCACATACATTTTTAGTTTATGCTTTCTTATGTATGATTAATACTTTTTATGACTTCTGCTAATTTCAGGCAAGAAGATTTTCCAGCATAGTTTGCTGGCTTCTCCTTATAAACACATGTCACATTGGCAAGCCATTAGTCCTAAGACCTTTTAAAATTAAATTATATTGAATTCATTTTTTTTGAGGTTTTGTCTTTGAATTTCTTCTGCTTCTTTGAGTAGATATGGTCTTGTCACTCTTTCATATATAACCATATGTACTTTATTAGTTTTGTCAAAAAGCCTCAAAATGCAAATTCTTTAAATATTGATTTGAAGGGGAGAAGAGACTTTTAAAAGTATGGGATGATTCTCTAAAATGATGTTTTAGGCATACTATTAATTTCCAAGGCAGATTTGTTCACCTTAGAAGGGTTCAAGATTTAATAATGTACTCCATATTTTAAAATATTAAACAAAAATAAGTTATGCATTTCCTTCTTGAGTACCTCTTCTACCTGCACCGTAAATGTTGACGATACCCAGAGTTCTCTCCTGGGGCCACTTCTCACTTTCAACACTACTTAGGCTCTTATCTGTGGCCATGGCTTCTCTTGTAACTTATGTGCTGATGACTTTGTCACTATTATCTCTAGCAGCTACAGACCCACACATCTGCC
This sequence comes from Eidolon dupreanum, assembly GCA_028627145.1. Taxonomy (NCBI): domain Eukaryota; kingdom Metazoa; phylum Chordata; class Mammalia; order Chiroptera; family Pteropodidae; genus Eidolon; species Eidolon dupreanum. The sequence goes on along the minus strand of CM053501.1, from coordinate 60,110,128 downwards.
AGGACATCTCTGCCTCAGAAGTGTTCAATTTGAGTGGGCAAAACAGATTGGAAACAAAGCATTTCCTTCAGTAAGAGAGTGATTTCTTGTAAAGACAGCTGTGTGTGCGTGCACGTGCACACACACATACAGAACAGCAGATTGTTAACTATGAAGCAGACTCCAAGAAATGTTTCTCCCCTTCTAGTGGTTGTATTATTTTAATCAACAGTGAAAATGTTGAATCTTTGTCAAGAGGTGGTAGTATATCATCTTGCCTTTTTGTAAAATCACTTTTTATGAAAGGCAGTCAGATGAAAGTCTTTACATGAAAGGCTTATTTGTTTACTGAGGAATCTGAAGCTAAGCACCTCCATGCCTGTGGTCTTGCCCTTCTCTATTTCTACTCTGCATGACCTATAGATTTAAAAAAAATGTATATTTAATTATGTTGCTCTGTACTGTTTATAGTTCTTACAACACACTGAGTGTGATTTATTTCAGGATCTTTGTCTGTTCTTTTTTTCTGAAGTGGAAACTCTACTTATTTTTGTTCCCTTCCTAATTTGCTGGCCGCTTCTTCAAAGTTTCCTTTGCTAGCTGTTCATCCTCTGTGTATCTTTTCAGTGTTGGGAGTTCCTGAGACCCGAACTTAGGAGCTCGCTTTCTTCTTTCCCTTATGCTCCTCTCACCTCCTCTTTTCTTCTCATTATCTCCCACCCTACTCCTATGAACTTACCTGTTGCTATGATGATAAATATCAAAATGTCAGTGATACCCAAATTTGTATCTCTTATCTTTACTCTTTTCTATTCTCTAGGCTTATATATTCAAATTAGATTCAGAAACAAGTCTGTCACACACCCCTCAAAACAATTTATTCAACCCTGTTATTTTTCCTGGTTTCCCCATTCTAGGAACTAGTACCTCTACCTAATAAGCTGCTTAAGCCAGAAACCTAGGGGCTATCCTGAACATTTCCTTTCCAATAGCCACATACAGCCTAATACTAAGTCCTATTGCTTCCTTCTCTAAAATATATCCAGAGTCTTTGCATGTTTTGCCATCCCTCTTGCTATCACCCTAGTTTCAACTACCATTAATTCTCAATCGGGCTGCTGCAGTATCCTCCTAAGGGATCTCTTTTTTCAAAATAAAGACTGAAACATGTCACTCCCCTGCCTTAAAATCTTCATTGGCTTTCCATTGTGCTTCAAATAAAAGTTTTTTAACTTGGCTTTCTGACCCTCCCCTGCATTCACTTATTCATTGTCTTCTGGTCACTCTGGACTTCCTTTGGTTCCTGAGCATCCCAAAGCTTTTCCTCATCTCATCTCTTCAGGTTCACTGGTCTTTCTACCTAGAATGTTCTTCCCTTTCTCTTCAATCTTTACATGGCTAACTCCTTACCCTTAGGTCTCACCTTAAAAGTGTTATCTCTTTAGAGCTTTTTTCTCTGATTTCCTAATCTAAATTATGTTCTTGTATCATTCTTTGATAGCATATAGGACTTATCATGATCGATATTTGTTTTTTACCTGTTTATTTAATATCTGTCTCAGTAAACTGTGCTTCATTTATAACAAACATTTGACAAGTATTTATTGAATGAATTATTAAAAGCGAATTATTTAAGACCTAACTCAGGTATCACCTTTGAGAAGTGCTCCTGTTTCTTCTTTCTCTAGAAAGTAAACTCCTCTTAATTCTGTTCAGCTTTTTACCCCTCTACCGCCAACATACAGAGAATGCACTGGGGACTTATAGTGCTTTGAATGTAATAGATGTTCAAGAAATTATAACCAAATGAATGAATCTATTTGAAAATCTTGGACTTGGTTCCATAGTGTAGTGGTTAGCATGTCTGCTTTACACCCAGAAGGTCCTGGGTTCATGCCCCAGTGGAGCCACGGTCCGTGGTCTATGGCCACACTACCCTGAATAAGCCCGATGTCTGATCTGGGAAGCTAAACAGGGTGGGGCCTGGTTAGTACTTGAATGGGGAGACCACCTAGGAAGACCAGGTGCTGTCAGCATAAATAATAATAATAAATTTTAAAAAACCTTACAGTTTTAAATAAGTTTTGAAAATAAAGACATAGGTGTGTAACAGTTTATTTTTCTAAGAAAAGCTTGATTTTAAAAGGACTGTAGAAGTAGCTTTCCCTTATGTGATTCTTTGTTTTAGTTTCTCAGAAATGATTCTGAGAAATAATTTTTTTCCTGCTAGTGGAATAATTGCTTGCTCAGGTCTGAAAACATTGTACTTAACTGGAAGAAATGGTTTGGCAACATCTTGCATTCTTGTCAAACCCCTAGTGGAATTAGAGTAGATAGAAGCTACACAGAGAAAATCATGTGACTTAGTAAGGATGTTGATAGGAAGGGGCCGTCTTTCACCTTAGACATAGCTAGTATTAAATCTTGTGTAAAAGGTCTAACTCGTAACTCTAAACACATCTGAGTAAGCATTTATTTGCTTAGAAATATTTGGTCACATGGTGATTTTCCTGTCTCTTTAAGACCACACCTGTAGAATTTGACTTCTATAATGGGTGATTTAGATAGTGTTTTAGTTTGCTAGGGGGTAGCAAAGTATCACAAATTGGGTGGCCTAAACAACAT
>CM053501.1:60090525-60107024 GCA_028627145.1 Eidolon dupreanum | reverse complement strand
AAGTAACTAGAAATGTTCCAGAAGTGTAACAAATATTCTTTCAGGACAGCTGAGCTTGTTAAACAAATAAGTAAAGGGAAAGTCTCAGGGGACAGATTCAAAAAGGAGCTGGAAATGGAAGTGAGTTGTCTCTGGTGTTGCAACTGCCCCTAAGGCCTTCACAGATGTCGATAATCAAAAGGATTTGTTTTAAAAAAGCTTCGTGGGAAAGAGGAGACAAGGCCTCGTGTTTGTTTAAGTTAGAGAGTCTACAGCAATGTGAGACACTCAAAGGATCATAATCACAGTAAGGAGAAGGGACAAAGAAATATGTCTATCTTGGCCTAGTCTCATAGCGGGGAAAGTTTCCAAAAATTCTTCTTAACCACAGGCCCATCCTTACTCAGGTTTGCTATTCCACTTTGTAGTGTTTGTGAGGCCTGACAATTTCTAAGTTGTGAAATTTATTTAAAATCATCCCATCGTAGTCTACAAACTATCAAGCTTTGGGAGGAACGTGCCCAATCTCATCTGATCGCAGAAGCTAAGCAGGGTTGGGCCTGGATGGGAGACCACCTAGGAATACCAGGTGCTATAGGTGTAAAAAAAAAAAAAAGTTAATTAAAATAAAATAAAATTGTCCCATTGTACTTCAGGGTTCCTAGTGGAAGCAAATGGAAATCCTCCCTTCGTCAATCTAGGCCTCCTAGGAATCCTAAAGAGAAAGCTCTTCCTTGAGCTCACCACCATAATTACAGTAGGCACAGGGAAATAAGTAACCATTAGTGTGAATCAGCAGAAATTACAAACAGCAGAATTAGAATGCCAAGACCCTCAGATAATGGAATTATAAAAATAAATATCAAACCACCAAGTTAAAAGAAATACGAAAAACAACAACAAAAAAAAACCCCAAAAAACAAAAAAAACGTGAGCACAGAACGAAAATACCATCAAAAGGGATCAGTTTGATTTTAAAAAAGAACCATATACAGCTTTTAGAAACACTGAGTTGGTTAAATAGAAATAGATGCAATAACTAAAATGCAAGATAATATTTGAAGAAATTACCTAGAGTGTGGCACAGAGGGACAATTATGTAACTGATTTGATTCCTAATTTTCTCACCTGTTCTGTGCTTCTTTTACTTTCATTTGGTGATTTCTCTTGGATTTATTGAGTATTTTTAATCATTCAGGCCTTCCCTCCTCCCAAAGCTTGATAGTTTGTATGTCTATTTTTATTGCCTATTGTTTCTGTTGATTCTTATTGATCTGATTTCTTTTTGTGTACTGTTGATATTATTTGGAAATATATTTTTAAGAGTAATGTGAGGGCTAGGATGAAGGTGCTTTCTCCTAGTAACAATCTCAAGGATTGTTACTTGCTTCTGCCAGATTCTTAATGGCACCACCAGTCTGGGACCATCTTAGTTCAAGTTCAATGTTTGACATGTTTTAGTGCATTCAAATTGTACCAACTTAGACTGAAAATTCACCTTTCTTATGAAGCAAGCTCATTTTTTAGCAGATTCTTTTGGCATACTTCTTCAGTGCAAAAGTAGCTTCGACTGCTAGATTATTTCTCTGGGCTCTTTCTTTTAAATTTTGGTATAGTTATTCCTTACTATTTTGTTAGTTCTTTGATGCTTTTATGAACATGTTTTTATGTTTTATTTGGCTTTTGAAATTGTTCTCAGTTGGAAGGATGGTCTGAAGGTACCCATTCCCATCATTACCAAAGGCAGGAGTCAGTACTGCTAATAGAGAGTAGCTGTAAGAAAATTGTTCTATTTAATATTTTGAAAGGGCAAATTGTCTATTGGTAAAAATGATGCCTCATCAGAACACAAGTAATAAAAATCTTTAAAAGCTTCTTGGGTGATTTACCATTTGTAACAAGGTAAATATTCTTAATTGTTCTTTAAAATGTAATTTCATAAATAAAATAAAACCTTTCTTTCATGATGTGTAAGGTTTTGAGCATAATATCGTGAGTGGCATCACAGTGCACGTCATTACCCAAGTTACTTCTTACCTTCCTTATCAATAACAACTCTTATTAATTTTACATCCTTAATATCTCTTGAAACTATGATCCCTTTTCATTTCTACATCCTCTACCTAAGTTCATTCATATCATTAACATCACTCCCCTAGGTTATTGAAACAGCCTTCTAATCAGCCTTCCTACCACTGTTCTAAAGTCTTTTCAAACATTAGCCATTGGCTTCCATTGCTGTGAGGATAAAGTCAACATTTCTGTGTGGTGTGCATTACTCACATGACCCTGCTTACCTTTCTAGCTTCTGCTATCACACTCTCACCCTTCATCTTTCACTCCTCCTATAGTTGGTACTTGTAAGCACTCAGTAATTGAATGAATGGTGTATGTGAAATGTGAAGCTGGGTAGATCTAAGTAATGATGCTTAGGTCCTAGGAAAGGGCTTATAATTTATGTTTCTACTAGAAATCCGTTTAGGTAGTTGGTTTAGCTGTATTACATGACCAATGTGTTAATGTGTGAATTTCATTTATATTACATTATCTGTCTTTTAAAGCAAACCTTTCAGAAAAAAATTAGAACAAACAACAAAAAAAAAACAACCTTTCCCCAGCAGTTTGTATTTTAATATTTCCTCCAAAATAACCCTGTGTTAGAATTATAGGGGCATCTCTATGAATAGTATTCAGCAGGTACAGACTTTATCACATGTCCTTACATTGGCAATAGCTATAGGTCACACATTGCGTTTCTGAGTGAGAGCCACACACAGCAAATACTAACATCATCACCTAGTTCATCTTCAAATGTGAAGGACTCCAGTGACACCCACATTTAGTCCTTGGGGTTTGGTGATAAAGAAAAATCTTTGTCATTCCCAGAACCTTAAGTTAGTTGTTTTTTTTTGTCATATGTAAAGAAATGACTCAGGTGTCTTTTCATTCATTTAGATTGTATCATTTTGTAAGATCAACTGTAGAATACCATAGAACATCTTGGAATAGTATCTTTGTCATCATCTAATTGACAGTGGTATTTCCTGTCCTGTTGACTGTTAGAGTGACCAAATCTGTCATTGATTGCACCAAAGTAAATTTTCTCTATTGTAGTGTTCGTACATATTGACTTATTATATAGTTATTTGGAAAGTCTTATTATTCTTACTAACTGAAGAACAGTTCTAAGATATATAAATTGTTTTACTTAAAAAACTTGATTAGAAATAATTTTCATTCCTTTGCGTTCTGATATGATCATAAGAGATATAAGTAGAATTATAGCTATCCCAGTGATGAGAGGTTTGTGGTAAACAGTGCCATACACCATTTCACCTTCTCCCTGCCCGTGTTAGGCATCTGTAATCAGTTATGGTATTCTTTTTCAGTGCAGCCTACTAACCAATCTCAACATAGTACTTTAAGTCACTTCTCCTAGTCAGATTTAGCACTTGAGATCCTAGAACTAGCTTTCCTCGTGTCATCCTTCCTTGTTCACTTTACATAAAATACTATTTTGCACGTCTGTGTCTTAAGTTTTATCACACATAGTTATTTCCAAACATATTTTGGGTGATATTCCTTCCCTCTCACATGCTGTTCTTTGTAGAATCTACCAAACAAATTTTGTAAGCCAGTAATGATAACCATAAAAAATGAAGATGGTAACCGAGCACATATAGTTACTATGTACCAGGCACTGTGCTAAGTGCTTAACATGTATTATTTAACTGGATTCTTGTAAAAACTCAGAGTTTTTATCATTCTTATTTATAGGTGGAGAAACTAGGGCAAGGCTAAATAACTCTTGAATGGGAAAGCCTGGATTAGGACTGAGTTCATCTGCTTTCTCAGCCCAAATTATTAATCTCCAAGCTCTTACCTCCTTAACAATGAAGACTGGGTTAAAACCAAAATGATTCATAGTGAGCAAGCTTTTGCCTGTGCTGTCACTAGGCTAAAATAAAAGCAACTACCTTTGTATTTTCCCAGATTGCAGACAAACTTAGCATAACCTAAGAAATGTATAGTTTTGTGTCTGTTTTAGAAAAATCTTATGCTGGACTTCATAAATATGATTTGGGTTTTTATTAACCTCTTTTGCTTTTATCCTTTCATATCTCAGATAACAGCTTTTATAATTTTTGAGAGTAGCTATCTTTGTAGGCTGTCTTATACATTCACAGATGGCATTATTTTATCTGTCCTCATACCATCTGTAGCATCATCTTAGTCTATTCCAATTGATGCCATCTTTCATTTATGCAGGAATGAGATATTAAAATAAAACTTTATATTTGTATAGCATTTTGGGTAAATGTTGGGGTAAAACATTGATTAATTTTATCACAACAATCTTATGCAAAGAAAATTTAATTTTTAATTTTTTTTAACCTCATCTTGATTTACTTTATATGTAGTCTTTGGAAGTGAATTGAATTGAGTTGAATTCAACAACTATTTATTGAGTGTATATTGTGATCCCAGAACTGTGGGAATGATGATATGATCCCTGTTTTTACTAAGCTTACAGTTTAGTTTAGTGGAAAGGGCAGTGAAGAATTAAATAAAATTATAACTTCCACATGGAAAGAAAATAGAGAGAGTGGAATGAAAAAGGATGGCAGAGGATTAAATCTGTTCTAATGCATCTAGAAAGCCATTACAGAGGAAGGGTGATTAGGAGTTTCCCAAACAAAATGGAGCTGGTAGGTGATAGGAAAAAGGAAAAGTCTTCAAGGTAGAGTGAGCAGTAAACTAGAAAACCCTGATTGATTTTAGAGAATTTGGAGTGACCAAAATATTTGGAAGTTCAGTTTGACTAAAATTTAGAGTGAGCAGAAGAGAGTGACAGGCGGTCTGAAGTGAGAGATAAGCAGGGATCATTTGTCTTGTAGGTCTTTTAAGGGTTCTGAATTTGAATCTAAGGTTAATGGCAAGTTGTCAATGAGCTAAAGCAGAGGTATGATATGAACAGATTTGGGTTCTAGGAAGACCTCTCAGGGTACAGTGCAGAGAAATGGAAAAAGGGACAAGTGGATGTGGGGAGGAAAGTTAGTAGGCTGTTTTAGTAGTCTTTATGAAAAATGATCTTTTACTTAGGCTAGTGTAATGGCAGTAGAGATGGAGAGAAATGGATAGACTTAAGAGGCCATCCCACTGAGAATGGAGGAGCCAGTCCATGTGTCCACAGATCTCTGGCTTGTTCTGCTGTGTCATGCTAAACCAAATGCCTGTTCATAGCCAGCGAAAAGTGGAACAGAAATGAGACCTGAAATTAGTATCTGTATCACGAACATGCATGGCCTCACAGGATAGTTATAAGTATCAAAAAGATAAAAGCACGGAGTTATCTGCAAAGTACTCAATTTCACAGTCACATAGGGAGGATTTTGCTGTAAAGTTCGCCTTTTCACATCAACATGTGTGATAGCAGCAGAACTTTGATAAACGGATGTGTATTCAGTAGCCGATGTTTCCCTTTCCCCCAAATGTGAGTTCATTCTTTCATTTGCTTGCTTGTTCATTCATTCAAAAACACATTTACTGAGAGCCAGCTATCCACTGGATAGCTTTACTTGTCTCACTCTTTAACACCATATATGGCCATTATCCCTAGTGTAAGCCTTTGGTGTTTATAGGTACTAGATGGGCCACATCTCATTTAGGACACATTTAGTCAGTCAGGTTAACATTTTTAAGTTGACAGAGCCTCACCATTTCTTCCCAAACAGCCTATCACTTAGAGTATAGCCATGGATAAAATCCTGCAAACCTGGTCTCCCATGTCTGCTGATGTCATATCTTCTGCACTTTCTACTGCTGCTCCCAGTCTTTGCTCAATAGACTTGGTATGCCTGCTCCCATTTCAGTCAGTTGATCAATTCAGCTACCACCACCACCCTGTCTTCTGTCAAAAGCAGCTTGTTAACTGAATGGATTGTTTTTTTGACTGAGATGGTCAGTCATTTCAGTCAGAGAGGAAAATCTGGTTGCCCATTGTAAACCTATTACAGTAGGCAAAGTAATGCAAGCAACTGTAGCGAATAAATCTTCAATCTCAGTGGTTCAAATACAATAAAAGTTTATTTCTTGCTAATATAAAGTCCAGTTGGTAGTGGATGTGGGGGTGGAGGGTTTTTTGCTCCATTCATGGACCCAGGTTGATGGAAGCGATAAGATTGCCCTGGGCTCAGCATCTAGCTGACAAAGAAGGAAGAGAGTGAATATGAAAGATCACATAGGAGATTTTATGGACCAGGTAGGGCTAGGAGTGGCTTAATCATTCCTATCCACATTTTATTGGCTAGAACTCAGGTACATGGACATATGTAACTTCATGGGAGGCTGGGAAGTGTATTCCTAGTGTTGGCTCAGGAGGAAAGGAAAACCTGATGAGCCAGTGTGCCCTACCTAATGACTCACCTTGTGTGATATCTGCTCTTTGATTCAAATGATGAGGCTCAGGTCAGGGCCAGAGATGTGGAGGAGTCTCCTTTGTGTTTTTCTGAGTGGCATATCACAGCACTGGGCTTTAGAGTAGAAAATGTCTGAATTCTTTACATATCTGATCATTGATATTACTCTGTTCTCACAGGGAAATAAATGATCGGCTTGATGCTGTATCCGAAGTTCTTCATTCAGAATCCAGTGTGTTTGGCCAGATAGAAAATCATCTACGTAAATTGCCTGACATAGAGAGAGGACTCTGTAGCATTTATCACAAAAAAGTAAGTGTGACAAAAGTCAAATGATTAAAACCGATGATGTTTCTCAGTATGAGGCCACCAGATACTAAAGGAAAACATCTCAGAACTTTATTGTTATTGTTATTTTTTTGTAAAATTTTGCAGATAACATGAGAGAATCCTCAGAAATTTTCATTGCACAAATTAAGATTACTCCAGTGTTCGCATTGTGAGAAATAAAGTTTGCCCACTTATGTAAACTATAGCAATGCATAGAGGCCCTTCTGTTATAATACAGGGCAATCTCATGTTTCAGCCTCAAAATGTGGAAAACTGTCATCAAAAAGGAAATTTACTTAGACTAGCTACTTTTAAAAACAGATACCCAATTTCTTATGACCTCAGAATAGCTTCTTAGTTGACTTAATCAAAGGAAAAATCTGGTGGTCTTTATATACAAACAAATTTAGATATTGAAGGTAAGTTAAAAGCATTATTTTGATCTTCATCATTTCAACTTTATACTTTGTCATAAAAACAACAAGTCAGGTGTCTTGCACTTAGGTAAATACTTTATCTTCAAAATAGGGCTAAAATTTAAAAAGAACTATCAGTTAGTTATAATTATTGATAAACTTTTGTTATATCTATTGCAGAAGTCATTCATCTACATTAAACCCTTTGTTCCTTGTAAAAACTATGAGATTCAGCAGATACCATGTTTTACCACCTTCTTATTGATGGGAAATTATGTATATTGCCAGCTATATATAATGCCTCAATAGCTTGCATTACCTTGGCTAAAATGCTGCTGCTGAGAGAATTAGTAACCTGATAGTGACAGAATGAGTATTTAACCTAAGGTCCCTTGACTGGGTTTTTAGTGGTTACACTTTTGGACACTACCATTTTTGATGTATTAGTTTTGACTGCCATTGCATTTTGTTCTTGGTTGTCCCTACATAAACAAATTTTATTTTTTCTCAAATGTAAATCCTTGCCAATTTCATAATGTTATTGTAGAACAATTTTTACAAGGCCAAATTTTAGCTGTGACCAGTTTTTCATTAGTCTTTACTTCGTTAGGCGTTTTTTCCCTACAAAGTTTTACTAGAACGGTAAGTACCGCTTCTGAGAATATTTGCAGTGCCCAAAAGGATTTATGTAACTGTTCCATATGCTTCAGCTAAATTTGAAAATAAAGAACAAGCCAGAATTGAGAATACTAATTCCTAGGGTAAAAAAATGTGTGAGTTGGTTATTGGGTCAGTGGTATCTATTGTTCCATTATTTGGTACACTGGATTGTTGTTTTGCTGGCAATAGCAGAGGCTGTGTTGATAGTTGAAAGTTTTATGATTGATATTTTTGAGGTTACAGAGTAGATGTCAAACCATTTGTTATTTTGTATCCTTGGCCCCATGCCTGACAACCAGCTAGTACTACCCACAATCAAGCAACAGATCTCCAACCACCATGCCTTTACTACTTGAAAGGATTCACTGACAGATGTCAGATTTTTGTTTTTCTCAAGAGAAAATAGAAGCAAAGCTGGAAAAATGATCAATTGCAAATCAAAAGAGCTAATCAAAGTATTTATGGCATCAAGATGGCAGCATCATTCCATGCTGCTGTGATTTCTATTATGCCTTGTTGCCTCTCTTTAAACTTGACTTTGATGTTTGCATTTTATAAGGTTTGTGTATTTATAAATTTCAAAAACTCTGGTTAAAGGTAGGAATCTAATTCTTTTTTTAATTGACATATAATTGACACATAACATTTTATTAGTTTCAGGTATATAGCATAATGATTTGATATATGTATATATTGTGGTAACGTCTGTCACCACACAGTTACAAAGTTTTTTTCTTATGTGAGAACTTAAAAAATTTGAAGTACAGTTGGCATACAATAGAATATTAGTGTCAGGTGTACAACATAGTGATTTGACATTTATATACCTTACGGTGTGATCAAACTAAGTCTAATAACCATCTGTCCTGTACCAAGTTATTGCAGTATTATTGGCTATACTCCTTGTGCTGCACACTACTTCTCTGTGGCTTATTTATTTTATAATTGGAAGTTTTTGCCTGTCATTCCCTTTACCTTTTACACTCATCCTCCTACCTCCTTCCCCTCAGTTTGTTCTGTTTCTATAAGTCTGTTTTTATTTAGTGTTGTTGGTTCATTTTGTTTTTCTAGCTTCCACATTTAAGTGAAATCATATGGGATTGGTCTTTCTCTGTCTGACTTATTTCATTTAGCATAATGGTATGTAGGTCCTTCCACGTCATTGTAAATGCCAAGATTTCATTTTTTTTTTTTTATTGCTGGGTAATATTCCATTGTATATTTACCACATCTCCTTTATCCATTCATCTATCAATGGACACTTAGCTTGCTTCTGTATCTTGGCTATTATAAGTAATGCTGCAATGAACATAGGGATGCATATATCTTTTTGAAGTAGTGTTTTCACTTTCTTCAGATAAATACCCAGAAGTGGAAGCACTGGGTCATATGATAGTCCTGTTTTTAATTTCTTTGAAGAGCTTCCACACTGTTTTTCATAGTGGCTGCACTGATTTATAGTCCCACCAACAGTGCACGAAGTTTCCCTTTTATGATGAGAAGCGTTAAGGTTCTCTACTCTCTTAGCAACTTTTAAACATACAATACAATATTAACTGCCATTACCATGCTGTACATTACATTAGTATGACTTATTTATTTTATTACTGGAAATTTGTACCTTTCGACCATCTACCCACTTTACCCACTTCTGCTACTGGCAACCACCAGTTCTCTGTATCTATGAGTTTTCTCTGTTGTTCAGTTTTTGATTTTTGTTTTTAGATTCCACATGTGAGATTATATAGTATAGAATCTAATTCATTTTAAAACTAACTAATGTGTTGAGCAAGAATGAAGAATGACCTTTATTTTAGAATTTCAAAATATACTTCACTATTGGAACTTAAAACTTACTAAAAAGCTGTTCCTTGTTGCTGTATTATAATGTTTACACAAGAATGTGCCTCAAGATTGGTTTGAAAAGTGAAAATTAGAAATGTTATAGTAACAAACCAAATCATTAGGAAGTCTAAAAGCTTTAAACCAAATTTTTATATTTTAGTTAGCTGGCTCTTGGAACCCACCATCAAACACATGTCTGTTCTTTATCATTAGATTACACTATGCACCAAATGGTGAGTGATATCCTGGGTACAGACTGTGCCAGTTACATGAAATTAATAAAATGGTAAGGAACGCTGTTTGGACGTTTTGGAAGTGGTAAGCCTAGGCCATATGGCTGTGTGGAAAGTGCCATGGAATAGGCACAAATAGGTATTTTTATAATGATAATAGGAGGATCCCAAGTAGGCTGACACTGAAATAAAATAAACATTTCTTTTGACAGAACTTCCAATTCAAATCTTAGAAAATAGTGCTAGTCACAGGAACCAATTAACTTTGCTCAAGAACTATTTTTATAAGAAAGTGACATAAGACTGCTAAAGTTGGTGAATACTTTTAAAGGATAATAAGCATTAGTAAATGTTGAAGTGACAGTGATTCCAGAATTTTGTAGGTGAGAATAGTTTCTTCGCCAGAGTCAAATTTTCAGTGTAGATCCTAGGTTGGGGCCCTTCCAGTTTTGTGACATTTTGCCTGTGCACTTGTAGGTTTGTTCTGAAGCTCTTCTGTACACAAGTTTGCTGCTGGAAATGGGGCTGAACACGAGTTACTTTGTTAACAGCTGCTTAATCCTTATCCTCAGCTTTCTTGTAGCTCCACAGAAAGGACTTGAAAACAACCCTCCTTGGGTACTTAGGACTTGATTGCAAAGCACTTCTGGTTTTTAATCTGCTTCTGTTGTTAACTTAAACTTTTCATCATGTCTGAACATGAAAAAATAATCAAATTACAGTAATTATAAGAGATTATTATTCATAAATTCTATTGAAAATGTTTATTTTTAGTTCTTCAGTGTAGTTAGAATGTATCATTAAGTGACTATTGGGCAAAAAGCTTCTAGACTCCATATTTATACAAATAGTCCAACTTGGTGTATGTATCTTTCTCAGCATACAGTGGCCTTTCTGGAGAAGAGGTGCTTTATGATACACTTAAAACACAACTTTGTTTAGTTGGACCTAACTTCTTATTTTTCTGCATAATTTACTTCATTTCTTAATAACTAACTTTCTAAATATGTTTTTAGCATTAATTCATTTTATATATACCACTTATTTTGTATACTTATTAACTCAGCCCTAAATTGCCCTATCTCAAGATACTTATTTTCATCAATTATTTAGTAGTTTTATTTTCCTGAGCCTCCTGACCCAATCTAACCTGGACTGGTTGCCCTTTATACCTGTCGTGCAGCTACCTTCTTAGATTTCCCTTTATTTCCCTTGAACTGACTCTCATTTTCTGTGTCCATGTCTTCCTCTTGGTTTATTCCTTTATTTTGGTGGAGTGTGGAGTACATTGTCTAAAAGCATCGTGAGAGAGGATATCAGATGTAAATGTCTTTTTCTACTCTTCACAGTTTTTGATCTTTTGGTTATAAAATTCTAGGCTATAAATTATTTTCCTTTAGAATTTTGTTACTCCATTGTCTTCTAGCTTTTACTGTTATTGTCGAACAGTCTGAAGTCATTCTGATTCCTGATTCTTCATGTGATTTCTTTGTTTCTTCTTTTCCCCACACCTTCCTTCTGGAAATTGGAAGATTTTTTCCTTGTCCCTAAATCATCTCAAATGTCATGGTAAATCATGGCGATTTACCATGATTTGGTTCGGTTTTCATTCATTGTATTGGGTTCTTTGACTCTAGCAACTTAAATCCTGAAGTTCTGGGAAATTTTCCTGAATTACTTTTTTAATGTTTTTTTTTTTTTTCTTTCTGTATCTCTGTTACTTGAATTGATTGAATCTGCTGTACTGATTATCTAACTCCTGTATTTTCCATCTCTTTATACTTTTGCTTTACCTTCTTGAAAATTTCATCACTTTTATCTTTTACCTTTCCTGTTGAATTTGTTATTTCTACTATCATAGTTAATTTCTAAGAATTTCTTATTTTTTTATTATTCTCTGAATTTTCTTTTTTTCCTCATAGCATTTTATTTTTGTATCATGATTGCAATATTCTGTTTAACTGAGGGTATTAGTATAACAATGTTCTGGACGCTGGATGGGGACAACTGGGAATCTCAATGTTCAGTTTGCAACTGTTTCTTTAATCCCTGGCTTTTGGTGATATCCTTATCCTTCGTTCACCATGCCTGAAGCTGGTTCCTATAGCCTATGTTTTATCTTTCCCAGAGAATATAGTTAGTTTTCTGCAGGGTGAGAGAGTGGTGGTTGCTCAGTGGCATGGAAAGGAATAGGAGGTCTAGGGATTTAATTGCTTTTTAAATCACTTTCAACCAATCCTTTTCTACTCCTATCCCTTCCAACATCCATTTCCAGAGATAATTTGTGCCACCATTCCTGAGTCTTTTAGGATTCTTGGTGTAACTTAGTTGGGCCCTCATTTTCCTCAGGGCCAGCTTAAGATTTAAATACCTTGAGTTTTCTAAGTCAATTTCAGTCAATTTCAACTTACTTTTTTACTTTATAGCTTCTAAGATGTTTTGCTATTGCCTTTTCTCCTAGTTATTTTTGTAATTCTATGCCTGTTTAAGCAATCTTTGACTGTAGTTTCAAGATAAAGTGAAATTAGATACACATATTCAGCCCACTCTCTTTTTTAGAAGCTCCAGTGTAAAAATTATTTATGATCATGTTAAATAATTACAATAGTGTATAAAGGTATAAAATAAAGAGTGAAAAGTCTCCCTCCACTACCCCCACATAGTCACTACCCACAGGTAACTAGAATATGTTACACGTATACCCTTTCAGAAATTTTTTATTTACATTTTTATTTCTATGGAATAATGAATATAGCCTAAAGAATTACAAATGAAATTTTGTTATGTAAATATATTTGATACAGAGTATGAACGTATACTATGTATAATTAATGTATGTTGAAATTATAGAGTTCTGTATCAATCTGTATACATCAGTATATATAGATGTCTTAATTTTTAAACTGTTTCATAATATTACATTGTATGAGTTTTTCCTAATAAGACCTCAGTTGCTGGATATTTGTTTCTTATTCATCTTTTTAATATTACAAACATTTTACTATAAATATTCAAATACACATATTTTTTCATTACTTGTTAAGTATTTTTTAGTTAAATTCTTAAAAATGTAATTAATTAGTCAGAGGGCATTTGTACTTTTTTACTATGAAGATATGCCAAATTATTCTTCCAAAAAGTTATCCCTCTTACTAATAGTATAGAAAAAAAATGTCTTTTTTTTTTTAACACCATGTGTGACTTGGCTATTACGAAGCCTTTAGATCTTTGACATCCTGATAAGTGAAAAATGCTATCTTGTATTTTTGATTAGCTTGTCCTGATTATGTGAGTTAATCATGTGCTTATTGAACATTCCTTTTCTGTGAGCAGCATATTCAGTTCATATTCTTTGGATTATTTATCTTATCTATGTAAGATTTCTAAGAGCTCATTATATTTAGGGGAATTTTGCCCTTTATTTCTCATATCAAATATTTCTCCAGAATTGTCCTTTATATTTTTTGACACTGTTTACTATATTTTTGCTATATGGTCAGTGAATTTGAAAACGTACTAAGGAAGTATTGACTTTACTAGCTCTGTCTGAAATTAATTTCCTTTAAATTAATTAAATTCCTTTAAATTAACTCATAGCTTTAAAATATTGTTTTATAAAGTATTTAAAATATTGATTTAACATTTAGAAGATATCAATAGTATTTTATTTCAATTAACTGGTTTGTAGAATAAGTTGAAGTTTTATTTTTATTCTAACTTTAAAAAGATCACTATTAAATTTCATTTTTATGTAACGTTATTTAAGTTATAAATATTTTTATTTTCAGTGTTCTACGCAAGAGTTCTTCTTAATTGTCAAAGCCCTTTATCACCTGAAGACAGAATTTCAAGCATTAATACCTGCTGTTAATTCCCACGTTCAGTCAGATTTGCTCAAGACATTTATTTTAGAAATTCCTGAACTCCTCAATCCAGTGGAACATTACTTAAAGATACTTAATGAACAAGCTGCCAAGTAAGTAGCAGACCCAAGTTCTTCCTTTCTGGCAGTGAAAGTTTTAATTGGCTTGTCCTAACAAATTTGCCATTTGATCTCTGGATTCTTAAGCTTCACTAGAAATAATAAAAGAAGATGCAAGTGAAATTAGAATTGTGACTGGATACTAAAGGCTTTATGTTACAGCTAGAAGTAACACTTTAATGTCTAAAATTTAGGCAGTTCATCATCTAGGACAGATGTGGTACTTACTCAGATGATGAAAAGATAGTCTAGACAGAGCAAGCAGTAGCAGTTTATTAATCCCAAAATGGGTGTCAGATGGCACCTTGTACTCATTTATTGGGCATCCAGGGATGGCCTTATATTTAGAAACTACAGAAACAAACTTATCCTTTAAGAACTAGTCATTTTACATTTTATCCCACTAAGAACTCTACATAAAAGAGAGACATTTTGGCAATATTTATATTTGTTTATTTTCTGAATAGGCAAACAACAAATATTTAATTTTATTTCTTGGTTTTACCATTGGAATCATGAACTTGCAAAACAAAAATGTTAGTGTTATTTTGTCTGTCTTCAGAGAAATTAAGAAACTTACTCATAAATTAAGAGCCTTACCCATAAAAGTCAGGCAATTTTCTTGACTTCCAACCCTTTGGTTTTTTTCTTCCTGCTATGAAAAATAATTGATGACTAATATAAGTTATATACTTCAATATATGTATTTTCATTTTTTTTATTTTCTAGAATTGGAGATAAAACTGAATTATTCAAAGACCTTTCTGACTTCCCTTTGATAAAAAGGAGGAAGGATGAAATTCAAGGGGTTACTGACAAGATCCAAATACATTTGCAAGAAATACGAAAAATACTAAAAAATCCTTCTGCACAATATGTGACAGTATCAGGACAGGAGGTAAGGTCAAACATACTTTTATTTTGCATTAGTTTTCTCAAAGTAGAAAAGATATTTTAAAATGTAAATAAAAATACGAGGATAGGATGAAAATATCTTTTTCAGATTTTCTGTTTTGTTCCTTAGAAATATGTTATAATACCTTGTTTTAATAAGAATTCTTTTAATAAGTGTTTTGTTATTTACTGTAGTTTCTTGGTAAAATCATGAAACTTAACATTACATGTGTTTTAATGTTATCTGTTGAAATTGTATTATGGAAAACCTTGACTATTGTAGATAATAACTTATGGAATTCACTTACCCTAAATCCAGGAGAGAGAAGTTAGTGTGTGGCCCCTGCTTGCAGATGATGAGATGATGCACAGTGAACCACTTATGAAACAGTGGTTAAATGGCAGGACTTCATTCTGAAGTTAGGATAGCTGCTTAAAAAACAAAAAGCAAATAAACAAAAACAGAACTATAGTGAGAAACTACGTTGAGTGAGTCTTCTATAAGATTGTGGTGCTATTTCAATGTATTATTGGTATGTGTACTTCTGTTTAAAATTTGATATTAATATCTGAATGAGAAACAGGAAAAAGTATGCTTTTATCTCTTAGTCTTTTCTGAGTCTTGAGGCATTCTACTTTCATACCTTGTGTTTAATAAATATAAAGATTCCACCTGTAAAGGAATTTGAGAAGTTCTGCTTTGTTAAAATAGCAAATTAGGATATTTGTGAATAATTTCTATAAGATGAACTTTGCTTTATGTATCTGGACAAAAGATTGTTGATTTATGTGATTATTTGAAATAAGCTCTACAGTAAGTTATAATCTTTATTAAAATGTTTGTTAATCTTGTGCCATTTAATAGGCCATTAATTAAGATAGCCCGTTTCCTGGATTAAAATTATTAACGTATTATACTTGGGCAGATATTTCATAATGTCTTTTACATAGAACTTATGATTATATAACAGAAAAGTGATTTGACAGTACTTATGCTTGGTTTTCCACCCCCTGAATAGGCAAATACTGAATACATAATTGTATGTTGTGGTTTTACCATGCAATCATGACCTTGCAAAATGACAGATGACCTAAGTGCCACTATTCTGGCAATGTGTTGAAAATGAGATGATCAGAACTGCTTGATAACATGAATAAAAAATATGTAGTAGAAAAGTGGTTATGTGGTATTACAGTGGGGAAAGCTCAGTGTAAGTGCTAATTCTACCACTTATATACTGTGTCACCTCTTTCATAAGACTACCAGGAAGACCAATTGTGTTAAAATACATGAATGTGCTTTCTAATTAGAAAATATTATACAAATGTTACTGAAGTAATAACAATAACAACAACAAACAACAACAATAACAACATGGTTACTATTTATTAGGCACTTGTTAAAGCCCAGTACAGTTCTAAGTACTTTACATATATTATCTAATTTAATCCTTGTCACAACACAAGAAGGGGTTAGTCCAGTTTTTAGAAAGAGAACTGGAATAGGTAGGTAAGTTGCGCAAGTCAGAAGCTCAATTCCAGCACAGGTCTGCCTGACTCCAGCCTTTCTACCATGTTATATTTCACTCTATGCATGAATATTAACACAAAGGATTATCACCAGCATGTATTTTATTTGATAAAATCTGGACATTTTAGAGCTTGTACTATTCAAACTAAAATAAAACTTAAGTCTTGGGAAGATAGTCCTGGGTTCCATTGGCATTTTTTAAGTAAAAAT
>CM053501.1:59941499-60090025 GCA_028627145.1 Eidolon dupreanum | reverse complement strand
AGGAAGTGACACAGGGGTTTAACCGGCAGAAAGTCCAGGTGGACTTTCCTGACTCTCATTCCGTTTTCATCCTGTATTGGCTCTACACGTGGCTTGCTTGAGGGGCTGTGGTCCTTAGGGTAGAACCTTGATACTTACGAATTGAACAGTTAGGCTCCAAACCATTTATAAGCAGCTCCAAAAGGCCATGACCAGTAGCAGTTTGTATTGTGTGTAAGGTACAGACTTGAATTCAGTTCCTTGATGCTGCAGTGTTAATGGCAAGTTACTTAAGTAAACCAACCTTGCTGGCTACCCAGTGACCTGACTGAGGCAGTTTGGGCTTCTTTTCAAAATTTGCACCATCCCTTAGGCAGTAACTCCTGTGGAGCTCTGTGTTAGTCATTGTGGATCAAAATGTGTCTTTCCCAAATATTAGTGGTCCAATGTGTTCCTGAATTTTTCTGTTTGCCTTTGGCATGGATAGCTCTTACCAGAATTATTTTTATAAAAAGACCAACATGTCTTGCACAGAACATTTAAAAATAATATTTAAGTGGAATTTTTTTAGCATAGTTTAAAAGTGATTTTATCTTTTCCATCAATGATATTTATTTTGTGGATTTTTTCAAGCAGCCACAGAGTTCTGGGTTTTATCCTGTATGTAATAAGCTTATTTATTTAAATAAATTATTAAATTTCATGACAACAATACAGGAATGTGAACAGGAAGAAATGATATATGATAAATGCTAAAAATGAAAGGTGTGAGAGAAAGAACTTGATTTCACTTACTTCTTGGATGATTTCAGAAAAGCTATTTTATAGAGCACAGTTGGATCTGTAAAGTTAAGGTTCATATAAGTGAAAACTTAAAGAAAATGTTCACAGGAAGAAATATCTTCTCCCTTAATAGTTGGGGAAATCAGTGCTTTCTTTATGAGGAAACTTTTAGAGAACTTAAATTCCTTGCATAAAAAGTATCATAATAAATTCTCCTGTTCAGAATAGGGGAGAAAGCTTATCTCAAATTTGCATAACATCTAATAATTGAACATTTAAAAATTTTATGTGCTTAGAAATTCACTCTTATTACTGAGTAATAGAATTCTTAAGTGAGTACTAATAAATGAAATGTCATTATTGAAAAAAATTACCATTCATAGTATGCACAAAATGATGTTACAAACATTAAAGTGCTAAATCATATCCCTTATTACAGACTTTTTTCTTCATACAAATTATACTTTATCCCAAGTATTGAAACCCTAATTAATAATATTTAGTTGGATGGACATATACAAACTCTCCCAAGAACAATACTGGATTTATTTAGAATACTTAGAATCTTTACTATTTATGATAAATATTTAGCACAATTTTGAGAAAGCTTTAAAAATATGACTAATGATTTAAATATCTTTTATTTATATTTATTTTAGTTTATGATTGAAATAAAGAACTCTGCTGTATCTTGTATACCAGCTGATTGGATTAAGGTTGGAAGGTAGGTTTAAAAATACATTTTTTAAATTAACATGAGTTATAATGACATCTGTATAGCTGTATGCTACTGACTGATAATAACTACATCCTGACATGAAAAGCAATTCTTCCCCCCTTTTTTTTAATGGAACTTTTAACTGAAGAAAAAATTATTTTAAACCTTTTTTATCATTGATTTTAAAACATTTTTTTCCAAAAGGTATCTTATTTGTAACATTTGTTTTCTTGCTTTGCAAATTACTATTTTATTCTTATCCTTCAGAGAACACTTTAAACATATGAAATAGAAAAAAGTTGAGGAAACTTCAATTACAAGATGAATTCAGTTGCTTGAACTTCTTGATGAATGCTATACCTGACATTTCTTTTAAGAAGCTTAAATTTCATTTTCTACTTCACTGAGCTCTGCCTTTCTTTATTCTTAATGCTTTCTGTGGCACATAGTACAATAGTTCATTACATCTTCTCTTTTGTGAGTTATATCATGAATTGATGAAAGTAAATTAATCAAGAACAAAATTAGAGAACTACATCTGCCTTTTTTCTTTGGCATTAATCTCCAAGAGAGGGGACTCATTTAAAGAAGTGGTATTAGAGAAGTATATCATCCTGTGAGTAGTATCCTTTGTGGAATATTTATTACTACTTTTATTAATATGTTTGCATGAATTTGAGATGAAAATGTTACATTTGCCTTAGTAGGGCTAGTAGCTGGTGATGGTATGGAGGAATCTATGTTAAGGATGGAAGAAAATCTTGACATGATATATGAATGGTTATAAATTTATTATTTTAACTAAAGAAGAAAACTATTATCCATTGCCACTGTCAAAGGATGCTGAAGACACATTGTAGGTTTCTTTAGCTCTAAATACTATCCTTTTTTTTCTCTATGTTACCAGAAGTTATAGTTGAAATTTGGGTATTGTTGATTTTAGATGTTGTTTTCTTTTTGCGGGTATTTTTTTCTTTATTTTCTTTTGTCCTATACTACTGCTAATGAATGGAAATATGCTTTATGAAGAGAAATTACTCAAAATCATGTTAGTTCATCTAGAGCAATAATGGAAATATCTCTCTAAATGAGTTTTGTCAGAAGAGAAAGCTGTGATAAATATTTGCGTAGAAATCTAGATGACATAATTTAAAAGCAACCAGCAAAGCGTAAATCTTTTAAAAATTCCGTGTTGTAAATTGAATGAATAAATAAGATGGTTTGGGGAAGGTTCATTGTAATTTTTTATTTGTTCTTTGGCCATTGGAGTCTTGATAGGAATAGGTTAGAATATAAGTAATTGTATTTTGAATGCAAAAGGCCTACCTCTAGTCCAGTAACTTGCCAAATTAAGGATAATTGTGACAGCGTATCACTGGATTGGGGAGCAAAGATCAGAGTACACTTGCCTGTCACTCAACTCTGACCTTTTTTCCTTGAAGGTCTCATCCTAGTAATAACATCAACAACAGTAACAAGCACCACTGTCACCACAGAACAACTCCTAATATAGAGTGCTCATGATAGAAGTACTCTGTTAAGCACTGTCTGTTTGATCCTCTCAACAGTACCTATGAGGTAGATACTGTTATTATCCCCATTTTATAGATGGAGAAGGTGATGTTTAGAGAAGGTCAGTTATATTTGTCCAGAGTCACGTAGCTAGCCAATAAGTGGCAGAGTTGGAGCCCAAATTCTCTGACTCGGGACCCATGGCTCCCTGCAGTGTATTTGACAGCTTCTTGAAGAAGAGCAGAGATGATACATAAGCCTGGAGGAGGAGCACATGGTGTTTCTTCCCATCCAGGGTCACTGTGAATCTACACTTAAGATCATGAAGAACTCCTCTTTGCCTCCTGAATTAATGCACTGCTATTATTTGTAATGCTTTATATATATATATATATTTTTTTTCAGTGAAATGCTTCGATCATACAGAAAAGTATAAAATATAAAGAATAATGTGACCTTTACCAATGTATCCACCTCCCAGCTTTGTCAAGACTTATTTTGCTGTATTTGCTTCTGATTTTTTTTTTTTTTATAAAAAGCAAGCATTTTTATTTAGTATAAGTTAAAGAAAAAAGCTTTCTGCTTCTGAAATGAAAATTCTAAACTTTGGCTTTGCCATATGGATATAATTGAAATGCATTTTAAAAGCTTCCCCAACGAAGTCCTATGAACTCCAAGTACTTTATTTACAATGAAGATCTTAGGAATCGATAGAGTTCAGGGCCGTAATTAAAGAATGTTCTTTATTTACAGCTACTTACTTTCAAGGTTCACCAGAGAATAATAAATAACTGCTTTAATTTTCTGAAGTGATGGCACTGCTGATTCCTTAGTAACCTTGATTTCCTATTTGTGTTTTCCCCTCTCTTCTAGCACAAAAGCTGTGAGCCGCTTTCACTCTCCTTTTGTTGTAGAAAATTACAGACATCTGAATCAGCTCCGGGAGCAGCTAGTCCTTGACTGCAATGCTGAATGGCTTGATTTTCTAGAGTGAGTTTACAGTGAAAAATATAATCTGACTTTTTGCTATGAGAAATAGACCGGAAAATCTTTCCATCAAAAAGAAAAGTAGAGATTATTGTTTGTGATCTGCCATGAAATAGCTGAGTACATGTGTTCTCTGATTTTATTTTTAATCTGTTGCAATGTACGGTCATCTTAGTCTTTGGTGAGAGACCAAATATACTTATTGTTACTGTACTAATATTTTGTTGCTAAGGATGTTTAGTAAAGTCACTTTTTGAAATTCCACCTTGGACTTTGTTTACTGTTCTTATATAAAGGCTTAACATTTTTAGGGTTAGTCAAATATGGGTTAGCGGTTCTTATTATCTCCATTTAATTAAATTTTAAAGAATATTTCCCTTTTTATTTAAAAAAATTTAAGTCTATGACAAAATTGACATGAACACCTATGTACTCTTCACCTAGATTTATCAAGTGTTAACATTTTGCTGTATTTGTTTTATATCTCTCTTATATACTTTGTTTTCAGAAACATTTGGAGGTTTTAGACATAACACTTAAGCGTAGATCTTCTAAAATAAATGCATTATGCTATATAATCTTAATACCGTTATCATAGCTAATAAAAATTAATATTAACTTAAGAATAGATTGAATTTTTTCAATTTCCTTCCTCAAATTTTTAAATAAAAGATCTAACCAATTTTTATACATTGCATTTGGTTATTATGTCTCTTTATTTTATTTAAATCTAGAATAGTCCCCCACCTTTCTGTTTTTTGTAATATGAGATGTCTTTGAAGAGTATTTGCCTTTGTCTTAAAGAATATCTCAAATTCTAGATTTATTAATACTCATGTGCTCATATTGACAAGCTTGTCAGTAGTGTGCTGGTAAATGATTAACAGCTAGCCCTGCAACAGTAGTAGTATTTGTAGTATTTGCTGATTTCTAAAGTGTAAATACTCCCAC
Organism: Eidolon dupreanum; assembly: GCA_028627145.1. Classification (NCBI taxonomy): domain Eukaryota; kingdom Metazoa; phylum Chordata; class Mammalia; order Chiroptera; family Pteropodidae; genus Eidolon; species Eidolon dupreanum. Next base: position 60,085,095 of record CM053501.1, on the reverse strand, counting down.
CATGACTGATTTTAAGCTACTGTTGGACAGGAGTTTGGGAGAGATGTACACAATTGACTTTCATGAGTCCGTAGACACTGGCTCTGGACCACTAAGCACTTTATGTATACTACCTGATTGTTTCTCACAAGAACCCTGTGAAATAAGTATTATCATCCCTCCCAATTTATAAATGAATAAAGTCAGATGCGGAAATAAGAAGTTGGTTGTAAGGTTAAAGACTGGAGCCCAGATTCAAGCCAGGGAGTCTGGCAGTGGGGTGCGTACCCCTTACCATCGGGCTATCAAGCCTGCTCCTGATGAATTCATAGGCATCACTCTAAACAGAAATCCCTCTATTAGTCTTTATCTTTAAAAACTTAAACAGTAAGTATTCTGTGAGGCCCTTCAAGGAGCTTTATTCCATTTAAAGTAACCAATCTGACAAGTGAAAAAAAAAGAACACAAAAGATATGTGACAATTTTTAAAAGGTTGGTATCATCTCTTTTTGTCCAGAGGGGCCTTGAATTACAGGATTAGAAAGAGATTCTAATTTACTTATCTTGAGTCTTTTTAGGTTGTCATGACTCAGACTCTTGGATCCAAGGATGGAAATTTGGTTTATTCAGTTCCTTTTCCAATTTACTTTCTATTTCCTGTTGTGAGGGTTTTCAGGGCCCTTGAGTCTCAGTTCTCCTGGCTTTTCTCTTAGTAGTATTGCTGAGAACATGAAAATTAAGCTACTCCTTTAAAGTTTCAAGGGCCACATTCTAGGGTCCTAGGATTTGGTGAGGTAATTCATATTCATTCTATTCATAGTACATACATGATTTTATAAATCTGGGTTATGTTCTCCCTGCATCATCTACACTAAAGAAAGTTCAGGTCCTCCAGTCTAAAAACTTGGGCATTATCCTTGATTCTTCTTTTTCATCTCTTTAGCTGTTATCAAATTCCCGTGTGTCTTTTTTCCCTTTGAAATATCTCTTTAATTTGCCTTTTCTTCTCCTGTTCTCATTTAGCACCCCACCATTACCTCATGCCTTTTTTACTGTCTCAGCCCTCTGACTGGCTCTGCTGCCAGATTAACCCAGGAGAATTCTGCTTTCATCCTATCACCCTTTTGATGTAGTTGAGAGCTGCTAAGAGTGAGCCAACGTTAAATATAACATACCAGAAGAATATGATACTCATGATATATTAAAGAGAAGGATGCAAAACAGTATTAAAATATGATACAAATCTGTATATGTAAATTCACATATATGCATAGCATATGAATCTTTATAATTGAAACAATGAAATATAAATGTTATATTATTAATATGCTTCTTGGCCATTTGTGTGTTTTTTTTGAGAAATGTTTATTCATAAAAATATGATTATTTCTGGTTGGTAAAATAACTGGAGATTTTAATTTGCAAATATGTGACTTCAAAGTTTTCTATAATAAACACATGCTACTTTCAAAATAAGAAAAATATATTAAAGTTTTTATGTAAAAACAGAATACTAGCTGAAATTTAGAGCATTTGCAACTAGAGCTCCCACTTGAGAACAGCATTGACTGTTATGCACACTATTAGTTGAGATGCCAGATGGCATAAATATGATGTTATTTAAAAATTATTAACCTCAATGAACCTGACACCAGAGGATTGAATACCAGCTATACAAGTGTATTTGTCTCCTACTGAGATACTAACTGTTGTGCATTAGTCATATTACTTTTTATCAAAATAGTGCAAGAAATAAGGTTGTAAGGAATTCTAAATGGAACCCTCTCTCAAAAAACATGTCTCTTCTTTTGTATTCTAGGAAATGGGCTGTGAATATTGAATAATCTTCTCAATTGTAAATTCTTGAAAAATGGAATTATCTCTCATATAGTAGTTTAAATATTTTAGAAATGTATTTGCAAATAAAAGAAAGAATATTTTCCATTTTTATTAACTTGAGATGTCATTGAGCAATCTCTGATGGTAAACTGTCATAATAGCTTTAGAAATCAAGTGTCTTAATCCACTTCCCATGAATTAGCAATATCTTTTGATCAGAGATTAAACTATAATGTTTTAGCTTCATCCTTAAGTTGACTGGTGGCTTAGTGATGGAGTTGCATGTTGTTATGACACAAATTCAGTCTATCAGATTGTTATCTGAATTGCCCATTTCTCAGGTTGTCATTTTTCTAAGTTTGGATAATTTCTTTGAAATTTGGCAGAATATAGCAGATGGACAAAGACCAAGAAGTCAAACAAGGCTTTGTAAGAGTTATGATGATGAACTTTAAGGTTTATAATCATTTTCATTTTATTCACATCTTATTAACATAGTTGATGTGAAAAAGAACATTGTTGTCCATATCAAAATAATTACCTTATCCACCTTATCCCTCTTTGCCTTTTTTTTTTTTTTAAACTGAAATGGTACCCACTGAGAACTATGCCACTCACTTCAATCCCAAAAGTTTAGAAGATTATCGGGGACAGTTACCCTCAATCTAAGGCTTCTGGGTAGTAGCAAATTAGGGTTGTGGTGACAGGACCTGAGAAGGAGGGAGTGAGAGTAAGAAAAAATTGACTTTTTTAGTGCCGAAGGTACTTTGACACTCAAGTTCAGAGAAGCAAGAACAGAAAGATCACATGTGGCTATTCTCTGGCAAAAGAGAGAGTGCCAGGTTAGGAAGGCCAGATGGGACAGTAATTAGAACAGGGACAGAACAGGCCATAGTCCAAAGGGGTAAGTGTGTGATCAGATTTAAAACTGACAAGGCATAATCACTGCGCAACCACTCAGGAGTGTTAGGTCCATACAGCATGTGGCATCTTAAAAACTAAGAGGCATTTTAAAGGTGGCAGCTGAATGCTGTCTGTCGGATTCCAGGGGCCACTCTCCTTTGCGTTTGGGATTTTGCACAGACTCTTAATGAAATTGTTTTTTTTTTTTTGTACGGTTTAAATTTTTTTTGGTATGGTTTAGATATATATATATATATATATATATATATATATATATATGTGTGTGTGTGTATGTGTGTGTATGTATATATATATATTTAATTTATTTAAATTATTTTCAAGTATACAGTACATTGGATAGACATCTATACAGTTCATAAAACGATCCCCTCAATTGCTCCCTTCCTCCCCTGGCCCTCTACCTAGCCATCATATTAATGCTAACTGCATTCCCTCTGCCATGCTCCCCTCCCCATCAGAGAGTTTACTGCTTATGTTTTCTTCTAGAAGTTTTATGGTTTTGGGTCTTACATTTAAGACTTTAATCCATTTTGAGTCTATTCTTGTATATGGTGTAAGAAGGTGGTCCAGCTTCTTTTCTTGGCATGTATCTGTCCAGTTTTCCCAACACCATTTATTGAAGAGACGGTCTTTACCCCATTGTATATTCCTAACCTCCTTTGTCATATATTAAGTGAGTGTATAGGTGTGGATTTACTTCTGGGCTCTGTATTCTGTTCCATTGATCAATGTATCTGTTTTTATGCCAGTACCATGCTGTTTTGATTACTGTAGCCTTGTAGTATAGTTTGATATCAGGTAGTGTGTGATACCTCCAACTTTGTTCTTCTTTCTCAAGATTGCCATGGCTATTTGGTCTTTTTTATGGGTCTTTGCAGTTTGTTTTGATGAATTTTAATTCAGGGGGAAACAGGTAAATTATATTCATTATGCTCTGTCTACTCAGGCAAAGAAGTATAAAATATACCTAAATATATTTTTAATTTACAAATAGTTAACACAGAAATAAAGCTGGATACTTAAAATGTTTTTAGTATCTGAAAAGTCATTTACATAGAATACCTTGTTCTGATATTACTAGAAAAATAAAAAATTACAGATTCTAAAAAATCAATATAGTGATAATATAGGAATAACTGGTCACATAGTAGCTTAATCTGAATATCCTTTTCAAACTAGAAAGCACTCTAAAAACCTTTTTTTTTTTTAAGAAGCAAACATTCTAAATCTCAAAGTTTCTGAAATCTGTTTTAAGAGAAGCATTCAGCATAGTACTCTATTTCTTTTGGGGAGATCCTCTTTAAAAGGATGTAAGGGTTTCCTGTGCTATGAGATAATGGGATAACAAGCTTAAAAAAGAGAGAGAGAAAGGTAAACAGCTGTGTACATTCCTATATTTTTTTCTGAATGTCTTTAAATAATGACTCTAAAGCTTCTTGACCATCAGCAATTTAATTAGCCAAAGATTTGAAGCAATGACCATTATCTTTTATAAACAAATCCAGAAGTTTATTTCTGTATGCACCATTAATAAGTAGAGATCACTGAAAAAAGTACTTTTCTTCTTACTTGCATTCAACAAAATTTATCACAATATCTAAGGCAAGGTTATGGTCTAGATGTTAGGGTAAATCAGATGGACATGGACTCTACCATGGAGAAGCTTCCAGTTTAGTGGGAATGATATTGAAACTGTTATTCCTAATTTGGATGACGCTATGAATGAGAAGCACAAAAGGAACCTGGGCAGTTCATGATGTTTTTGAAGATAAATGAAAATGATTGCTACATTTGAGTTAATTACATCTAAGTTAAAATGTCATGGGCCAGATGAAATGCGCAGTATGATAGCAATAATAGATACCTTGATATAGAAGCTGTTTTAAATATATATAATTCTATCCAAATGAACCAAAAAGAAGCCTCAGTAATCAAGTTATTATATTAAACAGAAAAGTAGATCAATGTAATTTCCATTTCTCTTAACCACTGGGTATGCCTGGTTATTTTGTTTTAGCTTGTGCTTACTTATTGTACAGCTTTTATAAGTTAAAGAAATCATTTTGCTCACCTTTTTGTTGTTACTTTTGTAGGAATTTCAGTGAACATTATCATTCCTTGTGTAAAGCAGTACATCACCTAGCAACTGTTGACTGCATTTTCTCCCTGGCCAAGGTCGCTAAGCAAGGAGATTACTGCAGGTAATATCTTTTTTATTTCCCCCCTATTTCAGTACTTTAGATCAGATGCCATTATTCAATTAATTTAGTGTTTTCATTATAAAATACTAAAATTATTTAAATATGGTGGACACTTGGTAAAGCTGAATGTCATACAAATATAGCTTGATTTAAAATTCTTTTCTTGCTTCCTCTATCACTGAGTACAATGTTCACTATAACTCTAGAGGCAAATACTATATATTTCAGTTTTTAAGTTTATATGGATGACATTTTTATAAAGGAGCAGTCCTTTCATTTGTTAGCTTTGACTTAAACACTTTATAATGTTTAACTTTATAATTATAAAAGTCTCATTTAAATATCTTAATCAGATATGGGTGACACTCAAGGTATGATTCATTCTGAGGCAAATTGCTCCCTATTGCTTTCAATTGCTCTCAAATTACTCTTCCTTACCTTTGAAACCTTAAGCTTGAGCCAGTCTTTTGGCTTAATTCTCTGTCATCAATTCTCTGGTGGTGAGGGGTGGGTCCTGCCTTCTAGACCCTCTGGGGTGGCAGTCCTGTTCCTATTGCTTTGCTGGGCATCGGTCAGGCCCCCAGGGCTCCAGCCCACCCTGCCCCCATGGTGGCTCTGTGACTGGGCTCACCTCTGAGGGAGTTCTCTGTGGTGGCTTTACTTTACCTCTGCTAACACTCTGCACTTCGGCTTGCTCTTGTGGCTCCCCCAGGCTGGAATTTCATGCCGGTGGCTCTCTGTGGCTCTGGTGGGCTTTGCCCCATGGAGGCTGTCTGGGTCTCTTTTTTAGAGCACTTGCTCATTCATGAGGGCTCTACCTATATGACCTAATCACCTCCCAAAGGCCCCACCTCCTAATACCATCACATTATTTATTTTTTCTCTTTTTATAAAAGTCTTATTTTTTTTGTAAACACAAATTCCAACATCAACAAACAATTGTCTGATGGAAAAATACTTAGCCATTAAATAATGTCATCACATTAGACATTAGGTTTCAACATATGAATTTGGGGGGAGAGGGCACAAATATTTAATTTGTATCTCAGCCTCATTTTTTTCATACATCTAAGAAACATTTAGGGAATATTTAACTGCTGGCTTGTTGTGAGGACTGAAAAGAGAACAGAAGAGATACTGTCTGTCAGTGCTGTGGCACACAGTTCATTAGTAGATGTGTTTTCACTGTTAACACTTCCTTCAAGTCTTGATTTCCTCTCTAGTTTGTACCAGATATCTTTTTTTAACATTTAAATGTCCTCTGTAACTTGCATAGTACCCACAGTGGATGTCAAAAAAGTGGTTTGTTTAATGTAAAGCATTTATTTATTTGTGGGAGGAGAGTTGAAGGATTGGCTGCGTCATTTATAGACTCAAAGTATACTTAATTTGCTGTTTTCTTTCATTTTGTTTTGTTGTCCATTTGTGCATGCAATGTATCCAGACTGCCAGGCACAGCAGTTTTGTTTAAATTAGGTCTTTGCATTTTCTTTATTGCCCAATTTCTTGTCACATCAGAGGGATTCAAATACACAAATTTGCCCGATCAGTCAACTATAGGCATTTTAGAGCTGAAACTTTACATCACAGGAAGTGGGGAAAAATTGTGTTCTGTTAATCATCTGTAAAAATGAGATATGTAAATTTACTCTAGTTGAATCTAGTTGGGAAGAATAACAGTCTACTTTCAGCTGACTTGATTTCTTCTTTATGTATTACAATCTTAATAGTTTTTTTTTGGTTCACAAGGTTTGCAAAGCAAATTTTTCCTAATGATTTCTGTTTCTGAATTAAGCAGAGGATTGGCTACAGCCTGTACCCTTAATGTGTATTCAGATAAAGCTCTTCTCATTATGTATGGGTGTGTGGTTTGCTACATTACACCAAATTGAAAATTTCATATCTGTATGCATGTCTGTATATCTATATGTACACCTAAACATACAGATTATTACACATAATATTTAAAATAATATATAATTTTCAGTGCAAAGTAATAATCAGAATCTAGCTTTGTTGTCAAAAGACCTGGTTCTAGCCTACCCTCTGTCACTAACTAGCCATGAACTCTTATTTAAGTCTTAGGTATCCACATATAAAGTTATAAGAAGAAAAGTTATGAATTAGTAAATGAGATAAATCTTAAAGTTGTAGGAATTCTTTATTGAAATGTAGTTTGGGCAAGAACTCTATCTGTGGAGTAAAAATACATTCCTTTTTACAACACTGTGAAACTATGAGTCTATTCCTAGACTCACCAGAAAATTAACAGTTTTAGATTATCTTCTGTATGTAAGTTTGGGCTTAGATTTTTCAGTTTAATGCCTCTCCTTGTTCTTTTGGCATCTTTCAGTATATATTTATTAAGAGACCATTTGATTTGCATAAGTAATTTGTATCTCTCTTTTAGTCGTCCTTCATAGTGTAGACTTTGGATCAGATAGACATAGGTTTTGAATGGTAGCTTGGTTATTTAACAGCTGATTTTAAACAAGTTACTTAACATCTCTGATCCTCAGTTTGTGCATTGACAAAATAGTACCTATCTCTCAGATATGTCGTATAGATTAAATGAGATAAAGACATATGAAACTTCTAAGCAGGACCAGGCAAATGATAAGCAGTTAGTAAATAGTAGCTATTAATCAAAGGTGTTCAGTTATTCAAAAATCAGAAAGAAATAAGTATTGTAAAAATTCTTTGTCTTTAATAAAAATATCTGAACTTAAGGGTTGTTATCATTCATACCCATGATAATTTCTTATTTTTAAAAAATCAGTTTTAGTTCCCTATCAATACTCAGTGTCTCTTAGAACACTATAAGCATAGTTATCTTAAAGTCTGTATCTGATCATTCAAATATCTGGATTCCTTTTGTGTCTGTTTCTATTGTCCGTTGTTTCTGCTCATTTTGGCTCGTGTAGCTTTTTGAATGCCTGGTTGTTTTGATTATCTTACGGGCATTATATTTGCAAAATCATTTGTAGAAATAATTTTATATGATATTTCTTTTGAAAGAGTCACATTTGCTTCTATCGGGCATCTCAAGACACTATAACAAAATGACATCACTTAATCTGTATCTGGGTTTGAGATGATTCAAAAATTCAGAGTACAGTTCTTAAATATACTCTTATGCCTGGTATGCAGCTCTTTGGAGTCTCAATTCAGAGCAGAGCTGTCCATAGTGCTTAGCCTCAGCTATTCCTTCAGAAATCAACAAATACCCTCTGCAGGCCACTGTCCTACTGCAGATCCGAGCCTGGTAATTCCTTGCTGCCTTATTCGTTAACAGGTGCCTTCAAGTAGCTGCTTTCTATACTTTATCCAGCTTTTTATTTGTCCTCAATAGGATTGTTCCAAATCACCTATTCTATCAGTTAAGATAATTTCAGGAAATAGTTCACATGCTAAAGTACTTTCCAAATTGGATGTCATGTATTTAGAAAAATCCATTTGATAAAATTTAAATGAAAAATAATGCCATAGCCTTTAAGTAATGTAATCAATCATTTTTTAGCAGCTGTAAAATTGAGTATAAATAACCATGAAACAGGAAACTTTGATGTAAAATGCATTTTAAGGTAGTAATTAAGTAGCTGAAAATTATATTTTTCTTCTCTTAGGTTTCTAGCTTGTTTAAAGATTTTAGTGCATTCAAGCTATTACAGTTAGTTCAAATTGATTATTTGGCTACAAATTGCAATTTTTTCCTTCTAAATGTTAAGATATTTTATCTACTTTAGATATAAGTTCTTATTCTAGGTTTTTCTATTCAGTCTGTATTCTGGATACCATACTGTTCTACTAATATAGATTATATTGTTTCTCTGGGGCAATTAAAAGAGAAAGATACAATTTTAAAAATATAAAATGAATTCATTCAAGTTCAATGTTTCATTCTTTCTAGGCAGCATGCAATCCTAGTATATCATCTTAGTTCTGTGAATTATCATTTGCTTCTTACTCTACCAGGAAGTGTTTTGTCATTGTGTAGTTTTGATAGAATAAGTCAGTGTAGATATTAGAGCAGAACAAATCTCTAAAAATTTTATTCTAAAGTGAAAACTTTCCTGGGGATCATATCAATGTCATGAATATGATATATTGATTTCACTTGGCAGAGTACCTAGGATTTTATTTTAAAATTGATATCATTTACAAATGGTTTCATTTTTTTCTCTTACAGTAAATTCATAAGCCATCTAGATAAAAATTTTCTTTAGAATTCTAGAATTCAAAAACTGTTCTTTTCTTGTAATTACAAATGTCTCTTTTCAAAGGATGGTTTAAATTGTTTACTCAGAATATACTTTAGTCATTTTTCTTTGAGAAATGTGAGTGTATATTCTTGGGGTTTTATTAGCCAGATATATTTAAGAAGAAGAATTTAGTGTTTAGGAAGGTAGTATTTTTTGGTGTTGTGAGTAAGGTCAGAAATATGCTTATAGGAGAAAGTCAAAGACTAGAGGAGGTCATTGACAGGATGTTACAATGAAAAAGACCAACAAATGGCCAATAAATTGATGAGATGTTCAACCTTAGTAATCAATGAGGGAAAGTTAAAATAGTGAGATAACACAGTTTATTGATGACATTATTAAAAATTAGAAAGTTTGATAATACCAACTTTAGGTGAAGATATGAAAAAGCAAGTAAATTTTCATATCTCATTGATGGGAAGGTAAATTGATACAGCTTATCTATTAAGATAAAAATATTAAGATAAAAATATGCATGCCTTATAACTTAGAAATTCCACTTTAGGAATTTTCTCTAGCTTAGAGACACTCAGACATATGTATACGGACATGTGTATAGGCTTGTTCATTGAAGCATTGTTTATAACAATGAAAATTTGAACAGTCTAAATATTCAACGACAGAGAACAGCTAACTATGTAACAGCTTCCAAACAGTGCTGAAGATCTGATAAATAAAGCTATAGATAAAAACAGATATATTGAAGCTTACAAAATAAGACCAACAAGGCAAAAAGAAAGTTTTTGTATCCAGAAAAGTACCAAAAGATACCAAAAACCACAGAAAGATTTTTTAATTAAACAGAATGTTAATTTTAAGGCATTCTGTCCCCAAGTTCAACATATAATTTATATTAATGTAACATCTAGAATTAGTTTCACATGATTTTCTTTATTATGCTTATTGTTAAAAATGATTTAAGTAGCAGTAATCTGAACTGTAATTTTTATTAATGAACATAGCTTAGAGAATAATAAAAATATAAAAAATAAAAAGGGTCTTGTAAAGGTAGATCTCAGTAGTGGAGCCGTCACAAGACTGTTAAAGTTTGTGTTTCAGAGCACTGTTATAGTAATTGTCTTCCCAATTCTTATTTTATGGTTAAAGTTTAACTTTTATACTCAAAGCCTTAATCTGGATGTATGTTCCTAAAGCCCATGTTTAAGGTTTTGTTGTCTGACAGACTGGCCTCAGAAGTTTTTTGTACTTAGAGATTTTTTTTAAAGGCTATTTCCATGGCTATCGATTGAAATACGCTTCTTTTTACAGACCAACTTTACAAGAAGAAAGGAAAATCATAATAAAAAATGGACGGCATCCTGTGATTGATGTGTTGCTGGGAGAACAGGATCAGTATGTCCCCAATAGTACAAATTTATCAGTAAGTACTACATTATGCCAAAAAATAAGTAAAAGGTGTTAACATTGATCCCAAACTTTTAAATATTAAATAATGTTTTTTAAAATTTACCAGAGTTTTAACTTTGGCTTTAAATGGACTGATCCTTGGCTATATAGTTTATATTTACTGCCAAATATGGAATTGGTGCTATTTCCAGTGCAAGATGATCTGTAGAGGGAAAGATTTAGCATCTAAAGAATTAGTCTTAATTAGTTATCCTAGGTAACGGTAAAAATTTTTTCTATTTTTAAATATCCACAAATGCTAATGAGGTGGAATCACACCATGATGTTGCAAACTCCTATTAGTGTATTGTATGATATATGCTTTGTCTTGTGTTTTACTATATTCAGATGTTCTGTGAAAGAGTTAGAGATGCTTCACCTGATTTCAGTGATGAGAATTTTTGTCATGTGGGCTAGAGTTCTCTTATAGAACATTAACGATCCTAACTGTTTAATCATTTAATACATAGTGAGTGCCTCCTTAGCCTCAGATGGTGAAGCAAGTATTAGGCCAGAGAATAGTAAGCAAGACAGAGATAGTCTTTGCCTTCAGAGGGCTTATGGAATAGCTGAGAAGATAGCAGTACAGCTTGTCATAATTCACGCCCAGGGTGGAACAGGGTGACAAGAGGTTACATCACTATACTTGGAATGCAATTTAAAACTTTTGAATCGTTTATTTATAGAATTTTTCATTTAATATTTTCGAACCTATGTTGACCACGGATAACTGAAACTGTGAAAAGTGAAATTGCAGATAAGGGGGGTACTATGGTACTAGTAAAAGAGTGAAGCTGGGGAAAAAGTGAACTTGTGGGAGGGAGTGTGAGGGAGTGTGTGTGAGTGTGTGTGAGTGTGTGTGTGTTATGATAGAGTTACATTGTCAAAGATAAAGCCATATGCTAATTAGGTAAGGGTTATTTTATTCAGTAATATTATTACAAATAGAGTAAAGAGTCCAGTGTGAACTGAACTCATCTTTAATTTGTGCAGAGTGACTGGGCATTTTAAAGGAAGAATGAAGGAATAAGGAGAGGGAAAGGAGTTGGAATGGCTTGAACAGATTCAGGAAAGTGGAGACTTACAAAAAGCAGGAACCTGGATTGGTTAATGTGAAACCTGTCTGGGTTTACTATCTGGCAACTGGTGCTTGCTTATACCCTCCCATAGGGAGTGGGAAGGAAAGGGAGAGTTATCTCCTTGAATGTTTGCATTTCAAAGAGATGGTTTTCAAGTCCTTGAGAACTCAGTTCTAGGTGGGAGAAGATTTACATGTCAGAGGGACAGAAAGGATTTATAATTGCAAGCTTCTGAAGTAACTGCTCTAGGAGGAGGTTCAGGGGCCCATCTGCCTATTACCAGGTGTCATCTGGAACACACAGTAAATTCTCCTGGCAGCAGTGTGCTTTCTAAGGCAGGCACTTTAAGGGTAACTGGGGTCATCCTAAGGGTGTGGCCTTGAGCCGTTAGAAACTGTGCTAATGTTCATTCTGTTCTCTTAGTGGGGAGGGTAAATGATATAATGGTGCTGAGAAGGTGCAGTTTTTATAGGGCAAGTTTGAGGCTTAGTCAAGAAAGCGGGCTCAGAGAAGCCTTACTAGAGTTTGGTCAAGAAGTAGGTCTTTGTTGACATAGAGTAAAATTAACCTGGCAGTGAGATCAAAGAATTAATATGCAGGGCATAGTTAAGTGAGAGAAGTCTTATAAGAGAATGAGATGCCTGACTTTAAGATTTCAGAGGTTGTATTCTTCTGAGAAAATACCCTAGGTTATTTCCATTGAAGTGAGTAGCAAAAGTGGAGAAGGTCTTTGGAGATGAGGAGATCAGAAAACAGTTTGAGAAAGAGCCATCCATGTGAATGTTGAAATCATCTAAGATAACAGCAGAATTTGTAGTGGAAGATGCAGGTTGTCTAGGTATCAGATTCCAAGGGATGGAGACTGGTGACCTGGAGGTTTATGGATGCCTGCACTGAGGACAAATAGAGATGGCAAAGCTCTGATGAAGCAGATGTGGGAGAATCTCTGAACCCTGAGACACTTATGTAGGAAAGCTCAGCTTCCACATGAGAGGACTGCAGGGAAATAACAGCCAGATTTGGTCGAAGCCAATGTACGAAGGAAATGTTAAACATGGAAGTTAGAAATATAGAAGAATCTGGGAGTTTTTTAGAGGACCATGGAAGAATTGAAATGTAGGGGAGCAGTTGGAAATTACGTCAGAGAAAGAAAGCCCAAAATATCAGGGATGCTGGGAATATCACAGCCATCTTGGGCAGTGAGCAAGGATAACAAAGATATGCGCAGGGTGTCTTTGGCTAGCCACAAGGGAGATAAGTGAAAGGAAATACTTTGAATTGCATCTAGTTTAGTGTTACATTTGGATATCATACAAAGACTTTTGGTAGTATATAACCTGATTCACAGTATCTGTAAATTTGTTCATTCTCAGAGAATTTGTAAATTACTTAATTTATCAAAGTTAATAAGTACAAATGTTTTTATTGTCTCTTAAAAGATTATGTGAACATAAGAATTTTCAGTTCCCATAATACTAATAGGGTAAAGCTTTTCTTCAGAAAGTAATATGGTTATAACATTTAGTACCTTGGTTTTGTATTCTACTTATAGATTACTTAGGTATCATTTCCTGTTACTGTTCCCATTCTCTAGCTCACCAAACAGCTAGATCCCAAGGGTGTTATCCTTGACTTTGTTTTTTTTTGTTTCTTTTGTCCCTTTTTTTATTCTTTTTTCCCTTTTTTCCTCTTTATTTTAAATAATGTGTTATACTATTTAATAAAGCAATATTTGAGAAACTAAAATAGCTTTCTGCCTCATTACAAGAATGTTTTAAAGAAACATTCAACTCATATATTTAAGTTTTTACAAAATAAATGGAGCAGTTTATTCCAGCAAGCACCTCAGAATATTCCAGAATGTTCGATTCTTTTACATATGCTTTTTCTAACTTGAGTAGGAGTTGATATAGAACTGTTGCTATGGTGAAGTGCATTCTATTTTGCAGGGTATAAAGGGATAATGTTAAAAAGAACTTACTATGTAAAACTCAATTTAAAATATTTTTTAGGTGTTAATTATAAAATATACCCTGAAAATAATTTTCTGGAAGTCAAATGACATTGTTGCTTTTGATAATCATGTGATTTTAAGAAATGGTCTTTCATATATGTAATTAGAAGTATACTTTCCTGGATTCTGTGTTATATTAACTTATTATAGTGCTTCTGAACAAGCCAACTTCCTGCCCACTTTTCCTCTCCCAGTTTTAAGAATACTTTTTTTTCTTTCCACATTTCACAATCTTGCATTTCTTTATGAATTTTTTTTGTTAACATTATTTTATGAATATTTCTTTCTTATGAATTTTGACATACCTTGTGTCAATGTTGCGCTTGATGTCAAGCTTACAAAAAAGAAAGAGATATACCACCTCCCTAATCTGGTAGGAGAGAATACCCAATTAAATTAACACCAATAGAATACTTAAAAAGGCTGAGGGAACTAACAGATTGCCCAGTAGAAAAATTGGCAACAGACTTGAACAGGAATTTCAAAGTAGAGAATATCTAAATTGTCAATAAATAAACATTATTTTAGACTCTGTATTAGGTTTTCTGGCAGGAATACAGCAAAGAATAGAATAGAAAGTGACTTTGAGGTCCTTGTGGGACATTAGGTGGAAATCCTAATGTGAAGGTGGATATAAAGGCCAGGAGGGAGGTTTGAGCTAGAATTTTATGGGGTTTAGAGTGATCACAGTGTATGTGCAGGGAGTTTAGATTCTGGATCTGTCACCTAGACAGATTGTCTTAAAAGGTAAAGAAGGCTATTGAAAAAGCCCCCTCAGACACTAGCGCTGAAGGGTAGTTTTACTGAAAGTAGATTTAAATGAAGAGACTTTTCAGGAATCTTTCAAACACGTTTTCCCTACCTTATTTTTAGAATTTAGAGTTCTAGTTTAATCTGAACATCAGAAAAATAAAAATACAGTGGTGATAAGATGCTATTGTATTCTTTCCTATCCTTGAAGACATACCTCTGCCCCATCTTCTAGGAAGCCTTGTTTTATTTCTCCAAGCAGAATTGAAAGGAATACTCTTTTAAGCCCTGCTTTTTGTTCCCTTCCCTGGTTCTCCTCATATAATCTGAGTATTTATATACTTAGCAGCCACTAGACCGACCCACCTCCACCTTGCCTATCTTCAATTCCTTCTCTACCCTGCAGCCACGTGCTTTTCCTAATGTGTCCTATCACTCTTCTATTTGAATTAATGCTTAAAATTCCAGCCATATAGTCTTAAGTTACTGTACCTCTGGGTTTTGGCAGATGGTATTCTCTCTGCCTAGAATGCCATCTTTCTCTACAACATCCACTCCTGTTTCACACACACCCACACTCCACCCCACTCTCCAGCTCTTGCTTTTCTATAAGTCTTGTATTGTATGTCACTTCTTGCACTAAACCTTCCCTAACTGGAGCTGGGATGGGGACCCCTATCACATACCCAAACACTGTGCTTTTCACCATCTGAGTATTTATCCCACTAAATTATAACTGCCTTTTTTGGGGGAAGAGGGTTTTGGTTCCCAGTAGACTATGAGCTTGAAGAGAACAGGGAATATGTTTCTCTGGTTTAGTCATAATCCCACCATCAGTCACAGTTCTCTGGCACATAGCAGGCACCTAGTTCAATTTGTTAAATAAACAAGGATTAGCTAAAAACCTTAAGCAGTCTCCAAGTCTCACTTTAAATTTTTGTCTTTTTTTTCTTCACAAAATTTTATTTTTCAGGATATTATATGGGCATTTCACGATTTACAGAATAATTATACTGTAGAACTAGAAGGGAAATTAGGGATCATTTAGTGTAACCACCTCTTCATACTTGTGAGTAAACTAAGACCCAGCGGGGTGAATTACCCTGTCAGAGGTTACCCAAGTTGGGTAGTCTTGAACTATTTCCTAAAACATATTCTAAGGCAAGACAGTGTTTTCTAACCTTTTTCACTTTGTAGCACACATTAAGAAGTGATATTAGTTCGAATGTACACTAGAATAAAAGGAGAAGGAAAAGGTTGCTCAGAGCAAAAGGAGGTTGGCATGGGGGCTCTGGCTGCCCTAGCCCCAGCTGCCACCTGGAAGGTTAGGTCAGCCTCTTGGCACTCCTGTAACCTGTGTCACACTGCTTGGGAGATGTCATTGTAATCCACTGCAGTCTCAGGATTATTTGTTTTTAAACCAAATGACTTTCTAATGGATGGATTTTACTTTACAGCAATTAATGTTGGGGTTTTTAGTTTGTAGACTTATAATGAAAAATATATAAATAATACAAATAATTCACCTTACTGGGAGAGGGACAGTTTCTCAACTTGTGGAAGAGAAGAAAATGAGTCACATGTGCAAAGCAGGAAGATCCCAGGGTGTGCTGGAACCCTGTGGGTGTCTGAGGCCCAAGGGAAATCCCAGCCCAGGTGTTGTAGAGAGGGACTGGGTAGACACTGGAACCCTGGTAACAGTTTCTTCTCCTGAGACCAAGAGACGGCCGTAGGTGCCTCAGTCCCTAGGGCTGTGTGTGGCATTTTGTAGGTGCTTGCATATTTGTTAGATGAATGATGTTTGAAACTGGAAAGATGAAGGAGTATAGGAGGGAAACCACAGATCACAAACTTCCCATTTCCTCCATTTTTCCAGGACAAATACTTCTAGCCACCAGAAATGCTGGCTTTGGCTATGTAAAAGTTAAAAGTAAGACTAATTATGATAATATTCATAAGGTGTTGATTCTTTGTATTTAATTACCAAGGCAGAAAAACAATAGTGCGTACCATAAAATGTGTCTGAGTTCTAAACTTAATTTAATTCCATAGCTGGATTATCCTCATAGATTTTGCTATAATGGTGTTTTTCACATAGCACGATCATTGGATCATATTGTTAAAAATTAGAGGAAATATTAGTGGCATTTGAACATTGAATTCTATCACTTCTTTCCCCTGGGACCCCTTTCTTCTGGCTTCTGAAACAGTTACACAAAGGAGGGTATTTTGTATAACTGATTACTTTTTAAAGTGTTCTGACCTTGTCTGCTAACTCTGACCAGAATGTTACTCTTCTCTCTCCTTGTCCTTTATTGATTGAACTCCTACTCATCTTTCAAAACACAAAAGATACTACCACCCCCATAGAGCCTTCACCATCACTCTGGTCAGAAATAACCTTTTTCTGTTCTAGCACTTTTTTGTTCTGTTGTTTAAGTTCTTATCATGTACCTCATTTGGGTACATAGGTGTAGTAGGAAAGTGCCTAACAGTCATAGGAGAAGTACATTTAAATTCTGGTCCGCTGTTACTTTACTGTCATCTTGGGTAGGCCACAGTACTCGCTGGGCCTTGGTTTCTTCATCTGTCAAATGAGGGAATTGGGCTGAGCTCTCAATGGAATGTAAATCGGAGAGCATTCGGGTGTCAGAAG
Organism: Eidolon dupreanum; assembly: GCA_028627145.1. Lineage (NCBI taxonomy): Eukaryota > Metazoa > Chordata > Mammalia > Chiroptera > Pteropodidae > Eidolon > Eidolon dupreanum. The sequence continues at coordinate 60,067,984 of CM053501.1, read as the reverse complement.
GACATGGACGCTTACCTCAGCATCTCAGTAGATAGCTTGTACTCCTCTCCAGCCTCACTCTCCCCCTTTATGTTTGTAGTTCACCATAGGTTAAAAATTGTAAGGGTTTGGCTGAGGGTTTGTCTGGAGGAGGCTTTCACTAGAGTGTCTCTTACTGTAACCTGCCATTGATTGACATTTTCAGAGAATACAACACTTTGAAACTGCCAAACTTTTTCAGTAGTTGCAACTACTGTAAAAATAGTTTTGCCATGATTCTTTTTAAAAGATAGATGTCAGTATCTGTACCTGTCAAGGGAGAAAGCCTTTTTTTTGCAGAAAATTAGTGATACTCAAGTCTTAGAAATTAACATGACAATTTTTTTTTCTCTGCTGTGCATCTCCTGACTTCAGGAAGATCCTGCTGACCATCATTCTAGTGCGCTCAGTGAGGGTCCTAGGCATGCTGGCCCTGAGCTATGGCAGCTCTTCTCTTATTTAGCAGTGACTGTGATTCTATGTCATTGAGCAAGGATCTTCTTTGAGACATCTGTCAGGAGACGATCTTCACTTAATATCCCAGTTTTTCTACTTTTGGCTCTACATTACTGGGCAAAGTACCTAGCTTCTTCAAGCCTCTGCTTCCTCACCTGTGGCGTGGGAATACAATAATGCTACTATCACCCTATGAGACTGTTGTGAGAACTAGATGAGATGATGCTATAAAATCATTAGCACGATGCCTGGCACTTGTTATCTGTGATTTTCTTATAATACCTTAAAATTTACTTTTTCTTTTTGCATCTTCACTTCTCTTTTTCTCCCACAGAAGTTGGCATTAAATATAGAAGTTGATTATCTCAAAACTTGCTGGTTTAGATGTAATATTTTGACGCTTGATACACGATACTAAGATCTTACTGACTGATGCTATCCAGATAGAAACTGCCAATATGAAAGTAAAAACTCAAAAGAATGAACTTCTGGCCTCTCCATAGGTTCATTAAAGCAGTAAGTGTCATCCGGAATAGTCCTCTGATTACAGTACTTCAGCTTGTCATTCATCCATTCTCTTATCTGTGGTTTCTTGAGGACTTGTTCTATATGTGGCTTCATGCTCAGCGGCTAGCATAGGTTTGGGCACTGCCTAGGCCAGTCCAGTTTGATTCATTCTCAGTAACTTCAGTAGGCTCCAGAGTGGGTAAAGAAGTGGTTTTTGTCAACTTTCAGCTTCTGGCTATTCTGTTAGAATGCTTACTCATCCTGACTGGTCTTCCAGATAAATTTAATGTATTTTCGTATCTGGAACCTTTTTATGTGTGGTTCCTCAAATACATATGATCCTTGCTGAAAGTTAGATGAGTGCATTATGTATGTGAATTTTTTTTCTTTTTCTTTCTTTCTTTTTTTTTTTTGAAATTTCTTGATCATTTTCTTACATAATCTTGGGAACTGTAGAAGAAAGGGGGTCAGATATTCCTGACGAGTTTCTATAGAGAATGCAAATGATTTTTTGAAATATGAGGATGGTGAATATCCCTGTTGCAGTGCCTTTCACATGTTAAATTCATTTATTTGACCAATATTTATTATGAGCCTTTTTTATGCGAGGCTTTGTTCTAGTCAGTGGGGATGAACAAGACACAGTCCCTGTTCTCACGGGAACTTACATTCTACCAGTAAGATTGGTAATAAACAAGTAAGCAAGAAAATTAAGGACATTTCAGAGAGAGAGATTTAAAAGTATAAAGGAAATGGGCTGACATGATAGGGAACCACATGCAGAGGGACTATAAGTAGATTGGGTAGTCAGGAAAGGTCTCTCCTGGGAGTCGATTTTGAGCTTAGACTTGATTAGCAAAAAGGATCCAGTCTCAAGGAAGAGTATCCCAGATAGAGGGAACACCTGAGGAAAGGCCTTACGTCAGGAATGAGCATGGCATCTTCAGTCAGGTGGAAGGAGCAGAAAGTGAATCTGGCTAGAACTGAGTGAACTTGGGGAGAGTGGGAGGAGATTAGGCCAGAGAAACAGGCGTGGCCTTTAGACCATGGCGAGGAGTTGGGGCTTTGTTACACTTGCTCTAGGGAGCTATATGAATGCTTTTAGCAGGAGATAGATTCTGTTTTACATTTTAAGACAGTCATTCTGGCTGCAGTGTGGAGAATGCACTGCGGACAGAGAAGCAGGAAGACCAGTCAGGATTCATTGCAATAGTCCACCAGAGTGGTAGCAGTAGAGATGGAGACAGGGTTGTTTATGCATCTCAAAATATCTCCTGGTTCTTCACAGTCTTGTACTTTTTTATCTGTTAGTATTTACTGGAGTGCCCACTATGCAATTTATCTGTTATTGGAGGTCTAAATATTAGGACATCTTAGGAAAGCAACCATTTTATCACCTACAAATAGTTGAATTTAGTGAGTTTAAAGCATTTTACTCCTTAAAGGCTCAAAGTTAGTTCTTGTCTGAAATCTTCAAATCTGGCGTAGGCTTGGAGAATTTACTTCCATAGTTGTGACCACGAGTCTGATCACGGTCACCGTGCATCACTTTTCCTAAGTACCTAATGCAAGTGAATTCCCTAGCTTCTCTTCTGAGCAAATTGGGAGCAAAGTTCCAGATTTAGTTCCCCTCTTGATTCCAGCTAGGGCTTCATACCCATGTAATATGCCTGAATTTGGACATATTATTTTTCAGAGAATGATAGAATTTGAGAGTGAGAGAATCATTTAATTCAACTCCCTCATTTTAGAAGGGAAGAAACTGAGACCTAGAGAATTGTATTGACTTGCCCAAACTCTGGATTAGAAATCGCATTTTCTGAACTTTTGCACTAATTCTTTATTTTTTTCCCCACTGTCATTTTTTTTTATTTGTCAAGATTCTCATAGAAATTGACACCACAGTAAAAATTACGTTAAACCTTCTTCTTCTTTTTTTTTTTTAAATATAATACTCAAACATTCAGTAAATGGATATCAGTACCTCTCATTGCTGCAGAACCCACTTATAAATAATTATGGATTGAGATTTGGGATATAAAGAAAGGGGGAAGGAAGGAGAGAAAATTACTCCTTAATCCTGAGAACAACCACTGCTAATATTTTGGAGGATTTCCTTTGTCTTTTCTTTGCATTTTCTTTTAATATAGCCATAATTTTTTAAAATTTATAAATACTTTTTTATTTCCTGATTTTTTCCACAATATTATAACGGACATTTTCTGTATTATGAAAAAAGTCTTTCCTAAGTTAATTTTTAATAGCTTCATGATATTCAGCAGTATGACTGTACCATAATTTTCTTTAAAATTTCTCTTTTGTGTATACTTTTTGCTATTATAAATAATTCTGCATTGGTCCTTCACAGAATTGATTCCTAGGAGTAAAATTGGTAGGTAAAAATGCGCATGGTAGAAAATTTGGAAAACTAGAAAAATATAGAGAAAACAAAAATCATCTATAATTTCATAATTCAGAGGCAACTATCAATAATTTGGGCTTTTCCTTTTCAGACATTAATGGTTTGTTATTCAATGAGTAAATAACTTTTCTTAAAATCATTTATTGGAGTATCATGTTTAATTAGACCAAGTCTGATTTTTCAGGCAAGACAGACAGCAACATCATGTTGGTTAAAAGTGTGGGCTCTCCTCTCTTATTTCAGTTTTAAATAATATTCTTGGGTGATAGAACTTTTAAATGCTAAAGAATCTAGTGTTAAATTTAATTACTAAAGAATTTAGTGTTGAAAGAGATTACTTAGAGCATTTTTTTTTCACCTTCAATATGATGCCTTTTGATTTTGTGAATTTTAATGAAATGAAATGGATGGATGTTTTTTGTGCCTTAAAAAAATACTTCTCTGCCCCAAAGATCATAAAGGTAGTAACCTATAATTTCTCATAAATATTTTAAAGTTTTACTTTTCAGATTTAGATCTTTAATGAATCAACCTAAAATTTATTTTTATATATGATGTGAGGTAGGATTCCAGTCTCATATCTTTCTGTATTGATAATCAGTTGTCCTTTACCAGTATTCAAATAATCCATACTTTCCCCATCAGTCTGAGAATTACTTCTGTCACATATTAAGTTTCTATATTTTCCTGGAACTTTTGGACTTCATTATTTTTCACTGGTCAGTGTTTTTTTCGTTGTTCTTAATTCAAAATCATACAGTCTTATTTACTTGATCATTATAATAATCCTTTATATATGGTAGGGAAAATTCTCCACATCTGGTTTTCTAATAGAATATCTTGAGTTTTCTTTAGCATTTGCTTCTCCATTTCACTTTAGCGTCAACTTATTCAGTTCTTTGGGGATGGGGAAAATTGAAGTGTTTATTGACTCTATAGATTAGTTTTGGGGAAAGTTGACAACTTTATGATATGGATGTATGGTGGAGTTTTTTTCTCCATGAATGCAGTATACACTTACTTTGGTTCTCTTTATGTCCTCTTCATAAAAGTCTTTTACATTTTTATTATATTTATTACTAAGTATTATTTTTTTGCTATGCTGGTCATATCCTTTTTACAATATTTCCTAATTATTTGTTGCTCTTATAGAAAAATACAATTGATTTTGCATTTTGATCTTAAATCTAGCCACTTTGCTAGACTCTAATTAATTGTAATAATGAATCTAGAGATTCCTTTTGGTTTTCTTTCTACATTATAATGTGCCTGTGAATAATGACAGTTTTGTCTTTTCTAGTCTTTATCCCTTTTATTTCTATTAATGTCATTTTATGCTGCCTGGGGCTTCCAGGATTGAATAAAAGCAATAATGGTGGACATCCTGTCTTGATTAATCTAAAGGAAATGCTTGTTACATTTCAATATTAAGTCTGTTGTTTGCCATAGACCTTTGGTAGATACTTTCTATCTGGTTAAAGAAGATCTCTAAGGGTCATTTTGTTCTACAGATCATTTGTCACTTAACCGGTGTATAGTGTCAGGGAGAGAGAGATCTGTTTCCTAGCTAAATAAGCATTGTTTAAATATTAGAACTGTGAAACCTGAGTTTTTATGTAATATTTTTTCTATTATACAAAAAATTGATTTTTGTGTATCAATTGGCTCTGAAATCCTGAAGTTCAAATCAAGTAAAACCTTCATTATCTTGTATTTACTGCAGGAGAGATGAAGTACTTGAGGAACATATACTTGATCATGCGGTTCTAAAAGCCAGCAGTTTCTGTGTAGTTCAGTATGAAAGAAAAATGTAATTCCTTTAGAAAATATTGAGAAGTGTCAGATTTGCTTACTCACTTTTCACCAACTTATATGCAACTTAAATTCAAAAGAAAGTAACGTTTCTATTTGTGTAAGTGGCATACACATAGCTTTACTTATCAGACTCTTCAAATTAAGCCTAAGCCAAATTTATTTTCATTTCCTTTAATTCTTTTTTTTTTTCAGTTAGTCTGTAGTGCATTAGAACTTTGTCTTCATGCGTTAGGCTGCTTTAGGTCTCTTCTAGTTTCAAGAAACAATGATTGACAAACTGTTATAGTATTTTCTTATTTATTTTAAACTTCCCCAAATTCACAAAAGGCCTTGTAGATGAGGAAAGGAGGCACACCTAGTTGACGGCAGAGCCAGAAACTGAACCCATCTTCTAACTTCAGTGCTATTGTATTATGCTTTATCACTACAAATCTTATTTATCAAATTATTAAGTTAAAGTTTTTAAAAATACCCTATCAAATTATTGATTCTTATTGGACAAAAAAATAATACTGAATCAATAAGTAAAAACACTTCTGTCTTTATTTAAGGCATTGGAAGGAATAAGGTGTTTGTAAGATAAAAAGTATACTTTTTTTTTTCTCATAGCTTTCCTAAATTACTGATTTAAAAAATTTCTGTTCCCGCATTTCCATCAGCTACCTTCATGTGCTCACTGAGTTGGTAATTCCAGTTGAGACAGCTCCATGAACAATGTCACATTCTGGCAGCCTCAGCATGGCATGTGTAAACCCTTCAATGGGTTATTTGCTCTTATGTTATATTCTTTCACTTTCTATTGTGTGCTTTTCTCTGGCACTTTATTTTTCTGTAATATGCTGTAAGTCTAAACAATAAAATGCCATTTGGAAGTTATGTGAATTTTTTCTAAATTATATAAATGTGGTTGTAAAGAGTTATTTGATCATTCTTGATGGTTCTCCATAAAATAATTAAATCTTAAGATAATTCATTTAAGTAATTTTAAACTACCTAATATTTCACAAAAATGAAAAAGTGTGGAAAACAGTATAACAGATATCTATTTACACTTCACTCAAATATTATAGAGATTGACATTTTGGAATATTTACTTTAAATTTTTTTTAAAGTTAATAAAATGTTACAGATATATTTGAGGTCACATGTAATGAACTGTTATCCCTTTTCCTCTTTCCCATCCTACCCTCATTGGTAATCATTATCCTGACATTATTTATTATCCTTATAAATGGTTTTTATTCTTTTATTTGATATATATGTATGTAAACAATGTATAATGTTTTGTGTTTTTTTTTAAAGGTACATAAGTATGTCACACTGAACCTATCTTATAGTATTCTGTGTTGTAAATAATTGTTTTAATTATCAGACAAAGTAGATCTAATAATTTTCTTAATTATAGATAGATTATTTCTAGTTTTTGTTTGTTGTGAATACAAACAGTACTAGAGTGAACACTTTTATAAATATCTTTTTGAGTACTTGCGTGTTTTTCTAGGATAGATTCCTAAAAGAGGAATTGCTGGTCATACAGACCAATATATGGAATGATTACTAGACATTTCCAAATTGCTCTCCACATCCTTGCCAACATGCTGCATAAACAGACTTTAAAACCTTTTGATAATTTATTGAATGTGAAGAGTTATCCCTTAAATTGTTTTTGATAATGTGTAGTTTTTCGTATCGAGACGTCTTGCTCATTTAGTTAGATTTATTCCTTCTTATTTGATTTCTTTTGACATTGTGGTAAATTATTAACATTTTTAAGTTTTCAATTAATTATAGCTAAAATGTAGAAATAAAGTTGACTTTTGAATAGTGAACTTGTATCAAAAGATTTTACTAAATTCATTTATTGATACTAATAATTTTTATAGACTTATTTAGATCTGGGAATACAGTCATAACATACATGAATAATGACAGTTTCATTATTTTCTTGCCGGGCCTTATGCCTTTTATTTCTATTTTCTGCATTTTTAAAAATGAATGGAAATGAAAATTTATCAAATGTTTTCTCTATATCAGTGGAGATCACCATATAATTTCTCTTCTATATTCTGTTAATGTGGTGAATTTCATTGATTGGCTTTTGCATATTAAACCAGCCCTGTTTTCCTTAAAAACTCTAAATGGTTTATATATCATTGGATTGGCTAATTGACATTTTACTAAGAAGTTTCACATATTTATTTATGGATGGAATTGTAATGTTCTTTTCAGGTTTTGGTATTAAGATTATATTGGCCTGTTGGAATGATCTGAGAAGCATTCTCTCTTCTGTTCTCGAAAAGAGTTTTTGTAAGATTAGTGCTATTTCTTATATGTTTATGAGGGTTCAGTGGGGAAGTTATCTAGGTTTGGAGTTTTTCTTGTTGAATGGCTTTTAATTACAATTTGCTTTCTTTATAGATATCGGATTATTCAGATTTTTGAATTTCCTGTGTTATTTTTGCCACTTTAAAATATCTGTTCATTTTATTTAAAATTTCAAGATATTTGGTTATGCTAAATATTTGGTTATTTATAATAGGCTTATTTTTTAATCTCTGTAGGAGAATTCATTTTATTTTAATCATTAGTTTCATCATTCTGCTGATGCTTTTTTACTCTTACTGTGCTGTGCTCTTTCTGTTCCTAGAAATATAGATTCACTCAAGTTTCTTCAAGTAACATAGATTTATTAGCTCAATATAAAGCCACATGTAACCACAAGAGAAAGAAATCACACAAGACCAAGATCTCTAGCATAGCTTGGCTTTAGGGAAACTAGAACTATAAGGTGAATTAAAATATGAGATAGCTTTAGAGATGGAACAGATTTTCTTTTTATTCTCTCAGTAGTGAGATTATGTTTCTTACTTTGATACCCCATTATTTGCCTGCAATTTCTCAACTCCTTCTGGCTCTTCTTTGTTTTTTCTTCCCCATCATTACTAACTACCCTCTTTATCCCCAGCTCTATATAACTTTTCTTCATACCTTTTGTTTCCTCATAACTTCTTATTCATGTTCTCAGTGCTTTGCGGCCTTCTGTGTTTCTTTTCAACCTCTGCTCCACTTACCAACTGATTGAACCTTTCCGTGGTTCTGAGTTTAAACTCCCATGAGATTATTTGATTAGCTTAGTTTAAGAACAGCTTTTATTTGGCCACCTCTTAGGCTGTTAGTCAGTTATGTATTGGTTACTTTTGACCAGGCGGGTATTGGCAAGGGCAGTGAGTTCACATAGCATAGCACATAATGCCTTGGGCTAACTCCTCTGCATTGGGCTGCATTTGGACAATTCCCTTTAGGACCTGAGGACCAGTATGTTCATGGCAAGTACTATAACTGGTTAATACAGTCAAGTTCTAGAGATTAAATCATTGAAAGTATTTCAGCTCTTTTGCCTCTTTCACATGTTCTGGTGAAATGCCAGTAAATAATTAAATGCCAACAAAACCAACATTTGGAATTTAGTATTATAAATCTCTTTAGTAGTCATCCATCTATAACTGAAAAAATTCATGAGGTACCATTCCAAATTAGGGCTTTAGGCAATTAGACATAAATACCTGTACTTTTAAGATGGACAAATGGAAATTAATAGATTTTAAATGTGAGCACTATAAAAACACAGACACACACAGACACACACACACACACACACACACACACACACACACAGAGGCAGGTTAATGAATATTTATTTAATGAGGAAGCCATAGTAGTTATCCAGTTGAAGTTGCTTCTTGTTATTTTTTTTTTTTTTTATGCCTAGAAACAATGGTGTGTGCTGCTAAGAATTCACTTTTCTTTGGTAGCACAATTCAGGTTGAAGACAAAGAGATCCCCTTTCCCTCTGTGATATTTAATCAATGAATATTTAAATGCCACAGAGCAGTGTTTTGCCTAATGCATTTCCATGTATAGAATCAGTTGTAAATATTACATAAGAGCCCCTGTGGTACAATAAGTGGAATTGCTTTTTAATTTTCTAGGGGGACTCAGAGAGAGTAATGATAATTACTGGACCAAACATGGGCGGAAAGAGCTCCTACATAAAACAAGTTGCACTGATTACTGTCATGGCTCAGATTGGCTCCTATGTTCCTGCAGAGGAAGCAACAATTGGAATTGTGAATGGCATTTTCACGAGGTAAAAAACATTACTTCTATTTGAATATATTTCTGAAATAAGTCAAGCCTACAGTGTCATGTGAATTTTCTTTTTATGTACATATTTAGACAAATAGATATGCTCTTAAAATATTTAGAACTTAGGGGCCTAAAGACATCATTTCATCATGAATATAAACACAAGAAGAGACAAAGGATATCATTTTGTCCAGTAGTTTTCCAGTTATTTTTAGTTACTGAGTTCTTACTTTAAAGAAAATTGTATATAGAATATCAGTATTTAAACAGTTAAAAGCAGGTCTGCTCTGCCTGAATTGGAGGTGGAAAGCTTAGAGGCTTGAGTGCTAGGCTCTGTAGAGCATAGCTTGGAACCTAGTACACCCTCCTCTTGTATAAGTGGGGAACTGAGAACAGACTGGATAAGGCACAAGTCCAAGATAATTTAATTTATATTCTTTTTTACTCTAAGAACTTTGCATGCATCTGACTAGGTCTTACCCACAATATATAAACTCAAATTTCGTGCCTTATTAGGAATATAGGTGAAATATCCTAATCCTACTAACTAGAAATCATAGTTTAATCTATTCAATTTATCAATTTATATTTATCAGTTTTTAAAGTATTATTTATGCTTCTTATATGTACCTTTTTAGAAAAAAGTGAATATAATCCATAGCGTATAGTCAAGCTATGTGTATAGAGCTTCATATTTATCTAATGTTTGACTCTGGAAACACATAAGAATTTATCACATGCTAATATTGATGTACTTGAGTATATATTAAAATACCTTAAAGCTTGGTTTTTAATCTGAGATTGAACAAAACAGAGCAACATAAATTTTATTTGATGTCATATCACCAGATGTTATTTTTGATCTCCACATATTTGTAAATTAACTCAATATATGAAATTTAAAGACTCTCCCTTTAGCTATTTTATTTTGGTTATATTATTAGGAAGAGTGACAGAAATTTAATAAAGGGAAAAAAGATAAAAAGAAGAGAAAAATAGAAAAGAAAGAAAAAAAACATCTGGAGTAATGTAAGGTGATTTGTCTGGAAGAGAATCTTGTTATGAGAATATCAGTTAGGAATGTTTTTAGATATAAGTAATAGAAAAGAATAAAGGTTAACTTTTCTTATTTAACAAGAAGGCTTGAGGTGGGTGACTGCTTTTGCTGTTTCAGTGGCTCTGCAGTTTTGTTGGCCTTTTCCTTACTGAAGTGCTCCTCCTGCTGTGTGTGTTTTTTTTTTTTTTCCTGTTAAAATGTCACCTATTGTTCAAGGCCTCACTCAGATGCCTCCTCTTTCACGAAGTCTTCCTTGAGTTCCATAGTAAGAATTAGTTTCTTTCATCTCTGTACTTCTATCATACATGTGTTTTTCCTCTTTCAAAGCTCTTACCACTATTGGTTTTATAGTAATTTGTGTATATGTTACTTCTGCTATTTTGTTGTCCCTTCCCGGTAGATATTTTGTGCATATTTTGTACATTTCTTCCCCTCTTTTAACCTACATCTTTGCTTTGTACATACATAAGACACTCAAGGACAGGACTGTTGAATGAATTGACCCTCAAGTCAATTTCAGACAAGTAGAAATTAATCCCATAGACAGTGGAGAGTCCTTGAAGACTTATAGGTAGGAAGGTACAGTTGAGATTTCAGGAAGGTTCATCTGGCAGTCCTGTGAGAGACTAAGAAGGGATGATGTAATGCAGTCATTCTGAGGAGAACCTGAGTATGTTAATTGATGGAAGTAGACAGGGGACATAGGAAACACGTAGGGTTAGAATTGACAGGCCTTGGCGACTACAATGGATGAAGAAATATGGATGAAGGTCTAGAGATGAAGATTAAGGTATAAAGCCTAGGTGACCAAGAGAAGAGAATGGTGGTGCTTTTGGTAACATTGAGAGGAGGATCTGATTTCAGAAGTAACCTTAACCTGTAACTTGTGGCACAGCAGTTGAGGCTATAAGATGACCATTACATTTCCATGTCGTAGTAGAAACTACAATGGTATTAGGAGACTTTAGCATTGGCAGTACCATTCCTCTTGTTACTCAGGAAGTGGCTGATGCAGAATGTGGTTATCATAGAACATGAGCTGCTTTCTCCATGTGATGGCGTGATGACATGCCTTAATCTCATGAACCAAGAGCAGCCTTAAGCAGCTAGACTGATTACCAGTCACTGTGTTAACAACTAAGCTTTAAACCTTGCCAGTGCCAGTTTCATTGTTTCAGTATAGTAGTACTCATTTTGAATTAACTCCTTCAAGCAACTCTGTTTTTCAGCTATTTGGGGCTACATTTCACACTTACCCGGCCCTGGTGGGCCCATTTACAGGTAGTAGCATGTGAAATGATATTCTTGTTGCAATACATGAAAAAGAGTTGGTTAGAAAGCCTGGCATTCTGTATGATTTTCCTTTTGTGTGAGAAATTATGTATGTAAATATATATAGAGAAAACCATCTACATAGAAGGCTATATTCTAAAATATCATGAGAAATATGGGATTATGGTGATTTTTTCTTTTCTTTTGCTTATGAATATTTTAAAAAATCTGAAATGAATGTGTAACAAAAGTATACACTCCCCTCCCCCCCAAAAAAGATTAATTAATTAAGGGCAGTATCGGTCAAAATGTGATGTTTTATAGGAGTCTAGTGAAATGCTTATATGGTCACTATCTCGAAACACTTTTTTCCAGGGCAAATTTCTCTTCCCTACATAGCAGCATGGAATTTGGGGTTCTAAGCTTTAAATCTTCCCAGGTACTTCAGCAAATCACACCCTCCTTTTCCAAAATGTTTTAAGCCAGCCTATAAATGACCTAGTTCTTTCTTTAGGAACTGATGGCTTTCTCTGTGGACCTTTATACAAGGTTGATGTCTTTAATTTTCATAACAGAAACATTGCCATTTGCACATCTAAGAGTGATTTTTAACCTTTAGTGCATATCGAATATATTTTTAATGGTACTTTTAAAAAATATTGATACCCGAACCCTGTCATCAGAGTTGGCCTGGAGTGGGATCTGGAAGTTGAATTTTACTAGTGTCTAGATGGTTTTGAAGTGTAGCCAGGGCTGAGAAACATTTCCCTGAGCCCTTGTTGGAGAGAGTTTTTTTTCATTATAAAAGTAATAGATGCTTATGATGAAAACTATTTAACAGTTCAACAGGATATAAAGTGAAGCTTTTATCTTTTCCCCAGGTCAACAACTTCTAATGATTCTTCGTATAATGTTCCACAAATGTACAAGTATGCATAAATCTATCTAGACTAAGCATTACTATCATGTAGCTTGATTTTATTTTCTAATATGTAGGTGACATAGTTCTCTATTAGTTCATACAGATTATTCTTTTATTTTTTAATGGCCACAGTGTATCTGCTGTGTGGAGAGTGCTTGGTCTTTAACCTCAGAGCTTCATCTGGGATGTACTCCTCTAGTATTAGGGCCCTGTTCCCTGTCCATTCCCCTGTCCTCACCCTCTCGTCCTGTTACCATTGGAAAGGAGCTACATGGACCACATTCGATTATATCCCTAGGAGCTTTACTAGGATGTGGTTTAATATTATGCCCTCATGTTTTCTATTTGTTTGTTATGAAATAATTCAGATGTATAACAACCTCCCATGTAGCTACCACTCTACTAAATAAATAAAACACTGCCAGTACAGTGAAACCCTCAATCCTCCCTAATTCTGTCCCGCTTCCCTCATCCAGAGTAAGTACCCTTCTTGACTGTAGTTTTCACCCCCTGAATTTCTCTATATTTTTACTACATATGTGTGTTTTCTTGAAACAGTACATAGAATTATTTGATATGCTTTTAAACCTTACATGTACTATATCTCACTATGTATTCTTCTGCAAGTGGCTTTTCCCTCCTCGATGTTATGTTTATGAAATTAATCTACAGGGATACATATAATTCTAGTCCACTAACCGTCCTCTAATTATGATATTCTATTGTGTGCATATTCCGTAGTTTATTCATTTTTCCTTGATGGATACTTAACAGATTCAAATTTGTTGCACGTAAGAACAACCCTGATACTTGTCTTAACACACATCTCCTAGTGCACATAAATGAGTGTTCTGAATTTAGCCTTTCTCTAGGCGTGGGATTGTGAAGTATAAGAAATGTGCATCTTTCTTATTCTTCAAAGAGGCTACATCAGTTTGAAATCCCACCAGCAGTGTGTAAAAGTTTGTCCTTATGATTCACAATTAAATTGGAGTAAGAAATACCCATTTGATGATGTTTTCATATATTCTCCAAGATTTCTCTTAAGGATATTTTCATTTCTATTATTTGATATCTTTTACATGAAGTGCCATCTGATAAACCACTTTTTGTTAATGCCAAGGATGTTTTTTTCTCTCCATGTGCATGCCGTGTCTGTTTACAAACAGGTTTGAAGCGATTTACTGCCAGGCCTCCTGCCATCACCAATGGTTGCTTCCTCTTTAATTCCTTTTTGTCTTGACTACCAAGAAGACGAGAGCTAAATTCAAGGTTCAGGTGTAAAAGCAAATTTGGGTTAGTTTTCTCCTCTTCTTATTTGAGAATATGTCCCTAACATGATTCTCAGAACAGAATCAGAGATATGCTTGTTAAAAATGCTACTTCCTAAGGCTTATCACAGACCTATTAAATTGGAATCTCTAGGGTGAGACCCCAAAATAAAGCTCATGCTAAATTTGCTATCTCAAATTTGAGAATCTATTGTGTGGCTTGTAATCTTAGTTTCATATTCATTGTATTTCTTCCATTATAAATGTATTGTTATTCTAGAATGCTTCAAATTTTTTTTGTTAATATCTAGCAGATATATGTATAAAATTTGGTTTCAAATTTTATCTTTAAATTGGTTATTTTTTTATTATTAATTGGACATTTATAACACTAGGTTTAAATTCATGTATCCATACTTATTCATTGAGTGCCTACTGTGTGCTGTGCATTGTGCTATAAGAAGTATAAATGCATGAAAAGCTGTAAACAGGAAGCTTTAGGGATCTTCTTTCTGAATGTTGTAACCTCATATGAACCTTTTCCAGAATAAGAGCATTCTTTTTAAAAAGCAGAATTTTGGCAGACATTCACATTTGGCTTTAATTGGTATGTTTATGTCAGTGTATTGTGATATATGTACTCATCAGTGAACTATTTTTAGGCACATGTTTCTAAGGATCATTATCACCTATGAGTACATCATTGAAAAAAGATCTGTTTATTATTCTGGTAAACGCAAACTTAAACCTCATTCAACTTTTTAGACTCAGTAATTAAGTTTTAGAAAAGCAATGAATTAACATCTGTTTAAAAAAAGCAAAACAATTGGCTTCTCTCAGCATAATTTATTTCTATTTATGTCAATTAAATGTTGGTAGAAATTAAGTGGTCCCTGGTTAATAATTTTCATGCCATGCTACCCACATAAACTCTCTCTTACAGCACCCAACTTCAGGAATGCTGTGTACTCAGAATAGAATGGCACCAATGTGTTTATTTTGAGAGAAAATTGGAAAGTAATGGGCATTCAGATGCTTAAATTATTTTAAATGTTTGCTTTTGACTGTGTGGATAACTGGTTTGTTTGCCCAATTTAGTTTAATTCAACAAATATTGATATAGCACCTATTGTGAAGTATTTGTACTCTATTAAAAAAACACATATTCTTTTTGGAAAGAAAGAAAACATCTTGAATCAGTGCATGTCTTCTATTTGCTAGTAAATACTAGCATTAAAACCACATGATAAGTGATATTTTACTAAATAAGTAGGCTGTTATGAATTTTATCGGCACCAGAAATATTGCCTTATAAATGTCTGTGGTTTATTGAGCTCCTGTAGCTGTGTCTTAGTTGACAGGAGATATCTCACTTCATCTTTTTGGTGGAAAGTGATTGTATGAATGCCTCATAATCATCTGAGGGTTTGGATGAGTTGAGTTTCAAACGCGGATCCTAGGGAGATCCCCTGAATGTAGATCCCCTGAAGATACTGTTGTAATCCGTACAATGAAGAGGACCCTTGGACTCTGTATTCAAAAGCTTCTGCACGTGACTCTGAAATATGCCCAGATATAGGAGCCATTGTTCAATTTCAACTCCTAACATTTTACAGAAGGAAAAACAGAAACAGAGAGATTATTGTGATTTGCCTGAGCTGATAATATGAGTTCAATTATAAGGATGCATCCTTAGATTGTGTTATGTTCCCCTCTATTGATCTTATTAATTAATTGGATTAATTTTATCCCTGGTGACTGATTAATCTTACCCTTCCTTCGATGGCTTTAACTGTTTGTGTTTTTCACAGATATAGTTAAGGTTGGTAAAGAGCATTTACTCTGTTAATTATTTTCCTTTGAAATACTTGGGACTTTCCCACAGAGTGAACTAGTAGATGTGTTAGAGAATGACTTGCCTGATCAGTACACTGTGGGTTTCCTTTGGAAGGAAAACACCTGTGTTCTTCATAAATGGCCTACATGTGCTTTGTAGATACTTCCAGTGAACACAGTTTCTTGCAAGCCAGTAAAAGTTTGTCATTTTTCTGGATTGCTGTCTTGATTCTCAGCGATATTTCCATTGAAATTGAAAGATTGCTACAGTGGTTTTTGGTTGGTTATATTTGCAGTTCATTGTTACAGCTTTTGTAAATTGACTTTAAATATTGTAGTGTGATCTGATTGCTACTGTTAGAAAATTTTATTGTAATAATTTTATCGCTGCTACTAAAGTATTTTCAATATTGGTAAAATAAAGCTAGTTATTTAACTTGGTAATTACCTTGTTTTTATCATAATGATGCAATAGACTATAGAGTATTCTTAAATGTGTCATTTGTGATTTTTAAAAATAACATTTGTTTTTCTAATTACACTGTAATGTTTATTCATTGTGTAAAATTTAGAACTATAGAAAAACTTAAAAAGGAAAAAAATTTCACCACCTTAAAACCTTTGTTGTCTGGGTATATTGCCTTTCAGGCTTTTTAAAAATTCACACATACTATATTTGTGATTTCATTTCACTTCTGGGTTAATGTTTATGTTTAATTAAATGCAATACAAATGTACCACTTCACACTTTTATGCCTTTGAAATGCCATATGCAGTATCTACACATCATTTAATAATTGCAGTTCTTTTGCAGCTTTTTCTCTACTTGGACTTTGAATTTTGTTTTTTTTTTTTTTTTATTGCAAACTTACACCATCCTTCTTAGAGTACTTTGTTACTCAGAAGATTACTTTCCTTTTGTAAAATTTACTTAATATACAAAAAAGCAAGAAATGTAGACACCCATACTGGACAGAATTCTACAAAATTTTTAGCAAAATGAAGTGAATAGAAAGAACATCTTCAATTTCAGAAAGAAGGCAAAATAAGCTATCATAAAATCTGTCCTATACAAGGCACTTAGAGGAGAAGTCACGTATGATACCACTTATATGAACAGCCTAGAAAAAGCAAATTTAGGAACAGAAAGTAGAATAAATGTTACCAGGGGCCGAGGGGAGGGCAGAATAAGGAGTTACTTTTTTTAATGGGTACAGAGTTTCTGTTTTGGAATGATGAAAAAGCTCTGCTAGTGGTTAGTGGTGACTGCTGAACAACACTGTGAATGTCCTTAATACTGTTGTCTTATACACCTAAAACTGTTAAAATGTAAGTTTTATTATTTATTGATGATTTATTTGTTTATATAAACCAGCTATTTTAAAAGCACTTAAAGTATGTTAAAACTAATACAATACAAATAATCATTGCCTCTGTTTAACAGTTTTGATATTTAAGCTCTAGTTACCAGTTTGAAAATCGTTTTTCCTCCTGTTAATCGCAATATTTCTTTCTCATATTAGCATTTTCCCAAAGATTATGACTTGAAGGGACAGAGGCCCACGCCATTTGCTATAATTTAGCAACATCTAGAATGATATAAGATTTCATAAAAACAAACTGTTCAAATTTTTATGAAAGTGTTATTGATTTTAGCCACTGATTCAAAAAAGCAATAATTTGTTTTCTCTATTAATGCTTTATTAAGCTTTGTTGACCTATATAAGGGTTATAGGCGAGGAGGGAATGGGGGGATTAGAAAGATTAGTCAGCGCCATTCCTAAAAATATCAGAGTGATTTTTTTTTCTTAATCACATAACTAACCTGTCTACTCAGAGCAAACTAACTCTAAGATGAAACCTAAAGAATGCATTTTTTATTTCATTTGAATGTAAATACAGAATGATAACAATGTCATATTCTGGAATTCTTTAAATCTTTAATATATTGTAACATTTGAAAAATTTCAGTATTATGTCTTGTAAATGCTTGTAAGTTAATAAAAAAAATACAAGCTTTTTGTTAATTTATACCCTACCTTGCTCCAAAAACTTATTTGAGCAGTTTACTAGGATATATACACTAGAATAAGATAATATGAGAGTAAAATAGTATTCAAAGATATTGGATCAAGGAGAAATAAGGATAGAAATGTGATAAAGTCAGTGTTGCCCTTTGGGATTATAAAGTGTTATACAATTATTTCTTAGTAACCAAGAAGAAAAGGAAAATGTGTTTAGTGATAAAATTGTGTTCATCAGAATCACATAAACTCATATTGTCAAAATTTATTGGAAAAATAAATTTTGTATTTCTTAAGAGAATTTAAACAAAATTTTTATTAATAAACAGTTCCCACAGTTATAAACACTTGCTTCCCCGGTAGCCGGAGTGACTGGTTAATGAGCCAGCATTTCTTCAGTGTCTCCTGGGCAGCGTTGCTCCTTTATCCTCAGGTACTATGGAAAAATAGAATTGCAGTGGAAAATGTGCAGGCTCCTAATGCAGTGGCTTTCAGACTGTTGATTCTGCAGATTGTTAGGAGTTCCACGGAGCCCCCTCTGGGTGGGGAAAAGGGCCTAAGAGTGCTGGATTCTTAACCAAATCAGCATTCCTTTGCTCTCATCTGCAGAGTGAATTTCTTTGTAAAATTTCATTTAAACAGCAGATTTAACAGCCAAAAACATATTTGAAAACCACTGGCTGAATAGTAGAGGTAGGACCACTGCTTAATAAAAATACATCCAAGATCCCCTGAAGTCTGGCCTGGCCTCCTTAAGGACAGAAACCCTATAGTACTGAGGCATGTTGGTACTATGAGATTTTGGCGCCATGTATATAAAGCCACCCACCCACCTGCCCAGAGATTAAATTTTATTTATACTGTTTGGTATGTTTATGGTTTCTGTTTTTACATTAAACTTTGAAATCTATATAAATTTATTTTGGAGTAAGATTTGAGTAGGGACACATCTTTGTTTTTTTTCTGAAATAACCAATTAGCTAACATCTTTTTATTGACTGATCATTCATCTTTTCCCCCTGATTTGAGATGTCTCTTTGAATCTCTCTCCCAAGAGCATTCTACATTTTCTGAAATTGCCGATGAAACCACTCTGTTACTGTAGTGTTTCTAGAAAGCTGCATAGAAATCTTATCCAGCATTTGCTTGTTATTCTAATTCTTAAGAATCAAAGACCTACCACCCCCAAATATTTGCCTTATCAGAGCTAAATAGCTCTGATATTTTATTATCAGCCAAAGATGTGTTCTTTTTGTCAGCTTACAACCTGTCAGGAATAAAAGCAAACACTGTTAAGTGAGGGTCATATGTTATGATTGTGAAGAATTCAGAATGGTTGCATGATGAGAAAATTTAATCTTTTTGCTTTGTGGTAGAGGAAATATTAGCAAAGCAAATATTGAAAATTGAGGTAAATTACAGCATTTGAGCTTTGAAAAAGTAGCCAGAATGCTCCTAAGATGGCACTGTTTCAGAAATTACATTGTGTAGTTATTGATTTTAAAATGAATAAAATCGAGAGCAGCATTAGTAAAATCACATCAGCTCCATCATAGATGTAGTTAATTACAGGTTCTAAATGCCACTGATTACTGGAGCAGTTCTCCTAAGGCTCCACCTATCTGTGGAAAAAGCATTACACTCCGTCTCCCCTGCCTTGTACAGGGCTACAGCCACAGGATGGTTGAGGCTCAATTTCACCCTGAGTTTCTCTAGATATAAAAGATACATTATGCTACTGTAGGTCATATGTAAACTGTTGTAACAAAACTACATTGATGAAGGTATTTCGCTGAGAAAATAGTTACCAGCATTCACAAAGCTGGCTAGTGGGTCGAAAACCTAAATTCTGGGTTTTCTAATTAACTGCATGACCTTGAGTGAGTGTTACTTAATTATTCCTTCCCACCCCCCCAGGTTCCTTTTGCACTAAGTAGGTATTTTTTCCAAATGTTTTCTGTAAACCATTATTGTGGCAAGGTGCTCCAAAAGTTTGCCTGTTATTCTAATTCTTAAGAATCAGAGACCCCCCCCCCCAAGTATTTGCCTTACTAGAGCTATTTCATTATCAGCCAAAGATTTGTTCTTTTTGTCAGCTTACAACTTGTAAGAGGTCCATGGTTAAATGAATTGGAGAAACTCTGTGTACTAGATCCCTCTCTAGGAAGTGTACCATGTGTAGCGGGATATTAAAGGCCATACGAAGGCTTACTAGAAGGAAACCCTTACATCTTTTGGACATCTCCAAGAAATGTGTTCCATGAAGTCTACTTTAGGAAACTATGTTAAATATTTAGGAACCTATGTTTACTAGTACTTCTAGTACTAGTAAAAAGGTTTTTATCTTATTTCAGCATGGTACTTTAATTGATAATATCAGTGTGGAATCTTCTTAAGGAAACATGGGAAAAAGCCTTTCATTGTACAGTATCCTAGTAGTTATGGATTTTAAACACAGCAATACAGAGGAGTATCATTTTCCCCTGTGAGTACCAAACTTTGGTTTAAAATGTTTGGTCAGAAAAAGGCAGAGTCAGAAGTTTCTCTGCTGTTCAGGAGCTCTGCCCAATATTCAACGTTTTCTATCTGGTTTGTCACTACAAGGTGCAGTTTGATGTTTGGTAGTCTTTATAGCCAATAGATGTTTTCTTTTGTTTAATATAATTTCAGCTGTCATTGGCTCAAAGTGTATAGACCTTTAAGAATCTTTTATATTTATTGTTTAGAAAATAATGCTTAGTTTCCTGGTAATAAAGTTCAGAAGAAAATCAGAATGTCTTCATCTTGTTTGTAGGATGGGTGCTGCAGATAATATATATAAAGGACACAGTACATTTATGGAAGAACTGACTGACACCGCAGAAATAATAAGAAAAGCAACATCACAGTCCTTGGTTATCATGGATGAATTAGGAAGAGGGACAAGTACCCATGATGGAATTGCCATTGCTTACGCTACACTTGAGCATTTTATTAGAGATGTAAGTATCTTGCATATTTTTGTACATGAATGGTACATAGTATATAAATTGTTTTCCTGACCTCAGTTTCTAAATATTCAGATATTTAAATATTCAGGTAAATAACAAATTATCTTTGTTATAAATGACCCTATTTCTATAATTAATCATTATAAATACTATACATTAAACTCAGATAGTTTAGCTCACAATAATGTTTGTAATTCTTTGATGTGCTCTCCTGACACAATTTCTACTCAGAACTGTATTTTATTATCCTTGGTAAACTCTAAATCAAGAGAAGGGACTGACCATCCATCTGCTACTCATTCCTTGAGGAAAGAATGGAAAGAATGTAGTTCTTTTTTTTACCCTGTGAAATACTTTATAAAACAATATCCCAAAAGATCTCAATATAAGGTCTTTGATCTCATCTCTTTGTGTCTCTGTTTTAGTAGCAACCCTCCCTCACTGTGTATCTGTTGTTACATTGTGTTTCTAAGTATCTCAGTGTGAAATTTTGATTGTGTCAAATTTTTAATCCCTATCATCTCCATCAAATTCTCTTTTATTTACCCTGTCTTTGTTCTATTATGGTGTCTCCCTTTCTCTTTCTGTCATCTGCCCCTGAGCCTTGTTTCTTCTTCCATTTTTCTATTTTGTTCTCCACTTTCTTACCATTTTCTTTGTGTCTTCCTCCCATTTTTATTTCTTCCTCTCTTCCTTAAATAGCCAATAAAAGCATATATTTTACTCATTTCTTTGCAAAAAACGTAACACAAAAATAAAATCCCTTTTTCTTTAAACTTTGGTGGCCCTCAGTTTTTTGTTTAAATAGTTAGATTGCATAATGATGACATGTTTTCTATTCTGAAATATTTTAAAAAGAAATTTTTTATTTGCAAAAAGATATAGCTCAGAAACTTTTCTTTAATCATTATAGAAAGTATATAAAACAAGTTCATTAAAGTCCCATCACTGCCTCCAAAACACATTTTCACATTAATTCAACAGTCTTCAGGAACAAAATATCACAGAACTGAATTTGCCACCTTTGAGTTTGATTTCACTGTTCCTACTCTTCAGCAGTGTATCAGTTACTATGACCGCATGACAAATTACTCCATAACTTTGTGGCTTAAAACAACAATAATCATTTATTATCTCTCATACTCTCTGGAGGTGAGTAATTAGCTGGGTGGTATTGGCTCATGGCCATTGCTGAGATTGTAGTCAAGTCGTCAATGAGGGCCGGAGTCAGTCAGGGGTTGGAGGATCCTTTTCCAATGTGGCTCACTCACATGGCTGACGAGTTGGTACTGGTGGTTGGCCCTGGCTCTCACTTCTTTCCCTGTGGGCCTCTCCATAGGTTTGCTTAAGTATCCTCACAGAATGGCATCTGCCTTCCCCCCGAGGAATCAGTTCAAGAATCCAAAATAGAAGTAGCAATGCATTTTATGACCAAGTCTCAGAAGCCATATACTGTCACTGCCATCATATTGTATTGAGCACACAGGCCAGCCCTGATTCAGTGTGGGAAGAGACTGGTCAAGTGCATGAACACTAGAAGGTGAAGACTTTGGGGGCCATGTTGAAGGCTGGCTATCAAAAATACTTTGGCAGTATTTCAAAGATTCATTTAAGAACTTTCAGGAACAAATTATGGCAATTGAATTTGTCACTGCTGTTTTCATTGCTTTTTTAGCAGTTTTTGGATATTTTAAATGTTAATGAAGAAAGTGTTATTTTTAGATAAAATTTACCTTAGGGGGTAAGTCATTGAAGAGAATTCTTCCAGAACAAGAGTCTCTAACTTTTTTATGGAAGAGAAACTTTATTTTCTTTATGGTGTTTTTTGACTGCTACGATGGGGAAGCTGCGTATTGCTGCTGCAAGTTCATGTGACCTTGAGAGGAGCAGGGCTGTAGCCCAAACCCTTGGGTCTTCTGGCTAGAAATGCCCCTCAGCTCGGAGAAGGGGTCACCGTGGAGAGCTGATCCTAAGACTCTTGAGGGAAGATTTTAAGAACAGCTTGTCAAAGAAACCCTGCCTTTAATAGCTTTATTTGTAATCATTAGAGAAGGCCCAGGTTCTGACTTTTAATAAGGTGAATGGCAGATGAATCAAAACTGTAGTTCTTCAATTTAATTACTCCCTTCTGCTCATTTTTTGACCATGACTTGGTATTAACATCTCTCAAGATAGGGATTTCTAGAATACATAATGTATGCTTTAAAATAATGCTTATTAAAGAATCCATGGATCCATACTGATACTAACAAAACAAAAAAAATTTTTAAATGGTAGGGGTAAGGAGGGGAAATGGGGAAGCTTTGCTTTATAGAATGCCAACTAATTATAGAGAGAATTTTTTTTTTAATCAACATTTACTAACTACCAATAACTGATTCAGGCAATAATAATCAGTAGGTGGTAAAACCTTTAGATGAAATATTATTGGAAAAAGGATATTCACACAGCCTAAAAGTTTCACCCCAGAAGATATTTATTAATTACAAAGGAGAAAGGTGTCAGGATAGTGAAGGAATCTTCTAGAAATTCACTTAAATCAAATAATCAGATTTAGCATTCCCAATAATGGGTCAAATTGACATGTGTCTCCTGATGTGATGTTCTAAAATAGGTATGTCATCTGGCAATAAGGTTTAATGTAAAGGTAATCAGGAGGAAACAATCAGCCAAATCCAAATTGAGGGACGTTACGCAAAACAGTTCTGGATACTTCAAAAATGTTAATCATAAAGAAAAAAGAGACAAAAAGAAAAGTCTGGGGAACTTTTCTAGACAAATGGAGATTAAGAGACATGATTAAATGCACTGCATGATCCTTGGTTACTTTTTTTAAGAGAACATTTATAAAGAACATTAATGGGATAGGTTTATGTGCTATGTGTTAGATATTATGCTAATATATCAATGTTAAATTTTTTGAGTGTATTACATTTATACTGATTATGTAGGAGAATGTTTTGTTTTTAGAAGATAGAATCTTAAGTGTTCGGGATAAAGTATCACGATATCTGCAATTCTCAAATGGTTCAAGAAAAAAGTGTGTGTGTGTGTGCAGAGTAGGGAGGGGGGAAGAAAGGGAAAAGATGACAAAATATTAATTGTTTGTTTTGATAAAGAATATACAGATGTCCATGTACTTTTCTTACAACTTTAAAGGTTGAAAATTTTTCAAAACAAAATTGGAGAAAAGTTTTAATTAAATAAAATTTTAAAATAAAATAACATTTATTATATGTCTTTTTAGGTGAAGTCCTTAACCCTGTTTGTCACCCATTATCCACCAGTTTGTGAGTTAGAGAAAAGTTACTCACAACAGGTGGGGAATTATCACATGGGATTCTTGGTCAATGAGAATGAAAGCAAACAAGATCCAGGTATGAAACATTCCTGTAGTAGGTGCAACTAGAATGTTGTTGCTTTTTCATGTTTGATAACTTAAAGTTTTAGGAACATGAACTTACTGCTTGTTAATAATAAAGCTGTGAATGCAATCGTACAAATTAATTTTCTCTAAGCTTTGGGTCAAATAGGATTCACATTTATCCTTGCTGTCTCTGAGTCTATCCTTAGTATTCCTTATCTCATATTTTATAAGAAGAGTGTGGGGTTATGTGAACATTTTGGTTTTCCTCTTAGATTCATCTCAGAAAAGATGCCATAACAGTCAAGTACAGAGTATAATTAGTCATCTTTTAAAATGCCCAATATGTTTCCCAAGATACCATATAACATTAATTACTTACTAAGGGCCAGCCATATGCCATACTGAATATGTTTTATCTTATTTTGACAAGGAAACTGAATTTCACACAGGTGAAATGGCTTGCCCTTTTCAGCCACCTGGGTAGGGGCTGAACTGGCCTAGAACCCATGTCCTCTGCTGGCAGGTTCTCTTCTGCTCTCCTAGAACTGCTATGTGAGATCTACAGTATTTTTCCTAGCCTTTCCACTTACTATTAGTGTCACAGAAATGAGACATTTCATGAAAAATAACACCATTAGCCAGTAGAAAGAAATTCAAGTGCTGTATGTAATGTAGTAGATTTTAGCATAATTTTTTTTTCTGTTGTAGTAATTTTTTAAAGCTACCAGCCTGTAGGCCAGTGATGGTTTATACAGTTGGTGTGCTACAATGGAAAATCCATTATCTAAGAAACTCCAGAGTCCAAATTTTATTTTGGAAAAGTAATAAGGATGGATCTGAAAAAGAAATCAGGCAAGTAACCCAAATAAAACAAAGCACTGGACCTAAGATAAAGTAATGTTAGGCAATTCTTGCCTTTCACCACCATGCAGTCTTGAAAAACACATCATAAATTATCTCATGGAAGCAGTTTTGTATCTATTAATCTGCATCCAAAGTGACAGGAGAAGCTTATAAGCTAAAACCCATTGGGATAAACAAAACAGAGTTCACCAGTAGGAAAGGGTCAGTGTAAGCATTTGATGTGAACTGACTAACCCAGAGCCTTACATCTTAAGTGTTTTGGCATTTTATTTTATTGATTTGAAATTTTATTCATGAACATATTTTAAAAATTAAATGATGCTTAAAAGCATGAGCTAACAGGCAGCAGTCCCCTGCTTCCATCCCTTCACTTCATTCTCTCTTCCCATTCCAGTCTGGAAGCAAATGTTTTCAACTCTTATCTGTATCTTCTATATTTCTAAATGATGTTAATTTTCTTCTTGGTTTATCAACTTGACATAATATTGACTGACTTCTCATTGTGTTAGATGGAGGTCTTCAGCTTTCCCTACCTCTGTCCTCCCAATATTGTTGTTTCACATTTTTTCTGTTTTATTCATATTCATTGTTTTCACTATTATTGCTAGTAAGTATTGCTAATTCATGAACCAGGTATGGAGATAAATGCATTTTTTTTCTTTTACAATTTTTTCTGTTTTCTTGAAGGTAATAATTACCTTGTTTTTTTTTCATTTCATTGTTTTATTTGAGTCTATAGCTGAATCTTCCTATATCCGCCAATAGCTCTGTAAAATACTTCTCTTAGATGTTTTTCTACATAATTGAACCTACTGATTCCATGTTTCCCCATTGGGGTCATTCATTCTGGAGCCTTTTGTTCTCCTGCTCATCTGAACTAATTGCTCCCTAGGCCTGCCCAGCTGTTGTCCTGAGACCTGCCTTTACCATCATCCTAGGAATTCTCTTGCCTTCCTTATTGTGCATTCGATTGCAAGTAACAGGATACTTGAACTCACAGTGGCTCAAACAATAAGGATATATGTATATGTGTATGTATATATATATATATATGTATATACATACACATACACACAATCTTCTATTACAGAAACATCCAAGGAAGAGTGGGCTTCAGCTCCACCTCTTTTCAGTTCTCCAGGCTCTCACTTCTTGCCCTGTTGGCTTCACCATCAGGCTAGTGGCATGATGGTTCAGCCCTTTTGGACATCACATCCAGAATTGACAATGTCCAAAAGAAGAGAAAGGATCAGCATTTCCTGTCACTCTTTTTTAGGAGAAAGGGAACTTTCCTCAGATGCTCACTAGCATCTCATCATTGTCCCATCTCATTTTTAGAATTGAATCGCATGCTCATTCTTAAACCAATTCTTAGAAGTGAAATAGCAGGGATGACTTTGATCAGCCTAGATCGTAATCAAGATCAACTTTTAGAGCTGGATATGAGAACACTGTTCCCTGAGTTAAATGGTCAGGGAGTTAACTCCTTTATAAATCAGGGTTTTCTTATGGGTGGAATATATTTTAGATAGGCTACTAATAATATCAACTAAAGGAGGTAAAGTTTTTGAGACTTTGCATGAATGAAAATGTCATTATTATACCTTCATACTTGATTTATAATTTAACTAAGGCTAGAATTTTAGATTGAAAATCATTTTCACTCAAAAATTTGAAGCATTGCTCATTGCCTGCTCATTTCCAATATTATTCCTAGCTATATTTATTCTTCATCCATTACCTCTAACCTAACTCCTCTTCTGTCTAAATTAAAGTCCATTACATAGGTCATCGTAAAATGCCCCAAATACTCTTTTGGGTGGCTTCCAAGATAGTATGTTTATCTGTTTCCCCTGGTGTGGTAGATAAAGCAGTGACCAGTGGTAAGAAACCTATGTTTTAGGTTATTCCAGTCTGTAAAATCTTGGACAAGTCACCTAACTTCTACCTCTAAATTTTTATGAATCTATCCTAAAAGTGACTTCAGAAGCTATTTAATCAGGACATAACTCTCTAATAGCTGCCTATAGAAGTTTGGCTTTAAAAGAGATTTTGCTAAACTTCATGTAATAAGCAGAAACATGAATTATTACTTTTACTGATTCTAAGCAGTGTTAGATAAACTTTTGAATAATATCCATTTAAGAAATTGTCATAGCTTATAAGGAAAGCCCTTACCAAAAACTTTTATTGTGAGGCTGTAAAGAAATGAATTGCTTTTACTATCTTTTCTCCCATCTGGCTCTCTCTGCCTCCACGTTTCCATTACACACATAGACTCTCTCCTTCCCTCCCTTTCCGTCCCCTCCCTCCCTCCAGCCTTTCTTCCCTCTTCCATTAAAGAGGAGTGAAGGATAGTCTTAAGGTAGAACAAAACTGTAAAAAGAGTTTCCTCAGGTGACTATGGAAGAGTAGTCACATTATTTACTTTGATGATGTGAGAACTACCAGAATTAGTACTAAAGTGGAGACCAGCATATGATGATAAATTCAGCAACCGTCTGTACTGAGATATGTTAACAAGCTATTCATAATAACATTTTATATAATTTAGCTATATTTGATAGCTATATTAAGTATAAAAAGCACTTTATAGCTATATATATTTTATATATACTATATTTTATATATAAAGCAAAAAAAGAAAAATGCCATCAGCAAAGCAATATTGAAGTAAGGAGGTTTTGTGGCATTTAGTAGGCTTTTAGAAAAGGATGGATGGATGGATTATAAATGGACATATGGACAGACGGATGAGTGAATCTTTTTTTAGAAAGACCAACATGAGGCTAGATTATAGAGGAGAGGCTGGAGGTAGGGAGATCAGTCAGGACTAACCCACGTGAAGTGATAAAGAAAATGCTTCTGTCTTAAAAATGAGAAGAGCTTGCTTTTTTGACTGCCTACTACTAACTTCACTTTTGGTCTTGTGAGCATTGCAGAATAATAAAAAATTAGGTTGGCAGGCATTGGTTTCTCCATGCTTCTTGCCTTGTCTGTTCTCACCCACTTCCTCACCTGTTCTTTGTGTTCCTTAAGTTTTATTTGGAGGCAAAAGGTATTCTTAGTGCTTTGTAATGTAAGTTTTAGTCTAGGTATTCCTGAGAGTGTCAGTATTCTTTTCACCTCCCACTTCCAGCACCCACCCTTTAGAAAAGTATTATTTGTCTGTTGCTGAATTCTTAGACGAGGTTAAGGAAAATTCCATTATCCTGTTTCTCTGTTGTGTTCACTTTTTTTTGGCTTTTTAGTTTTTAGCTAATAAAAGAATAAATCATACACATTTATCAAATGAAATAATGTATGAGAAAAAGCTCTTAATAAACTTATGTTAAAGATACTGGGATCTGAGAATCATTATAAACCTGGTTTGTCTTGGACATTTTTGCAACACAGTGCAATATGTCGAATTTCATAATAAAAGCTGCATAATCCTGAGGTGCTTTAGATTTATCAAAGATTAAACCATATGTAGCACTGTTTGTATTACTGCATTTCATTATGTCCTAATTTAAAAAAAATTTTTTTCCTTTAAAAGTTTTAAATTCATATATATGTATATGTGTGGTTAGACTGGGTTCTCCAGGAAGCTGAATCTGAGATGTGAATGCCAGAGGTTTATTGGGCAGTGATGTCATGATCAACACCTGAGGGCAGGTCTGGGCAGGACTGGGCTGTGTTGCAGGCATAAAGCTTCAGCTAGCCCTACAATAAGCTCTGAGGCTGAGATAATCTTCAGAGTTACCTCAACTTCGGGTGAGGGGGACAGGCCAGTACCCTTTATTAGTTATTTATTGTAGCATAACAAATTATCCCCAAACATAGCAGCTTAAAACAGCAGACATTTATTGTCGTAATTTCTGTGGGTCAGGAATCCATGGGCAGCTGAGCTGAACACCTGTACTTCATAGTCTCTCACAAGGCTACTAGCACGGTATTGGCCAGGCCAGCAGTCACTTTAAGTTTGACTGGTGCAGTCCACTTTCCAGCCCACTCACATGGCTCTTGGCAGGCCTCAGAATATCAACTTCCAAGTTCACTCACGTGGCTATTGGCAGGCCTCCAGGTTTTCACTGTTAGCCAGAGACATCAGTTTCTTTCCAGATGGGCCTCTCCATAGGGCAGCCCACAACATGTCCACTGGCTTCCCACAGAGGAAGCAAGCAAACAAGAAAGTGAGAGTGCCCAAGACAGAGGCCACAGTCTTTTGTAACCTAATCTCAGAAGTGACCTCCCATTATTTTTCCCATATTCTCTTCATTAGAAGCAAGTCACTGGGTCCAGCCCACACTGAAGGAGAGGGAACGATATGAGGGCATGAACACCAGGAGGTGGGGATCTTTGGTGGCCATCTTAAAGGCTGCCTACTAACCTGCATAACAACCCGTCACTGGATGCAGGCTGCTCAAGGCTTTCGATCATCACCTTGGGCGAAGCAGCTCTTTTCAGCCAAGGAAATTCCTAAAGATGGCATACAACTGAGGGTTGCAGGCTAACAGCCTTCCCTGACAGTTGAGCTAAAAGAGCCTCCATGCTCTTTAAAAAAAAACATTTTCAAAGAGTATTTACCCTTTCTCTATATATGTGACATTGATCAAACGGAGCTAACAGGTGATTAGAATCTTTTTTCATATTGTAAATTTTAATAAAGTTATGAGGATTTACATGACTTCTTTAATCCTCTAATCAGCTTTCAGGCATTTTTTTTTTTATTCTCCTTTTTTGTCTTCACTTTATTTTACAGGTGAAGAGGAAGTCCCTGAATTTGTCACTTTTCTTTATCAAATAACCAGAGGAATTGCAGCAAGGAGTTATGGACTGAATGTGGCTAAACTAGCAGATGTTCCTGAAGAAATTTTGAAGAAAGCAGCTAGCAAGTCAAAAGAGCTGGAAGGATTAGTAAATATGAAAAGGTCAGAATGATTGTGCTATATTTTTGATTTATAATGAAATTTTCCAAGTTGTCCAAGGAAGAGGATTGTCCTGTAAATGAACTTTGGATCTGCCTTTGAGCCCCTCTTCAAATATTCTGAAACATTTAATTACAGTAAAATGAAAACAGCTCTTCCCAAGGCTCATGTGATTCAGTCTTGTCAGATTTTTATCTATTAAGTTGCTAAATTGGTTTTTCAGTCGTTTTTCTAAAGAATTTAAGATAACTCCTTGATGTGTGCCAACACATTAGTTGCTTAAAACATTCATTTATACAAAAAATTGCTAAAAGAAAATATTTAAAAGCTTTAGGGTACCTCTTTTTTTTCCATATATTATATTCAGTTATGCAGTGGTTGCATTCAGCATTTAAGTCAGGACATGATTGAAAATAATACTGTTCTATAACTACATAACTTTAGTCACTATCCACATGTCACTTATTTTGTGGATTTGTTTGTGACAGATTTTTCATTATAAACATGACTTCTCTCTATCACCTAGAATGCTTATGATGTGAATATATTCCACCTTTTACCCTTGAAATCCAGCAGTATGTAGTCATTATATAAACTAACGTTAATATGAACCTGAGATGTACTTTGGAAGGAAGATATTCCTAGGAAAATAAATAAATAATAATTTATCAATAATAGTAAATTAATAAATAATAAATTATAGCCGCTAGCTCCTCATCCCTCCTGCCCCACCCCTACCTGAAGAATCTGATTAGCTTGGGGTAGGACATTACTGCCCTGGTCAATAACCATGTGACTATGCATGGACAGATTGTTGGTCAAATAGAAAATCTTGGTTGGCCACCATACTATGAGAATATTTTTTAGGTCTGGAAATCATTACCAAATTTAAACACAAAATACTAATACTAATATCAGCTAAGGAAACAGTTGTCAACTTGTATATGGGAGTAGAGTTGTGCAGCCAGCTTCTCTTTCTCCTCTTCCTTCCTCTTGTGGTTCTGCTTTGCACTCTGCACCTTGCAATGGTAAATGGTGGTTGATCAGGTCTAAAGTGTTGGAGTACTACAAATGACATGTAGCTTCCTTTATTGACATTCTCTTCTGGATCATTTCCTCAATGCCAAATTAGAAGCAAATGATGTAATCAGTGGCAGCCTATTTCTAATTATTTGTTACAAAGTAGATTAATATAATACAATTTTTCTAGAGAGAAAAGTAATCATCTATGAGAGTTTAAAAATAAGCTTTTCACTCGTTCTTTGCAAAGTCCAAAGACAACTTTAAATCCTCTTTCGTTGTCCTATTTTTTTCTTTTTCTCTAAAGAAACTAGAATAAAACTTTACTACAAAAGATATATTGTAAATGGCAGTAAAACATAGTAACTTATACTTGTTTCTGCTATATAGCCTATAAAGCCAGAGCAGTAAAATTCACAGATTATTTATAAATATTTTAATTCTTCCAACTACTATGTGACATTTTGAAATTTTGAAAGTTATCTTGACAGAGAATTGTAGGAAGAGGTGCATTGGGATGGAATCTGATAATTTATCAGGATACTGTATTTGTTGTTTTACCTTTACAGTAAAAGTGCTTATCTTATTAATTCCACTGATTCAAAGAAACCATACCAAATCTTGTGCATTGATGTGGGTTTGTTAGATTAGCTAATATTTGTCAAATGCTCGCTGTGCACAGAAACAAGTCTGGGCAGTCATTTGCAGTAGCCTAGACATTGTCCTAGTTATTGTTCTTATTGTGTTACATACCTTAACTCACTTAATCCTTATGACAATCTTGTGAGATAGGTACTCTTGTCATCCCCATGTTATAGTTGGGGAAAATGAGGCCAAGTGAAGCCAGGGAAACAGCAGGAAAGCAGGGACACACAGCTAGTAAGTGGTAGAGTAGTAATTGGAACTCAGATACTCCGGCTCCAGACCCTAAACACTTAATTGGGTTGCTTTCTGCAGAAAAAAACAGGTCTATGTTATGTTGGCATTTTGTTCTTTCATTAAGTAGCTTTATTTCATTAAATCAGTTTTACTTTTCATCCTGTGAGCACACACAGCCTCTGAGTTAGGAGAGGGAAGAAGGTAGCCTCTCTCTCCCTGGAGGCAATAATGCTGATCAATAACCTTGTTCCCTTGATCACAGCAGCAGCACTAAAAACTTTCACCAGAAGACTGAAGCTGACCCAGCTCCCTAACCACAGAGCCCTGCCTGGTATTCTAATGTCATAGACTTTTCATAGCTTTCAGTAAGGTGTATTGTCCCCCAACAATTTCATTTATAAAATAAGTAGTATTTTATTTTCTCTCCAGGAAAAGGCTAAAGTGTTTTGCAAAGTTATGGACGATAAATGATGCAAAAGACCTGCAAAAGTGGACAGACCAGTTTGAAGTGGAAGAAACTACGGACTTCTCTTACTGATTAAAATGAAGACTGCTTGTGAACAAAAACTATAGAATTAAAAACACCAGTCGTACAAAACAACTCTCCAGTGACAGCCCATCTTTGTGTGAGCTTAAAACACGACAATGGGGTATTCCTATTGGAAACAAAGAGCTTTTGTGTAGAGAGCCTATTTCGGATTCCTACCATCCTGAGTTGAAATGCAAACACTTTTGAATATTAAGACTCCTATTATGTCGTTATAAATTTTCCTGGATGATAAGCTTCACATAAAATCAAAACCCAAATAAAGCCTAAGTGGTAGGATACAGTTCATGAGTTTTTAGAGTGATATAAAAATTTAACTTTTATTTGTTTCAGTTTAGATGATTTGCAACTGGGTGAAATGTCTGGCAAGAATTTACCTTTTCATTTAAACTAAGATAATTTTATAATGCCACCAGTTTATTCACCATGAGCATAAGAATTTTTGATAAGAAATAGACTTATTAAGCTTTTAGAGACTAGAACACAGAAGGAACAAGATTATATGAAATTTGAAAAGTTAAATATTGTCAGTTTTAAGAATTTAAAGATTGTTGGATGAAATTATTTGTCATTCATTCAAATAATAAACATTTAATGAAAACTTGCTATAAATTATAATTTTTTTGTTGAATTTTGGGGTTTTCAATTACCAGGCAATTGTTACTTTTAAGGTTTAATCATGGAACCAAGATGGCTGCTTCTACGAAATACACAGAACTGAGCTTATTCATTTTGGATCTTTCCACTAACCAATATAGCAAATGTATGATAGTCCTGGTATTGAACCCTATAGCTTTGTTAATTCAGAATAGCACTCACTCCTTGCAAGTTTCGGGTGACATGTGCTTAACTATGTCCCTGAGATTTTTACAGCACTTACAATTTGGCTTCTCATATCCATGTACTTTGTGTTTTTAAAGGTATGATCTTGCACAAAGCATCTCCATCCTATTTCCCACCCATGTATTATTCCCACTCAAGTAAATGTCTTTCACACATTTGATGGGCATATTTCTTATTTTTTTAGATTATTTCCTACAGTGACCCCTAGACTTGGGAGCCAGTATAGGCTCCCCAAGTTGATGAAGAGTGTTTGGTTGCTACACTTTGAGTTACTCACACTTTAATCTCTGATTCAATACCTTTTTGGAGTTAGAGCGTGATGTAATTTGATTGATTCCACCATCCCTTCAGAAATATTAACATATAGTGAAATTA
This sequence comes from Eidolon dupreanum, assembly GCA_028627145.1. Lineage (NCBI taxonomy): Eukaryota > Metazoa > Chordata > Mammalia > Chiroptera > Pteropodidae > Eidolon > Eidolon dupreanum. The sequence continues at coordinate 60,034,443 of CM053501.1, read as the reverse complement.
TCAAAGATGTTTAAAAATAGTTAGTTGGAATTTACTCTAAATTTTAAAAAGAACAATACTTTTAAAATAATGTTTGAATACTCTGTATGACTAAATGTTTTATATTCTAACAAGATTTCAAAGGTAGCCTTACTGGCATGCCTGGGACAGTCCTGTTCTGTGCCTGTTTTCCTGGGATATTTACTAAAAGCCTCTTACCCAAAAGTACCCTGTTCTGAATAATAAATTATTTGGTTACCCCAGTTATAGGTGCTCACTGACTTGATATATTTTAAATGTCATCTTAAAAAATCAATTAATTCCTTACCCATTGCATGAAATAATTTTTATCCCCAAAACTTGCCAATTGTTTTTGCTTGTTCATAATACTTTATATTGTGGCATTTAGAAACAGCTCTCTGCTAAATTGGCATGGTAGAGGTTTACTACTTAATCTACTTTTGAGACTTAATCCCTGAAGATAACTTGTCATCTGCCTCATTTCCATGAAATCATGGTGAAGAATGTGTACCAGCATGACTTCCGGAGACACACAGCATGACTGTGTTCTTGTGGAAATAATTTTTGCACTTGGAAGCGAGAATCCTTTTCTTTGGTTGTTTAGTCTTTTCCTCACATCCTCCCTTCATATATTTTACTATATCCTTTTTTTTTTTTTTTTGACATTAGACCAGTCTCATTTCCACATCAGAAATATTGTGTACCATTTTACCTCCTTTTCAGCTTCAAGCTCCTTTTTTTAAAACCCCACTTCTATGAAGCTCCCTCATTGAGTGTAGAAATGTCCCTCCCTCCATCAGAATCATGCGAAGAGTTTTTAAAAAACACATATTTCTGTGTCCCACTCTAGCTCCACTAAATCTGACTCTCTGAGGTTCATACACAACAAGAATATTCAATATTAATTTCTTTCCTCATCTCTTCATTCTCATTTTCTCTCCCCTTTTCCTTTCTCACCTCTCCCTACATGGTTAATGATCTTGTCTCCAAAAAATTTTGCTAAAAATCATATTCCTTGGATTGTAACCCCTCTCCAAGATTCTGTGTGCTTCAGTAGGTCTGGTGTGGGGCCCAGGGAAATTTATTATTTTTTAAGTAGATTTTTTTTTTAAGAGCATTTTAGGTTCACAGCAAAATTGAGCAGAAAATAGTGTTCCCATATGCCCTCTGCTAATACAAGCACAGCCTCTCCCACTATCTACTATCAACATCCCCCACCAGAGCAACACATTTGTTATAAGCGATGTCCTACATCACCATATCATTGTCACTCAGAGCCCACAGTATATACATTAGGCTTCACTCTTGGTGTTGTACATTCTTTGGGTTTGGACAAATGATAATGGCATGTATCCACTATGCTCATATCACACAAAGTACTTTCACTGCCTTAAAAATCCTCTGCTTTGCCTGTTCATCTTATCCTCTTCTCTAACCCCTGACAACAAGTGATCTTTTGACTATCTTCATAGTTTGGCTTTTTTTTAGAATGTCATATAGTTGAGATCATATAGTATGTATCTTTTTCAGGTTGGCTTCTCACTTAGTACTATGCATATAAGTTTCTTCTATGTTTTTTATGGCTTGATAGCTCACTTATTTTTAGCCCTGAATAATATATCTTTCTCCAGATATACAATAGCTTATGCTTTTACCTGCTAAGGACATCATAGTTGCATCTAAGTTTTGGCAATTACGAATAAAGCTACTATAAATATCTGTGCAGGTTTTAGTATGGACATAGTTTTCAGTTCATTTGGGTAAATATCAAAGAGCATGATTGCTGAAATGTATGATAAAAGTATATTTAGGTTTTAAGAAACTGCCATTTTGGAATCAACAGCAATAAATGAGAGTTCCTGTTGCTCCACATCCTCATCAGCACTTAGTGTTGTCAGTGTTTTAGATTTTGGCTATTCTAATAGGTGTGTCGTCACATCTCACTGTTTCAATTTACAATTCCCTAATGACATATGATGCTGAGCATCTTTTCGTACGCTTATTTGCCATGTGTGTATATCTTCTTCGGTGAGGTGTCTGGGCCTTCTGCCCATTTTTTTTAATTGGGTGGTTCATTATCTTATTGTTGAATTTTAAGAGTTCTTTGTGTATTTTGGATGACAGTCATTTATGAGATGTGTCTTTTGCAAATATTTTCTCTCAGTCTGTGGCTTATCAATCTCCTGACAGTATTTTTTGCAGGGCATTTTTTAATTTTAATGAAGTCCAGCTTATTAACTGTTTCTTTCATAGATCATGCCTTTCATGTTGTATCTAAAAAAGCATTACTGTACTTACGGTCATCTAGATTTTCTCCTGTTATCCTTGAGGCAATTTAGTTTTACATTTAGGTCTATGTTCCATCTTGAGTTAATTTTTGTGAAGGGTATAAGGTCTATATCTAGATTCATTTTTTAAATAGATTTTATTTTTAGAGCAGTTTTTGGTTCACAGCAAAATTTAGCAGAAAGTACAGAGAAGGGACTTTATTTTTAAGATGAGTAACATAAATGATCCTGATGCAGACAGTTTAAAAATCGAGTTTTGAGAACCATGGTCATAATGCCTTCAAATTTTTATTCATCAGAAGAAACACTTCTGCTAATAACAGTGGGCCTTTAACTTCTTTTAGATTTCTTTTTAACAGATTATCAGGCAAAAGCAAACATTTGAAGTTGCATCTTTGTGTAATGAGATTTAAAGGAGTGTCTCTAAAGAGCATGCATGATGCCTCAAACTGTTCATAAGGTCTCTGGTATAATGGTATTTTATATTCTAAATAATATTCAAAGGAATATATAGCATAATCAGGAAGGGAGATAATGAAAATATTCCCTAGTACCAACTCTGCTCCACGACCTAAACACTACAGTTTTCCAATGATCAATCAGTAGCTTAGGTACTGATTGGTACACAAGGTAGATTCTAAAATGTTCTCTCACTATAGGTACAAAAACATGATAGCCTTAGTCAGAAGCGAGTTGTTGATGGACCCAGTGGCACTAAGCCTTTCTTTAGGCTCCAAGAACATTCATCTAATTATGACATGCCTGATCATTAACTGGAATATGAGTGACACTGCATATGATATACATACAATTGAAGTTCCATGACTCAGTGCAAAGAATACTTGACATAGAGTCAGCAGACCATTTCTGGTGCTGGCCCTGCCATTAGTATCTTAAAGAAGTCATATAAAATATAACTGAGACACTATTTTTTCCACTGTAAAATTTGAATCAGAATAGTAATAATTGCTTTGCTTATTTCATAGGATTATTCTAAGAGTCAGAAAAATTAACGAGCAAGAGCTTAATAACTATAAAATGCTTATGGATATCAAATATTTGTTATAAGATATAGTTTGAGCCTGACTGGAAGAGACGACTTGACTAAATCGTCCAAGTAAGAAATCACACAATACTAGTATTTAATGTATTATGAATATGCTTAGTATCATTACATATTTGGGGGAGACTTAATTCAATCTAATTTTGGATAGTCTCTAAACATTAAAACTTTTCTTATGTAGAATCAAGAGAGTCTAACAAATTGTTTCTAAGAGAAAAATCCTCAAGGATTTTTTTCTGGGGCAAGGTCCAGGATTACGTCATTGCTTAGAATCGGTTATGACAGTCCTAGGGCCTACTGAAAGCAAATGAAGAATAGATTAGGAACTTCCTTCATTGAGAAAATTTCTAAAATTTGTAACTCCTGTTACTCTCCCTTTCCTTCATTTTGAGAGAGAGAGAGAAAGAGAGAGATCAATCCTTTTTCTAACTTCTTATAATAACATTTAATATTGTTTGAGTGATTACTATCTGCTAAGTGCGAAGCTTTTTTCTCATTTAACCATCACAATAACCTTCAGAGGTGTTATGTCCATTTTTCAAATAAGGAAATACAAGCTTAGAGGGAAGCAAGTAACTTATCCATGATCATACACAACTGGGCTCTGAGCACTGAGTAAGTCAGTATTTAAACAAAGGCATTTTGACTCCAGAGTTCTCATGTTTAACAACTACACTTGTAAGTAAATGTTTTTATGGCTTTGAATTTTCCTCTAAATACAGCTGGGGGTATAATCCTATTAATCGTGATATTTTTATTGTACTTAATTTCCCAGCATGATACAATTGCAGTTTTAATTTATTGTTTGATCTAAAGTTGAGACAGTTTTAAAATTATTAGGTAGCTGGGGTTGTTTTGGCCAGGTTCTTAGTTGCAGGCAGTTTAGTTACCTTTCCTTTGCTATTCACAAAGGTAATGACTTGATGGTTCACCACAGTTGCTTCAGAGAACCAGATTACGAGATGATTCCTAATCATGTAGTCTTCACCTTACAAAGTTCAGTTCTGCCTTCTAAGACTCCTGGTGGAAGGCGGGCCCATACAGACCTGTAGCTTCAAGGGAATGGGAGAAATGCAGACTTTGGCCTTCAGCTCTTGTCTATAAGAGAGAATGCTACAAATGAGTTGGAGTCGTATTGACTGAGCCAATTTGCAGTATCTGCCACAGAAGTTATTCAGATGGTTTTGCAAAGCCTAAAATATTTACTATTTGTTTACTCCTGTACTAAAACCTGGATAAATTGATTATATTAATAACATCCTCCATATCCTATTTTATAATTATTATTTTAATCAATTCAACTTCACAGATTCTTTATGTAATTTTCCCCTCAAATTTGTTCAATTTGTCTAGAACTGAGAAGCATATTGAATCAGCTGATACTTCCTTGTTAATTTATGAAGTTTTTGTTTTACATACTTTAATGGTATGTTTTTGTCACATAAACATTTATGATAGTTATGTACCTTCGTTGTAGATTATACCCTTCATCATTCTACAGTAATTCACATTCCCTTTAATGCTTTTTGTTTCAAATTCAACTTTGCCTAATATTAACTTGATGAGACCTATTTCCTTTGAGTTTGCATTTGCCTGCTATATCTGTGCCACTCCTTTTATTTTATGAGTCCTGGTGATTTAGATATGTCTCTTGAAAACAACATATAGTTGTTTTATTCTTAGAGCTATTTTTTTTTATAATAGATGAGTTTATCTCTTATATATTTAATTTTACTGTTTTTCTTTTTTTACATCTTTTTATTTTTTTTCTTTTGCTATACAGTCATCTTTGTCTTATTCATCATCCTTTTCCCACTGGTAAATTGTTTTTAGTTCTGTTGAGATTGTCTTTATCACTGAAAATAATGTTTAAAATTTTATGTCTCAATATAATACTACAGAAAAAAATATTTGGTGCCAGTTCTCTTATACTACCTCCTACCTCCCTTCATCTCTTTTACTTCCTTTCCTGTTGGTATATTTTAGAATTTTTCTCAAAGTCTATTATCATTAAACTCATCTCTCTTTTAAAAACATTATTTAGCTTTTCTTCAAAAATTATAACAATTTTAGTTTGGTATCTACACTTACCACATATACTTGCATTTATTTTGATGTTTAACTGTAAATGATGCTTATCTCCAGCTTCTTCATGCCAACATTTTCCTGTGAGTTCTGCATTATGATGCATCAGCTCAGTTGGATTATATTTTTGACAGTATTGGATACAGGACAAAGAAGGGAGACCCCCTAGGGGTGGATAGAGTTGGGGAAATCCTCTAGGCTTTTTCTCTCTTAGATCTGCCCCAAGTCAAACCTCAGTCTTGCAGCTTCACTCCTGTGGTGAGAGCATCAGCAGCAGATGCATAGGCACCTAAACTGAGGGGAAATCCCTCCTCTCTGACCATAGAAACTTGTAAAAGAGGCCCCATTACTTTTGCCTCTCTCTATTCTCAACAGTTTACATCAGAAGTAGACTCCGTCACAAGAAGAGCACTACAGTGCAGAAGGGATAAAACCTTGGATTTCTAGTTTTCTAGATAGACAACCAGGAAAAGAGGCCCTTGTTAATATAGGAGAAATCAAAGAAAAAGAGAGCTTCAGGAAAATATCCTTACAAAACTATGTATAGAGTCCTAGGCTCAACTCCAAGCTGCTCATGTATGGAACTGATGGAAAACAACATACGAAAGGCTTTGAGAACTAGCTACTATGCAGACCACCACCAGGTCCAAATTTGACCACCTGAATGATGCATGTGTGGGACAGATCCAAATAACACTGCAAAGGCTTTGAAAATTGAAGTGATAAAACTACTGTTCAATGATTGTAGGTCAGAACACATGGCCTGAATCAACTTGGTTGATCAGTTAAACCAGCAGAATAAACACTAACTGAAGGACTTTAATGGGACCCAGTGAATTATAGTATGTAAAACATTTAGGAATAATCCAAAAGTTTTCAGTATATGAAGAACCAGGAAAGTTTCAACAACTCTCAAGAAAAACCAACCTCAAGATGGCTTAAATGTTAAGACTTATAAGACAAAGACTTTTAAGTATTACTGCCTAGCTCCAAGAAGAGAGAGCACTCTCAAAATGAGTGGAAAAATAAAAATTATGGTTCTACAGAAAAATATAAGAAAGAACCATTGAGGTGGTGAAGGAATGGGGAGTTGTTTAGTGGGCATAGAATTTTGGTTTTACAAGATGAAAAGAGATCTGAAGATTGGTTGCACAGAGTGAATGTACTTAACACTACTGAAATGGTTAAGATGGTAAATTTTATGTGTATTTTACCACAGTGTTGTTGTTGTTGTTTTTTAAGAATAAAGAAGATTGATATGTACTTAGCTGGGAATATGTTTCTAAGTAAAAAAAGCATAAATTGGGATAGGAGAGAATCAAATGGATATTTACAAACTGAAATCTACAATAATTGCAATAAAAAATTCACTAGATAGGCTCAGTTGCAGAATGGAGATGACAGAGGTATCAGTGAACTCTTTAGATCAATATTGATATATATTATTCAATCTGTATATCAGAGAGGAAAAAAGACTGAAAAAAATCAGAGCCTCATGTACCTATGGGACAATATAAAAAGTTATACACGTGTTCGGAGTCCCAGAAAGAGGGGATAAGGAGATTAGTGCAGCTAAATATTGAAAAATAAAGGATGAAGGCAAAAGACATGACTATAAAGATCCAAGAAGCTCAATATATACCAAAGTAAAATAAACAAAAAACTGTCCAGAAGCATCATAACCAAACTGCTGAAAATTAAAAATTTTTGAAAGTCTAGAGAGAGAAATGGTACATTACATATAATAGAGGCAAAATGATTCAAATGACTATGGATTTCTTAACCGAAATCATGGAAGCCAGAAAACAGTGGAACATTTTTTAAATGTTAAAAGAAATGGAATGTCAACTGAAAAGTTTATATTCTGTGAAAATATCCTTCAGGAATGAAGGCAAAGAAAAGGAATTCTCTGAGGAAGGAAAAATGAGGAATTTGTTGTCAATACATCTATCTGCTCTAAAAAAGCTAAAAGAAGTTCTCCAGGCAGAAGGGAAATGAAAACAGAGGGAAACTTGAAACTTCAAGAAGGAAGGAAGAGCAACAGAAATAGCAAATATATGGGTAAATACAATGCTTTTTACTCCTCTTGAGTTCTTTAAAATATGTATGATAGATGCAAGCAAACAGTATGACATTCAATGGCAGGAAGTTTTAGTGTATATAGATGTAATAGATATATCTGTATATACTGTATGTATAGTGTATACAGATATATCTAGAGTGCATATAGATTATAAAGGGATATATATGGTTGAAAGCTGCCTAAATTACATTTGGGGTGATAAAATATTAAGTAGACTATCAAATTTAAATATGTGTATTTTAATCCTTTGAGCATTCATAAAAAATATTATGCAAAGTGTATAGTTTAAAAAGCCAAGAGATAAATTAAAATGGAAAGCTAAGAGATTTTCAAATAATTCAAAAGGAAACAGAATAGGAGAAACGGATGAATGAAGAAAAATAGGGGATAAACTGAAAACAAATAACAAAATGAAGGATCCAGTTAATATACATTAAGTGTAGATGTTCTACAAACATCAGTTAAAAGACAGAGTTTGTCTCTTTGGTTAAAAATACATGACTCAATTATATGCTATATAATAAGTCCATTTTAAGTAATATAAGTAAAAAATAGAAAGATGGAAAAAGATATATCATGTAAATTCTAATCCAAAGAAATCTAGAGTGACTGTGTTAATCAGACAAAGAAGACTTCTGAAAAAGGAAAATTAACAAGCATAAAGAAGTAATTACATATAATAAAATGATCAATTTCCTAAGAAGACATAACAATCCTGAATATGCAGGTGACAACAAAACTTCAAAATACATAAAGAATGGATAGAACTGAAATAAAATGGATAAATACAAAATTATAGATGGAAACTTCAACACTGCTATCAGTAATCAATAGAATAAGCAAACAGAAAATCAGCAAGAATATAGAAGTCCTGAATGACACCATCAACCTACCTGATCTAATTTTATAGATCATTCCACTCCAAAACAGCAGAATATACATTCTTTTCAAGTGCACATGTAATATTGACCATGATAGACCATATTCTGGTCATAAAACTTTTAATAAATTTAAAATAATTTAAATAATGCAAAATATGTTTTCTCACTAAAATGGAGTCGAACTAAAAATCAGTAACAGATATTTGGAAATCCTCACAAATAAAGTTAATAGACTTAAAAATGAAGGTGATTTTGACACATGCTACAACATGGATGAATCTTAAGTACATAATGCTAAGTGAAATAAGCCAGTAACAAGAAGACAAGTACTATATGATTCCACTTATATAATGGACCCAGAGTAGTAAAATTCATAGATATTGTCAGTGCCAAGCTGATTAAGAAGGGAAGGCTTCGGTGGTGAGATGCCCAGTTGAAAGAATGCACGAGGAGCCAACATGAGAATGAAACAGCAGACACCAACTTTATTGCAGGGAGCACACACTTCTGGACCGCATGGGCTTTACATACATCGAAGAACAATAGTGACATTCTGCCACATATGCGTAATAAACGATAAGCTGAGTCATACTTCCAAAAGTTCGGTGCAGGCGCCTTACTACATTAATGTAACATTTTAAATCCAGAGTTCTACCCCTAGCTGCGAGCCTGGATCACAGCCAGACCTGGGACCCATAGAGACAGAAAGTAAAATGGTGGTTTAGAGAATGGAGTAATGGGGAATTATTGTTTAATAAGTAAAGAGTTCTTTGGGATGATGAAAAAGTTCTAGAAATAGATGTTGGTGATGGTTACACAATATGAATGTACTCACTGCTAATGAAATATACATTTGCAAATGATTAAAATGGTAAAATTTATATTTTACACAATAAAAAATTGAGATCACATAATGTTGCTTTACATAGTATTCTTGATGTATAAACAGGGAAAATGTCGATGTATTTCTTATTCATCTTGGGTTCATTTTGAGTTCTTTAAAGAAGTTAATCTATTACTGTTCAAAAAGTCATTTATGATTTTTGTATAATATTTTGCCATAGAACTTAGCTAACCACAAAATAAGTTATAATGTGCTCTATGTGCAAAAAGCTTGCTTTGAATGCTTCTGCCAAGCCCTAGACAACAAGAAAAGCAATGTTTCCTCCCATAATTAATTACAGAGAAATCACAGATAGGTAAGTAATTACCCCGATTCTCCTGAGGACACAGGAGCCATACATGAAGGAAAGAATGCCCTGGGAAAGAGCCGCTTCACAGGGAGTTTAATAGCCTGAGTTCTGGGAGGACTCGAATGGAGCTTTAAAAGGTGTGGGATTTGCCCACAGTATAAGCAAGCTTCTCAAAAATAAAATATTATGCCTTTTTCAAGGAGGCCATATCAGAACTGTGAAAGATTAGGCTGTTGTGGTTGTGTCAGAGCTATGTCTTGAGCCAGCCTAAGTCTAGATAAAAAGGAGAACCTGAGGTGTTAGGAGAACAGTTAAAAATCCTTTCTGCCCTCGGAAGGGCTTGAAGCTGAGGAGGAGAAAAGGAGATGGAGCTCAGGAAATGGTATTTTTTAAATGGCTGTTTTATATTTTTTTCAATATGGTTGCATTGTTTATTTTTTAAATTTTAATATAAGAAGAAAAATGCTGTTTTATGTTTACATAGTTCTTCAGGTGGCTTATCAACATAGGGTAAATGATAAGGTCCAACTGCTATGTTTTTAATGGTACAGAAAAACTCAAGGCTGTAGTTTTACAAAAGCTTAATGCTGAGTCACAGATGTACATGACCATATTGAAGTGATTAATGGCTGAATGACACATTCATCTTTTTGATAGATTGCTTTATCATTCAAAATATTTGTTGCCCCTCCTTGAGCTCAACTTCCTGGAGAAGGATTTCTCTCCCTGGCTGTTGAACTCAGGCACAGCCAAATGATTTTCTTTGAGCAATAAATTGTGAGCAGAAGTGACATGTGTCACTTTGGAGCAGAAACATGAAGAACCAGCGTCTGGTTCACCATGTCTTTTATTCCTCTGCTACAAGACCAGCAACATCCCATAGCTGCTCTGTGAGCCTGGATCTATGAGTAGAGAAGAGTTGCAGTGGACCTGTGAGAAACATGTAACATAAACAGGAAATAAACCATTTACTTGGGGCCGTTTGTTCCTTCAGTATTACTTTAGCCTATCCTGACTATTGCATGTTTCCATCCACATAACAGCAACATCATAGGTGTATAACATTTTGCTTAGCCTTCTTTTTTACCTAGTTACCCTTTTCCGAGGTTTACATGGTTTCCTTTTCTTTCCTTGATAACAGAATCACAACTTCATTTCTAGCTGCAGTATGCTGAACTCCAGTGATGTGCCCAACCAAGAGTTTGATTAGTCTAAGCTAATCATAGCAACTCAGTTCCTTCTTGAGAAGAATTGGTTTGAGGATGAATATGTGACTCAGTTTGGAACAATGAGATTTAAGAGGAAGCTGCTGGCGAATTCTGATAAGAGCAGCATGCAGAGAGTTGTTTTTGTCTACTTCCACTTTTAGCTCTGAAAGCTGTAATGTAACAATGTGATGCTTGGAACTGTGACTATGAGGATTCACACCAACGTGTTGAGAGCTGTGGAGTCAAGGGCAGAAGGAGCTAGGGTTCTTGATGACATAATTGAATCACCAAATCAACCTTAGGTCTGCCTACCTGGGCTTCTTAGTAAACTCTTAATGTCCTAATAGTTTAAGTCTTAAGTCTGATTTTTCTATTGCTTGCTGCCAAACGTATCCTAATAGAATATGTGTGGACAAAGCATTGTTCACTTGGCCAGTTTCACAAGGCGTTTATCTTTAGATAGGCCTTAGATTTATCAGTTAAAAAAAAAAAAGAAATCTACAATGGAGGTCAAAGGAACGTGGGAGTTTTACTTAATTTGGCTACCTTAGTGCAGCTCTAATAACGTCCTCTTTGGTGTATGCACTGAATACAGCTCTCAGCTCCCTGTGGCCATTTGGTGTAGAGTCCTGTATCTCTAGGTAGTCCTAGAAGCTACCTGGGCCTAGTTTTTTTTCCCTAATGAGAAAATAAGGTTTTTGGAGATTAAATCCCAATATGAGATTTCTTCTGCAAAAGATAGTCAAGACAGAGAGCTACCAGTGCCTTTGTCTTGAGTGCCTTCTGTTATATTGTATCCTAAAGCTGCCTGAAACTTTAGTGGAAACAAAAGTAACAAAACTGAAGCTGTCCTACTTTGGGCATGTCATGAGAAGGCAGGGGTCTTTGGAAATGACAATAATGCTGGGAAAAGTAGAAGGCAGCAGGAAAAGGGGAAGACCAAATATGAGACGGATTGACTCCATAAAAGAAGCGGTAGGCATGAGTCTACAGAAGCTGAGCAGGGCTGCTGAGGACAGGACATTTTGGACATCACTCATTCATAGGGTTGCCAGGAGTTGGAGCTGACTCAATGGCATGTAACACAAAGCTGCAACATGAATAGTGCAGGGGACCTCACATCTTAAGCCTCAAGGAGTAAAGTATTCTGGGTGTCAGTCCTCTGAAGCAGGATATTCCTCTGCTCCCAGTCACTGTCATGAGAAGCAGCAGCCACCACAGAGTAGACCATGGATGTAGGTAGGTAGGCATCTAAATGCTCAACATAAGTTTGGTCTTTTCATAGTTTCTTGGAACAGCCTCCATTTTGGCGTTCTGTTACCCATTATTTCCAGATGTTCCTTGTTTTTATTCCACAAGCCATGTTTTGCTATTTTTAATCTTTTTCTTATGTCTGTTTGTGGATCCTAGAAAAATTCTCAGAAATGTGAAGATTCTTTAGTTTTCTAGGTCTTTTGTTGTTATCATAGCTGAGTATAGTTTCTGGACATCATGTAAAAGTGTTACTTTAATTTCAGGCTTCTGGAAACATTAATATCTCAACTGTTTTATCTCCATTTTACATATATTTCACTTTTGCTAAAAATGTTTTGATACTTGCTTGGTCTCTCTTTTGATTGTTGGTGTAACCATGTGCTTTGTTTTAACTTGTAAATGTCTTGTACAGGTATTTAAATCAATCCTGGTAGCTGTTTTGAAAAATTCACTAAAAACAGATAAATTGCTGTTAAGCTAATACAGTTTTTTTCCTGAATGGGTCAAATTTATATTTACCAAAATAACTTTCTATTTTTAATATGTATTAACCAATTTTAATTTGCTTAGTATAAATGAGATAGTAATTGGCTACACATTTTTATATCCTCTATTTTATAGTTAGACTGCCCATAGGTCGAGTTTTGTTGCCACTCAGCATCTGTGAGTTCTTAGCATTCTTTCTTAGATTTATGCCTCAAATCAGAAAAGTTTTAAAAAAAAATCTGTTTCTGCACATTGTCTCATAAAATTTCTTTGGATAGACTAACACACTGAGCTCTTAAGGAGTTTAATAGTTATTTAACCTTGTTGATTTATTGTGGTCTTTTGTTGTTGGAGCATTTCATTCTTCCATCAGCTCAGAGAAACCTTGCAACATCTGTGCTTGGGAGAAGGATGATTGCATGGAAATGAAAAGCACATTTAACTGCTTGGTTGCTGCATACCGTGTGACAAATAAAAGTAATAGGCCCTTGATGGTCCAGACAGCCATTGGTGTACAAAAGGCTTGGTTTCTAACAGTCTGTGTATCAGCTGATTATTTGAGATGCATTTCCCCATGGAAACAAGGTTAAGAGGGGCACTTAGGTTTTTAGGTTCATTCATACAAGCCTGTTTCCCCCAGAATATAATCAAAGTTCTCTGTACATTGCAATGAGTAAGAGCAGAATATCGCTATTCTTAAGTAGCCAGGAAAGAAATGCAATTGAATAAGAAAAAAGCTTAAAAAAAATGCTTAAAACCAAATTTAACTAGATGGGGATGTGGAGAAATATCCAATGACAATTCCAGAAGGGACAGTGGAAGGACAAATGACACTTGTTTCTTTTATTATATCTGTTTCCCTTTAAAATAAACAGCTTGATGTAGTTTCAAAATATTCTTTAATAAGATTATTTTTTTTAACAATCAGGCCAAGATGCTAAATGTTAATTTAATAAAGTTATAAGAAGTGAAAAACAGTACCTTTCTTCTTGCTTGAGATAGTTATATTACAGCCACTTTTGATTTAATCAAGTAGTCCTGACTTTAGTCTCTCTTGGTCCTTTCATCAGTTGAACAGATAGATGACTATTGATTGTCCAGTAAGTGACAGGTGCTGCTCCAGGCTCTGGGGATACAGCACAAATAGGGGAGACAAAGGTCTGGTTGCTTGGTTTTTGGAGAGAATGAAGAACACTTGTGGGAGGGATTTTCCTGTGGAAATGGGTGGGGAAGAAAAAAGGCGAAAGAAGAAGGGAATTACTGAAGGATTGGATGGGAGACAGAGATTTCCCGAGAAGGAATTAATTCACCTGGGAATAGGAGAAGACAAGAGGGAAAAGGTGACCCGAAAATGTTGGACTCACTGGGGAGAAGGAAAGAAACTAGAGAGGTGAGAACTTAGATCAGATAGTGATCAGCCCATGCCAGGGGTGACCCCAAAAGAGCTTGTGTGACTTACAGTGGGAGGAGCAGGAAGCAAATTTCAGTACCAGCAGAGGGAAGGGGCCATTTTGCAGGATGGATGTTAGAAACTATAGGAAGTGAAGCACAGGGAAAGACAGGGTAGACTGATTTAGCAGAGATTTTGCTCAAACAAATTCCATAGTTTCAAAGAGTTAAATTAGAAGGGATAATCTGAGAAATGCTCAGAAGTTTTAAGAAGTGGCTCCCCATGCAGGGTGGGTTGAAACAGTCTCACAAACTGACAACTTGCTCCCCCTGTTTGTAGCTTTATTGAATTGCATTTTTTTTCGTTACTATATCCTCATTTTCACTTTAAGGAGTCCTCGACATTGGTTGTAAATGTGTTTAAAGTAAGGCAGATTCACTCAGTTCCTATACCTGCAGAAAGATGGCCCCACCACATGTAGTTCCCTAAAAGGATCAGGGGAGAACCAGGGTTAAGAGCACAGAGTCTAGAGTTAGAATATCTGGATTTGAATCCTGACTCAAAGGACACAGCCATTTACTCTAGTGTATGACTTTGGGCAAGTTACTTAACTTGTATGCACCCCAATTCTTCATAAGTAAAATGGCTTAATAATAGCACCTAGATCATTGGGTTACTTTGGGAATTGATTGGGTTAATATATGTGAAGCTCTTAGAAAAAATGCCTGGCTTCAAGTAGTGTTAACTTTAAAAAGCAAAACAAAATAAAACTTAAAAAATTCCCACACCAATTACTTACATTAATGAAAACAGTGGTGAATAATGCTACATGCATATTAATTTGCCTTTAAACACATTTTATAAATGCTTGCAATCATGCAAATGATTAGAAGCAGGCTCAGCCCACCCCTACCTCTAAGTCCATCATATTTGAACCATCACATGGTTCACTTCAGGTCCTTGACTAGGACATATTTGTTGTCTGCACTTTGCTATAGCAATGTTAAGAACAGCATACATAAGTGCTCATGATTTTTTTACTCAAAGATGGTGATGACTTTTTATCTGTGTGTGGATGTAGCTGAATTTCTTTTAAGTAGGTCCATGGAGAAAAAAAAACAACCCTCAGAACTCTTCCTTTCCTTGGATGCCTTTTGTTCTATCTGGAACAAAAACTGTCTTTCTGGCCAGATCTGGTCCCACACAGGCCAATGATATAACCAAAGTTCATTCTTGGGGCATTTCCCACCTGAGCTTTAACCTACTCCCTAGGTCTGAAAAGCCTGCCTGTTTCTTGCTCTTCTCCCATGGAAGGCCTCCCCTACATCCTCTCTCTCTTTCTCCATTTAGATAAAATATGCCACCAATTACAAAGGGATTTTTTTAGGGCATAGCCGGGGGGGAAGGGAGGGGCGGGAAGGTCACTGATAATGAAGCAGACACCAAATGAAATTTTTTTCATTATAGCTGGGGAAGGAGGAAAAGGTAGAAAAAACAAGAGCAACATGGTATTGGAAAATTAAAGCATAAAACACATTAGAGAAAGAAGGGGAGTAATTGGGAGTAGAGAAGAAAGTTAGCTGCTTTTGTGGTGGTGTCATGAGAAGCAAGTTGAACAGGGTAGGACTTAGGAAAGAAGGGTCCACTGACAGATTTAGGAAGACAGCAGGGAAGGTTACTAAAATGCCTTAGTCATCGGCACACTGAGGTGATGGCATGCTCAGTCAGATTGGGGGTGCTGTAGAGATATTAGATCAATAGAGGGTAGGGCTCAATTGTTGGGGCAGGCTTTGGTTACTTAAGCCAACTGGGCAAAGGTCAGCACCATGGATAGTCCCAAAGGATGATTGGATTCTGGAGACACACAAAAGGAACAGCGGGTCTTGCGAGATAGACTAAAATTTTTGTTTAGCTTTGTCCCTGAAACAAAGCCTTCTTGTTCTCTCTATTTTCAAAACCAACAAGACATTTGTTGAGCCCCTACTGTGTGCCAGGCACATGTACTACTGCTGGAGAAAGACAAAGAAATAAGATAAAGCTCTCTGCCCTCAAGAAGCTTACTACCTCCTAGATAAACTAGAAATTAAAAACAAAACAAAACAAAACAAAACAGTAATGATAGCTAATATTTATTGATCAATCGCTATGTGCCAAATACATAATACTGCTATAGATAAATTATTTTATTTAATTCTCTCAATGACCTTATGTAAGAGGTGTTATTATATTATGGATGAGGAAGCTGAAGCACACAGAATTTAAGAAACTTTTTTAAAGTCACATAGCTTATAAGAAGTCAAGGCAGAATTTAAACCCAAATGTTCTGACTCCGGTGTCCATACTGCCAATCACTACATTATATTGTCTACATGTCATAACAATACCATGTAATGAATGCCACCTATGGCAGAGATGTACATGAAGTACAGGAGGACACATGGGAGATGCACTCGAATCAAAATGGGTTGGGAAGAGGGGGAGAAATTGAGGGAAGTCATCTAGCTGAGGTGGTGTGTTACTTAAATTTTGTAGAATAAGGAACAATCAATCATGGAGCGTGTATAGCAGGAGGCACAGTATGGTGCGAGGCCTGTTAGAGGTCTGAGGGGCCAATTGACTGTCTCTTTCATTTCTCAGATTCTAAGCAGTGGATAATGGACTCAAGGAACTAAATAAGGGCCAAGGTGTTAGATTTGCCTAATTACTTCCAAAGTACAGGACTCGATGGTGGAGGTTTGGAAAATATAGATAGAAAAAGAGAAAATGGGAGATAGGCCATATTGCCTTTTTTCTTGTACCTCAGTCAAAAAAGAATGGAGATTCCTATATAGTTTCTGAATATAAGGTCAAATATATTCAATAAGAAATAAAGTTTTACACTAAAAAGTACTCCACAAAATATTAGCAAAATAAATCCAAAAATATAAGAATATATCATGACCAAGGGAGGTAATGAAGTAATGATGCTAAGTATCTTTTTGTATGCTGATTCGCCATGTATATAAGTTCTTTGGAAAAAATGTCTAAATCCTTTGCCCATTTTTTAATTGAGTTGCCTTTTTATTGTTCAATTGTAAGTGTTCTTTATGTCTTCTGGATACTGGACCCTTATCAGATATATAATTTTGTATAATAAAGCATTGGGCTGGCCTTTGTCCCTAGGTCCTGGGAGGTAACCTCCATCCCCTTGGAATTTCCCAGGGATAGCAGTGTTTTTGTTATTCATGGTGGGCCCCTCAGACCTGATAGTTTGTGCTAGTGAGATGATCATGATGGGGCCCCTTAAATTAAAATAAGCTGAATCACTTTGTTAGGAACCATTGGATCAGATATGACTATTATTAGCTTGGTGGGATTATATCCCTTTTCCAGTTACACATTCAAGTTTAGAGATATTGTAAATTACATTTAAATAATAATGATTTGCAGTTGGTAAATATGGAAAGTTTACCATAGTCCTTCAAAGTAATGTTAAACAAAGAGGCTGTGAGACTAAGGTAGATCTAATGCTTTAGCAGCCTATGTAAGCAAACCAAAACCTAAGCCTGGAAATGCCTCAAGATTAAGAAATCAAAACCCAAGGACAACCAGTCACAAAAGCCAACTAAGCTTTCCCAAATAAGGCAGATGCTTAAGCTATAGACAATCAGATGATTACCTTGTGTTGCTTCCATCTCTTCTCTATAAAAGTCTTTCCCTTAGCTTCTGTCTGTGGAGGACTCCTAGCCACTTCCAGTTTGGCACTGTGGGTTAAAATAGGGTTTTCGCTCAAAATTTTAATATGCCTCAGCTTATCTTTTAACACTTGCCCTTTATATCTCAAAGATAGTTTTAGTCACCTCAGCCTTCTCAATCCAGGCACAATAACTCAAATTCTAAAGGCTTTTTTTCATTTCTTTAATAATTTTGCTGTATTTTTTTCAATGTTTAGGTCATCATATCCTGTTAAATTATAAAGACAGGCCCTAAATTCATGTTATGTAGCAATTCCTTAGTATGGTATGTTATCAGAGGTTAAAATATGCCTTTTTTTCAGATAAGTAATATGTTGGTTGGAATATAAGTACACTCAGCGTAAGTAGAAAGCATGTATACTTGACTTTTTTTTTTTGCTTCTTTGACTTAGTATTCAACAGCAATCAACTGTCTATAAAAATAAAACCTTTGTTTACATGGAGAGCCAGATGACTTCACTGGGTTTAGAAGAGCTGCATTTTCCACCTTGCACTGACATTTAGAGTCATCCTCCTTGCCCTGAAGTGTCCCGTTTCTTTTAGTTACCTGATCGACATAAAGATATTGTTTTGAACATTCAGTCTTCTGGGTATAAAGGGAGAAACTGTTGGTTCAGGAGCACATAGCAGTTTAGACCATAGATTGCAATAGATTTGTGTGAATTTGCCAATACTTTGACTTTAATCCTTCTTTCCTCTCAAAGATCAGTGAAACTAAAATAAAAATATAGCAAAAAATTCACCAAAAGAAAAGCATGGCATTCAGGGTTAACATTCCTGAGAGATCACAACAGATCTATGACAATGCAGAGGAATTTAACTTTGTTAAAGAACACTTCATTGACAGAACCGGAGGCTGCTGCAGCTCTCCTGTTTTCAGAGGGCTCAGAAGGTGACAAACGTTCAGACTGTGCATGCCTACAGAAAGCTGCCAGCCTTCTTTCAAAATAAGATGAGGGTTCTGTTGGGAGAAACTGACAAGGAGAAGCTCCCTTGATATAATATCAGTTCGGGCTTTGAGACACCACGGAGGCCATCAAGGGCACCTACATTGACCCAAAAAGCCCCCTAACTGGTGATGTCTCTATCAGAGGACAGATCCTGTCAGGCATGGTAACTAAGATGAAGATGCAAGAGGGCCGTTGTCACCCACTGAGACTACCTCCACTGCATTCAAAAGTACAAACACTTCAAAAAGCTCCATAAGAACATGTCCATGCACCTGTCCCCTTGATTCTGGACATCCAGATCAGCAACATCATCAAGGTGGGCGAATGCCTGTCCCTGAACAGACTGTATGCTTTTCAGTGGTCACCAAGGCCACCAGCACTGAGAAGCAATTATAGAAGTTCTGAGACTTGGATGCTTGCCCACTCCCACAAATGAAGTTATTTTCTCATTAAAAAACAAAAACAAAAACAAAAACAAAACTCTTTATTATTAATTAGTCATTCCTAAGTAGAAAAGAATTACTGGTAATTTTTCTTCCACTCATTATATTTGTGGTACTATTTTTGTTATGAGCACCTACTTCTTTGGAGATTTTTTAAAATTGTGGTAAAATATACACATCTCTTTTTTTTTTGTCCACTCTTATAATTAGAAACATTAAGCCATTTCCATTTCAGAATTGAAACCCATGTCAATGGAAGAATCTTTGCTGTGATTCGCATCACAACAAATTCATGAGGGGCATAATGGAGTAAACATACACATACTAGTGATGATATGATTAAATTACTGAAGTGTTTAAAAAATGGGTTCCAAGTCCCTGCTAAATGGTCATTTGCCCCCTCTGACTCCCCACCTGTGTTATCCTGAGCTAGTATCTCAGCCTCTACAGGTGTCAGCTCCCTAGTCTGTAAAAGGGAACAATCCTTACTTATGAGATTTAAAGCATTTGGTAGGGTGTCTGACTTATAGAAGATACTCAAAAAATGGAACTCTTTCATTCTGACTGGGAAAGACCAAAAGTTTTATTTACTTATATAGCCTAATAGAATTGCATCCAACATTTTGGATTCTGGACACTATTTCTTTCTATACTTAATGTTTTCTAATGGTCATAGCCTTCAGGTTTCTTAGATAGTATCTTTTTTTTTTTTATGAGGTTCTTGGCAACTGTATTATAAAGAAAGGAGTTGATGTAACTTTGATGACATTGCAGCTGTTTATTCAACAAAGATTTAGTGACATATCTAGGTTGTGCATTAGTCTATTTCATATAGAAGGAACACCAAGTTCCCAAATGGCAGCTTATCTGTCACAGGGCTGCCAGGTGCCGGGGTTTTTCCACTCCCGACTGAGGCTGGAAGGCCTGAGCATTGCTGGACTGCAGCTGGAGCAGGCCTGGGCAGGATACTTGGGCCACCCTGCTAAAAAGCAAATAAGGTGAGAAGGCTACTGACTTTCTTGGAGAGAGCCAATAAGCAGCACATGTGACAGGAAGATGAATAACAGTAAAGGGTCAGCCAACACACATTAATAGTGTGTAAGGTGTTGGTGCTCGCTGCTTTGAGAACTACAAAAGAAAAATAAAGAGAATTTCCTACCCTTTAAGAAATTTAGTCAAGATGGGCATCAAGGATCAGGTACATGAATCAAAGAGAAGTCAGAGTTAAATATCAACACGAAAGATACCAGTAGTCAACCTGTGAATACAGCTGATTAATAGAGACACTGCTAAGGTAATCCAGAGGAAAGAGAAATATGGGCTGGGGAGATCTGCAAAACCTTCACAGAAGGGATGGAACTGGACAGATGAGGGAATTTAAAGCCAGAGGAGAGTGATGGCGTGAGAGCAGGAGGGTCAGGGTGTGTTTTGGTCAGAAGCTTTGTGAGAGGAAGCAGAGGCGTATAAGCTAGAGAGGCATTGAGAACACTTGGCTTGTTTGTGTAAGTCATGGGACCTCAATTTCCTCATCTTCCTGAGAGGATGGAGCATATATTCTTCATACTCCTTGTGGTTCTGACCTTCTGTGATCCTGAGCACTGACCTGACGATAACAACTTGCTCAACAAAAAGGAGATCTATTGGTTTGTGTAACAGAGAAGGATGAGAGTGGATCTAGGGAGGCTTTGTCAGGACTCTTCTGCCTCCTGTCCCTTCACCTTGAAAAGCAGGTGTGATGCAGTGGCTAAGCGACCCTCCCAGACTGCCAGGGTGCACTCTTAGCTCTTCCCATTAGTAGCTGTACCTCAGTTTTATCCTCTGACAAGTGAGGATTACAATAACAATGCCTATCTCCCAGGGTTCTTGTGTGGAAGTGCTTAGAACAGTGTCTGGTGCATAGTGAGGACGTAATACATATTAGCCTTTAGTCTTATCTCTTTTTTTTGACTCCCTCAGGCTCCAACTACATACAGGCCTTTGCTGTACAGAGGAGAAAGTAGCTGCTGGTCCCACACTCCACCTCTGTGACTCTGCCTTATAGCTAGGAGATGGGGACACTATTGGCTACCTCAGAATCATTATAGGAGCTGCACCATAGTCTGAGGTGGGTCAAGATAGAGTGCCTGGTAGACAAGGAGTGGTCCACTAAATGCACATCTGATCTTACAACCACGTCCATGGAAAAGTAAAGCACATGTTACAGTTAACATTTTTGAGTGTGGAAATCCAAGTTTATAAACAAAAAAATTAAGAGTTTCGTGGGAAAGTAACAGAGCCAGGAATTCACCCAAACCTGTCACTCCACATCTCTTTTCATTCTATTTCACTGTTATAGCCAAATATCAAAATTCTTTGTTACCATGAAATAAAGCATGCTTTCTGTTTCCCCTGGGGATATTTTCACTATGAATGGAGGGTGGTTTATAGTCGACACAGCAAACACTTATTGAGCGCTTACTGCATGCAAAGTGTCAGGCATTGTCAGGGAAATCAAAGCACAAAGACAAGAGAAGCATGGCTTCTGTGCATGCAAGTTTCTTAAATACAGTGGAGGAGACAACACATCCAAATTTACTTGGATACAGTGTAGCATGTGAAAAGAACAGATCAGCGGATTTCCCTTTTTTTTTTTTTTTTTTTGAGAGTAGAAGACAACTTGGATTGTCAATTATTTTGCTAAGGATATTTTTTAAAAACCTATTTACAATCACTACCATTTGGCATAAAAATGGCAATTTTAATTCCTAATATAGAAAAGGCAAAAGTTTCAGAATAAAAGATAAACTTTTAAATTTTAATAAATATATTGAAAATTTACTACATTGTCCTTATTTCTTGCATAGAAGACCAGTGAAACTTTTTATAAACCAATGCTTTGAGAACCATGTCTAAATGACGCCCTAAATGTCATTCCTAAAAGATGACATATGGGCACACTTTGATATTTTTAAAATAAAAGCCTGTTAAAAATATAGAAGAAAGCTATTGTATTATTCAATTACCTAAGTAAGGGCCCCAGCCAGTGCTTTAATGGAAATATTCCAGTGATCCAGGCCTGAGTAGGTAAGGCTTTTCAGGATGAGCTTAAAATGGTGCCACCAACAGAACTGGACATGGCCCAGGAGAAGTCCAGCTGCTTCCTGTGAGGACAGACCAAAGTTAACCAGAGAAGTGCTTTTGATAAAGGAATTTGAAAAACAGGATTTTTTTCTTTTTCTTGACCATTGCAACAATTTCAGACAGTAAATGCTCAAGAGATAATGTTATTATGTCATACAGGAAAATTAGTAATAAAGTTCCAAGAGAGTCTCAATAATTGGAAATCCAAAATTCTCCATAGTCTCAACATCTGTTGAACTGTGCTAATCCTAATCAGCATAATTCCCTTCCCAAACACGCTGAAGTTATGTTGGTGGTATAGTGGGGAGCATGGCTGCCTTCTAAACACACTGAAGTCTACTCCATGAGATCCTGCACTAGTATAGTTTCTTCCACATCTTGATTTCTTGGATATTTTTTATTAATTTTTATTCTTAAAAAAAGCATATTCCTTGCTATTAAGACAACTGAATATATTTTAAAAGTTCCCATGATCCTTTGAATTTATTCCTTTTAAGTTTATTTCAGTAATCGGAAAAACTACAGTAACAACACAGGAAATAAAACCAAGAGATTGTGAGCTTAAATTCAACTCTTCAATTGTAAAAAAAAAAAAAAAAAAAAAAAAGCAACATCAAAATCGAAGGTGGAGGTTATTATCAGAGTTGGGGCAATTTCTCAGTTTTCCTCAGATGTTGTTAAAAAATAAGGTTTAAACTACCCCCAGGACATCTTGTCTTCCATAAAGGCAATTGATAATTCAGAATCCTTGTTCTTTTCTACAATTACAGTACTTGCCAGTTTGTATTCGAGATTAAAATGGCACAAACATAGATGTACCCTGTGAGTGAAAACCTGCTACAGTTACCAACAGGAGCTAATTTTGTTATAAATAATAATCACAGCAATAGATACCAGCTACTACACCACCATAAGAGTCACATAAATAAACTCATTGACAGTTAACTTCACACAACTCATGCAAATAAAAGTAAGTGAAATGCATATGCAACACAGTGAAAAACTCTCAAGCTTGAGTCTTCTTAAATTATTTCTCTTACCAGCCAGGGCATATGGATTTCTGAGGTTTCCTTTCTAATCTCTCTGGTTCACATTGCCTCATTAATAGAAACATCACAATTTATGGATTGGATCAAGACCTAGAGATTGCTGCTACATAGAGACCACAAATTTATAAAAAGAATTTGCATTCCAGACCTAATTTTCACATTTGATTTCAGCACCAAAGGAGAGAACTATAATTTGAACAAAACAGAAAATGAAACATACTCTTATGCCAACTGCCAGGGAATTTTCCTGGCTCCAAAGGATAGCCTGGGGCAATGCCACATGATTCTTTCCAGGAAATTAAACTTGTCCCCAGCATAAGAAATCTTAATCACTCTATCAAACAGAATATGCTTTATTGTCCATTATTACAAACTTGTGAACAATAAAAGAATGAGGGTGGCAATGGCTAAAGATTGATTGAAGGAAAGAGGCTGTTAAATAATTGAGACTTCTGCTGATTTCTTGGTATGTTGGCTAAGACCAGTGAATGTGGTCTTAGAATAAGAGGGTAAAATTGTTATATGGGTAGAATAATAATAGCTAACTAATGAAGACATACTATGTTCCAAGTACTGTGCTAAACATTTGAATACATTAATCCTTGCAACAACACTGAGAGGTCAGTGTCATTATCATCATCATTATCATCACCATTCCTGCTTACAGATGTGGAAATCAGTGGACACACTTTCACTGGATTTTGAGGCGCCAACTCATGGAGCTGTCCAGAGTCTTACTTTGATGAATTACAGAGCCAGGATTTGAACCCTGATTTCTTTGACTTCAGAGTTGGAGATTGATATCATTCCTAACGTCATCATGACCAGCCCCAGCCTTTATATAAAACAACGCTGCCTCGGCCATGCTATCTCTAGAAGGTTAAGAGGCTCCATTGGGCTTTACTTTGCTGAAATGACGTTTGTCGGGGAGCATCTCTTTCTTGCTTTTTGCTCCCCAGATCCTCACTGAAGAATCTCACCCAGGCTCACCTTCTTCGGTCCAAATTACATGGCTTTTGTCTCTGCTGACAACAAGATTATGTCCATCAATCATTTTAAAAAATGATTTCAGTGGTAGCATTTCTCCTCTGCTGAAAGAGCCTTCTAATTTTCATGCTGCTGTGGACAGGCCACAGTTAAACTTGGTAAAAATTAAAACCTAAAGTCAGCCAAACTCTAAAAATTTTAATATTATTTTGACAATTGAATTCCTACATAAATTCTGAAAGGTGACAGGCAGGGTCAGACGATTTATAATACTGCTCAGTGCGGGGCCTGGAGCCCACAGGAGAGGTGAAAACAGGGCTCCTTCAAGCCACCTCTCCTCTCCTTTGAGCCTTCCACTAGCAAAGCTCCTTCTCCCATGTCCAAAGTCAGGCTTCTCATTTTTATGTTCAGAGAACTGCAGTTCATGGGGAATGTTTAAAAGTGCTCTTTTAAAAACAAAAACGAAAAGATATCATTAATTATACGTAACATGCATGGTGCACTTACTGTGCCAGGCTAAGCGTAAGTTATCATTAATTACCCTTTCAAGGAAGTTCTATGATCACGAGCAGTTGAGCAACTCCCTGAGTCACAGCCAGCAAGTGGCAGAGTTCAGATGTGAATGTTGAACTTTGAACCCTGAACAGGAGCTTTTTGCCAGAATCCATGTTTCCACAAGTTACCAAACACTGTCTGCCTGGGACACGCCCTGTGCGACACTTTGCAGGAAAAATAGATCAGTCAGTTATGATTGCTTTTCAAAAAGTCCACAATCTGGTTATTAAAGTAAAATATAAGTATACAAAGGTCATTGATGCAAAAAAATTAAGTCATGTTTTAAGAGGTTGCCTTGGAGTACGACATTGACCATCAGGTAGATTTTACTAATCTTAATTGCAGTAGGAGTTCAGAGGAGGTTGAGGGGGTCTTAGAGACAGGGTTAGTGGCCTCAGGGCACAGGTAAGGTACAGTTAGCCCTTCAGAGAAGATTGGGTTCCTCCGAGTTCCCAGCAGGGGTTCTCCAGATGAAAGCAGGGACAACCCTAAGGTTAGGACAGAGTATAGACCAGGACTCGGGCTGAGGCTAGACTGACAAGATTTGTGGGACAGGTTGAGGGGCTTAGATATTCTCCAGTCTGCAACGGACCATCGAAGGTTCTGAGCAGGAGATGCATGCAAACAAAATGATTCACGTGCTCAATCACTTAGGATAGCAACAGGAGAATTTGTGTTTTTTCATTTATGTAGCTGCCTGACACATATTTGTAAGTAAATTTTTAAAGGAAATACAGCACACATACAGAAAAGTGCAAATCTCATATAAGCAGGTAGTTCTATGAATTTTTATGAAGTGGAAAAACTGTGTAACCAGTGACTACATCATGATTTAGAAAATTACCAGCACCCTAGATGGCTCTCATACACCCTTCCAGTTAGTAATATCCAAAGGTTACCACTATTCTATCACCATATGTTAGTTTTGCCTGCTTTTTAGTTTTATACAAGTGGAATCATATACTACACATTCTTTGGTGTAGGGCTGTTTTTCTCAACATAATGAGATTTGTGAGATTTATCCAGACTTTTTCCTGTAGTGTACTTCATTCGTTTCATTGTTGTGTATTATTCCATTGTATGGACATACCACCATTGATATATCTGTTCTAATGTTGATGGGCATTTGGGTTATTTTCAGTTTGGGGCAATCATGAATAAGACTGGTGTGAACACTGTGTGCAGCATATTTTGCAGACCCTTCCACACCAAGAAGAGTCCCAGGTTATAAGTTCTGCCTTCTCAAAATGGAAATCAGAGCTCAACTGCCCTACTTTTAGCATCACTGGCATGTGACCGAGGCTCTGCCTATTAGATGTACCCACCCATGACTTCAATTTGAGGACGAAAATCCCAAGGAAGCAGTTGGTAAGCGTGGTGGGGAATGGTGGCCAAGAGATCCTGAGCTTCCAGAGGCAGAGTGGCAGTGGTAGTGCCCTGTGAATGACGCCGGCAATGCCAATGCCCGGTGTGGCATCATGCCCCTTTAATAAAATTTTCTTCCGCTTAAAAGGAACTGGAGTGGGTTCTGTTATTCCTGAAGAGAAGGAACAGTTAGGGCAAGACTAGATAAGCCTCATTTGAACAGTATGGGAATAGAAGATGTAATGTCCCTTTTAGAAATGTGGACAAGTCCCACATAATGCTTAAAAGCATGAATTCCAGAGCTAGACTTCCTGGGTTCAAATGCTTTCTCTATGACTTATGAGCTGTATGGCCTTGGACAAGTTACTCGACCTTAGTTTCTGTGACTTAGTTTCTTCATTATAAAGTAGTGATAATAATAAAATTCAGGTCAAACAGTTGTGAAGATTAAATGAGTTAATTTATGAAACAACAGGGCCCAACAACTGGCACACAGTAAGTGCTATGTGTACTTGCTGCTGTCACTATTATTGCCTGTGACAGACCCTGGGCTTTTTTAGATGAAAACGTAGTCAGCAAAAAAATGCCAACCAGGACTAAGTGACTCACTTGAGCAGTGTTATTTGCACAGCAGGAATCTCCAGTGTATTTAGTTCAAAAGAATGGAGGAAGGGAACTATAGTGGTCAAAGTGGCTGGACAGAGATGTTCTGACCAAGGCATGCAAGCCTCACCTCGAGGGTGCTGAAGGCTCCCTCTGGTTCTTACTATTCCCTTTATTTCTTCTCTCCACAAACAATAGTATCTGTTTTCTCTCTATGAATCAAGTGTGTGTGAATGTGTGGGGTGGGGGTGAGGGGGAGTGGGGGGAGGGGTGGGAGTGGGCTCCAGGCCCAGGGTGTTACATTACAATCTGGGGTGCGTACTTTTCCAATGAAGCCTGATTCTTTTTTTTTTTAATTTAATTTTTTAAATTAAGCTTATTGGGATAACATTGGATAATATAACTATATAATTTCAGGTGTACATTATAATTTGACATCTATATATTCTATTGTGTGATTCCCACCCAAAGTCCAGTTTCCTTCAACTACCATATATTTGATCTCCTTTACCAACTTCACCCTCACCCTACCCCCCTATATTTGGCCCTCTTTACCTCGTCTACCTCTCCCCTCCTCCCCTATCCCCTACCCTCTGGTAACCACTAGCCCATTGTCCATGTCCCTGAGTCTCTGTTTGTCCTGTTCATTTGTTGCTTTTAGGTTTATATCTGACATATAATTGATATCATGTGATTTTCTACTTTTTCAGTCTGATTTATTGCGCTTAGCATGATTATCTCGAGGTCCATCCATGTTGTCGCAAATGGCAGTATTTCATCTCTTCTTATGGCTGAGTAATATTCCATTGTATATATGTGCCACAGCTTTTTTAGCCAATCATCTATTGTAGGACACTTTGGTTGCTCCCATGTCCTGGCCACTGTGAATAATGCTGCTATGAACATTGGTGTGCAAATATATTTTTGGATATGGGTTTTCAAGTCTTTGGGGTAAATACCCAGTAGTGGGATTGCTGGATCATATGGTAGATCAATTCTTAGTTTTTTGAGGAACCTGCATACTGTTTTCCATAGTGGCTGTACCAATTTGCAGTCCCACTAGCAGTGTATGAGGGTTCCTTTTCCTCTGCATCCTCTCCAACATTTGTTATTACTTGTTCTGTTGATTATAGCTACTCTAACAGGTGTGAGATGGTATCTCATTGTGGTTTTGATTTGCAGAAGCCTGATTCTTTTTTGATAATTTTTAAATACACAGAGAGGGAACCTCCTTTATGGGATGCAGAGGTTGGCTCAGTAGATTTTCACCTCTGAGGCAGGATGCCCCTCATTTTGTATGGTAGGTGGGGCATACAGCCAGAGAAAATATCAGAGACCCCTTCCTGAGAGCCAGGGCACTGCATTGCAGAGATTGGGACCATCAGGGCAAGCCTTAGGTGGCAAATTTGAGCAAGGGTCCAGGCCTGGGATTTGGGGCAAGAGTGTGTGCTTCCTTCTCTGAGCTCCTCCCTCGGAAGTGGTCCAATTGCTCTTAGATTCAGAGTAGCAATTAAACAACGAGTATAACCCTCTTATGTAACTAACACTGTCCCTTGTCTGGCTTCTTTTCCCTCCTAGGAAATTCCAATTTCTTAGCCTAAGTGCCTTGGTTTCCACTTCAGTAAGTATGGTCAGCACAGGTGTGATTATCAGTCTGAGAGCAGAAAGAGAAGGTGGCCCTGTGAGCTTAATCTGGGTTATGAAGTGCACCAAATTCTGTGGGATGAGAAGGGTAGAGCACATGTTTGGAGAAGCCCAAGGGTGGCCCCCACTGCCAGCCACATCAGTAGGTCTTATCTCTGTAAGTCCAGATGCTCCTTCAAATCTACTGAGCCACACATTCTTGAGGCCATGAGAACAGTTGTACTGGGTCCAGGGGCGTCAAAGATGAATGTAGCGGAGGCCTCGTTATGGGGGAACTTATACTCTGAGGAAAGGGTTGGACAAGCACACAAAAAACTATAACATGAAGTAGAAAACCGAAAAAGAAATACCCATAAATGCCTGGGTTACTGATTAGTGCATCTCTTATTTATTTATAAGAATCATGTAGTTTTCTCCAACACTGCCCTTCACTGTAACCTGATTTTGTGCTTAACTCTGGTGGTACTAATCTTTTCTTAGTGTATCACTCAAACCTTGTTATACTGCACAGGACAGAAAACCCAATTGAGAATGCAGACTTCAATGCTGGTTTCATTCACAGGTTCAACAATGTCATCCACCCCTCCCCCATCCCACCCCCTTCCTTTTTTAAACATGCCTTTCCATTCAGTCTTCTAAAGCATTGACCTCACCCAAGCCTGGCTTTCCTTATGGTTACAGGATGACTGCTGATTGTCCAGAGACCACTTGGTTCTTCTCCACATCCAAGTAAAGAGAAAGCCTTAATCTTTGCCCTAGAATTTCAAACAAGAGTCCTGAGATTCACTCTGATGAGTCTGGCTTAGATCACATGCCCACCCCTGAACTAGTCACTCTAAGTGGAAGAGATGGAATATGCTGGTTGGCTTGAGTAGATTGGAGCCCACCTTTAGAAATAGTCCTTTTAGGGTATTGTTAGGAAAGAGAAGTAGAAAGGGATTTGGGGTAGCAATCACTAATATTGGTGGTAGCTAGGTTCAATTCAGGGAGGCCTTTATAATGCCGAGGCCTAGGACCTCTGCTGAGGTCCCGAAATGAGTAAAACAGGGTCTCCTCAATCTAGCTGGGAGTCCAGTGACGCCTCTATGGAGGAATCATAACCAAGCCAGATCTTGTAGGATAAGCATTTACTTGCCAAGCGAAGACAGAAGGCTACTCTTACAGAAATACCAAATAAAGAACTAGAAGTGTGAAACTGTTGAACATAGTAAAAGCTGAGGTCTACCAGAAATCTGAAGATTAATATTTGAAGTGCCTGGTGATTAAACTTTTTGAAGTTATCAGAATTAATATTTGAGATTACTATTTGTAGTAGTAGGAAATAAGACAAATCTGGAATCAAGACCAGATCACAGAAGACCCTGTGTGTCAGGGGAAGAAATTTGAGCTTTACTTAGTGAGAGGTAGAATTCGATGTAGACTGTTACTAGAGAATTTCACTTAATCAGTTTTAGTAAGTCCCATTTTTTCCTCGGCCTTACTGTATCTTAACAGCTTGGGAAATACAAATTATGAACTATAATTTGGCATCTACTTTTCACAAATCATCCAACTCAGTCATTTTGTTGTTCCTGTGGCTGTAGGGAAAATTTGTTTGGGCCCTTTTTCTTGCGTTTCATTTAAACAGTTGGATATTTGCTTGCCCTCTTGTATAAAATGGGGAACTCTTGAGGCTCTTGAGTCTTATGTTTGTTTTCATCATCACTACCATAACTAGTTGGAATTTTATAAATGTTTAATTGATCTCTTAATATTCTGGGTCACAGAATCAATTAAGACGGTTAAGGAAAAAACTTATTTCCAGTTTGGGAAAATAGAGTTGGGAGTTTTAGAGAGCTGACTTGTAAGGTTGTAGATTTTGGAGTGTTCCAATGCTGAACGCGTGCCACTGGTGAGGCACAGCCATTCCTTGTCTAAGTCATGAAGCAGGGAATAAATATCTGTCTGGTGTCTGCCTGTCTTGGGCTTGTTAGCTCTAAGATCTACTTCTTGCTCTGCTCTGCTCTGCATCTGTCTCTGAGACTCAGGATGAGTCCAGCCAACAGGAGGAGGGATTGGTGAATTTGGAAAGCAGGAGAGGAAGTGAAGCAAGTTCTCTCCCTCTGAACTTCAACTCTGCCTTTGGCTGGTGTCTGCAGCAGTGGCTGAGTCTCCTCCATGGCTTCAGCTCCTGCCAAACAAGCCCACCTGATTCTAGCTTCTGCCAGGTGACTCCAGGTGTCCAAGAGTTCACCTTCTCCCATTGTCTCTCCAGCCCAGAAGTTGTAGTGGCTTCCTTCCATTCTTAATCTCTGATTTTCCACCCTGAACCCTATTTGGCTTCTTTGGTCTTCCATTTCTAAATTAAGTTCTTTCTATTTAAAATATTGAAAATTTCCTTACTGGACCCTGAATGACATAAGATCTTCCCACATCCCTTCCCCCAATTCTTTTAAATATATTTTGCCTAGAATTTAATATCACACTCCACCTCCTTTTCCCTTCCCTCCCTTTGATTTTTTCTACTTTTAATCCAGGGCTTTTGTGCTGCTCTATTTCTTTTGTTAGGAAGGAACACAAGCTGATAAATCCATTCACACAAAGATGTGTACCCCGACTGGGAAAATATTAATTTTTATTAAATGCACAGGGATGCAATAATGATAAACTCAAAGTGATGACTCATAGATTGTGGAATTTCTCTTTCTTAGTGTCCTACAGAGGCCTACCCTGTCTGTGCATACTGCCACTTCTGGGTTTTGTATAAAACAGTGGCATCAGTCTGTATCATTCTTTAGTCCAGACATCTATCTTTGGCCCCAACTGGGACTTATTGAAGGAATATGGATGGAGCACTGAAGTCCATCTCTGACACTGGAAAAGCAACTCAGAGCATATGCTTTGCTAGTGGTAAGTGAGTAATGTCTTTTTCAAATTAATTTAATATACAAACGCATCGATATTCTTTGCATATTTTTTACAATTTTTACCAAATCCTGAATAAATCATAATCCAAATTTTAAAATTATATTCTGATACCACTTGAGAACTAAGAGTAGCAGTTACAGAATCTCATTTTATTTGCCTCAGGCAAACATATGCTACTCTATGTGTGTTTTTTAACTCTGACACATTTATTGCCTCAGAACACGACAATTGTCCCATTTAAAATAAACTATGGAAATTTAACTGCATAAAAATTTAATAATAAGCTCCAGCATGGTAAGTAAGCATTAGGTCATCTGGGAACTTGCTACTTCTATCCTCACTTACTCAGATGGACTTGAACCTTCAATGGGCTTGAAAACAGCCCTTGGGAACAAAGAAGTCATGCACTGGCACCAGGGTTAGCGAGATCACCATCCCATCTGTTAGGGACTGTGGGGTTTCTCAGGATGGAGGATTTTCAATGCTAAAACCAGGAAAGTTCTGAGAAACCTGAGACAAGGTAGTCACCTGTGAAGTCCAGATTGCATGGAAGAGGCAAAGCTCTGAATCTCACAGCCAGTGTGCTGTCATGGACCAGGCTTCAGCTAGGAGGAAATCATCTCTCAGGTTGTGGAGGCTGACACCCAGAAGGAAAGTACCTCTCTGATTGGCTATCAATGGCTGCATGAAGTTAGCCTTTTAGCCTATAGGGCTTTGAGTAGAGGCAAAATAACTCAATAGAAGGGACAGAGCCAGGACAAATAGGAAAAGAGAGAGTAGTAAGGAGGTGTGAGGGGAGCAGTGGTTACCAGGCAGCTTTCAGTGGACCCTGGCAGAGAAGTAGAGAAAATGAAGAGAAAGAGGACAAACCATTGTATTTTGCAGGCCCAGAGAGATGAATGGTTTTGTACAGCTCAGGATCATATGTCTCAGATGTTGTTTACTGCTTCTTCATTTTAGTTGGCCATTAGACTTACTTCAACACTTTTGAAAATGCAGATGCCTGGGCTGTATCTCAGACCAATTTGAATTAGAATTTCTGAAAGTTGGGCACAGTCATTGGTCTTTTTAAAAAACTCCCAGGTGAACCTAATATGCAGCTAAGGTTGAAAACCACTGGCCCTGAATATCTGAGTATGTTTGTGTGCATGCGAGCTTTGTGTACTGCTGGAGGGCATTTTGATTTTAGTCAACCTAAAGGATATCCTTGTGCACTACCGATGGTACTCAGGCCAGTTGTGTGTGTGTGTGTGTGTGTGTGTGTGAGACAGTATATCTAAGCATAGTCAGAGATAGTAAATAAGGAAACACGTCCACTGATATCCAGATTAATCACCATGCCTCCACGTCCCAATCTGGTTGACCGTAGAAACTTTGCCATCTCAGAGTGTTTCCTCCTATGGCCATATCACTCTCAATGCGCCTAATCTCATTAAAGTGCTTCTTCATTATTGCCAGAAGGCCACTGGGGTGCTTCTTTATGAGAGTTCACAAAAAGGTCTGCTCATGGTCCCCTAGTGCACCCTCTTCATTGACTTGCCAGCTGCAGAGGCCTTTGTCTATTATCCCTTTGAATCGGGAATCATCTCAGGCCAGTGAGATGACAAGCATGGAATAGGTCCTTTTTTAATTTTCTTCAGAACTACAGAGAACTGTGGGTTCAGAGAAAATAGAATGCAGATGTCAACATGGAGACTAACTCAGGAGTTCCCTACTAAAGAGCTTCTCTCTCCCTTCAGTCCAAGCCTTTCTCTCCAGTTCTCATTTCTTGTCACAGAATCAACCTCCTCTCGGGATGATTTTATGGAAAGAAGATTCACTCTTATTAGGGGAAAACAAATGCCATACCCTGAGGGCTTCCTGTAAGACTCTAGTGGGACCTAGTAGTCCAACATGAGCCATCTGTGATCTTCAGGCTTAAATAACACACCTCAGGGAGGTAGGACACCAGTAATTCAGGCCACATGAGTGCTTGTGAGTTTGGTGCAGCTCCTTTTCAGTCTCTCCTACATGAAGGTTAAAGTTCCTTCAGTGGTTTACTTTGATATCCCAGCAGCATTAACTCTTAATCATTGGTACCAATTGTCAAATAAATTCTTAAGAGCAAAGACAGAACTTCTACTTCGTGTCTTAAACAACAAAAAATGTATGAAGCAGCAGTTTTCAGACATAGGACACTAGGCAATAAAGGACTTTAGTCCTTAACTGAAGGAAGCAAATGAGATGAGCCCTACTAGTGCTCCAGCTCACAGCCTGAAGAGAACTGCCAGGCTGCAGTGCTGAGTAGGAGAACCCAAAGAAGGCCTAGTAGTCTCACTGACTTGAAGAAACAGATTTAGAGTTCAGGGAAGCCAGTGGCTAGAATATATAGGACAGGTTGCCAGAGAGGGGACAACTGCATAAAGAGAGAGCTCTGAATCTACAGAAGACTTGCCCTCAATCTTTAGCTGAGTCCTGATTAGCTCATGCATGTGAGAAAATGAGTAAGGCCAGAAAAAGAATCTGCAGAAAGAAGCAGGAGGAAAAATCCCTTGAGCTTATAACACTTCCTAGTAGTCAGAATGAAAGGGTCTCCTAACACATGGGGTATGATATAGTTCTTAGATGGGCCATATTAGCCTACACTAAAGGCTGTTTTGGACTTGCCTTAAAAAGCTTAAAAGCAAGTCATACATAGATCAAATCATTTTCTAGTTACCTGAGTTCCAGAACAAATTCAAAAACATTTAAAAGGATATATTACAACAAATGAGTAAACAAATAAGCAACAGACCCCAAAAGGCAAAATTCATAATATCTGGCACTTAACCAAAAATAGCAAAGAAGCAGCTACTGTGACTCATAGGAAGGAGAAAATGCAATCAATAAGACCAGACCCCAAAATGACACAAATGACAAAATTAGTTGAAAAGCACATTAGAACAGATATTATAAACATACCCCATATGCTCAAGAAGGTAAAAGAAAGCATGAGCATGATGAGGAGGAAAAAGATTCAAATCAAAATTGGGAGATGAAAAATATGTTTGAGACAAAAAATACACTGAATGGGATTAGCAGCAGATAATACATCATGATGATGTAGAGTTTATCCCAGGAAAACAAGATTTATTTAACATTGAAAAATAAACTATTACTTCACCATATTGAATTACTAAAAAAGAAAAACCAGATGAATATCAGGAAAAGCATCTGTCAAAATTCGACATCCAATCATGATTTAAAAAATCAGCAAACTAGGAATAGCTGAGAACTTCATCAACTTGATTAAAGGCATCTGTGAAAAACCTACAGCTAACATCATAAGACTGAATTCTTACCTCCTAAGATCAGGAATAAGCAAGGATGTGCACTTTCACAACTTCTATTTAACATTTTTTTCCCCTCGAAGTCCTAGCCATAGCAAAAGACAAGAAAGAGAAATAAAACACACACTAATATAAAAAAATAAAACTATCTCTGTTAAGATAGAACGTTATTGTCTTTGGAGAAAATCTGAATCTATGAAAGGTTACAATACTTTATAAGTGAAGATAGAGCAAAGTTTCAGGGTGTAAGATCAGTATATCAATATCAATTTTATTTCTATGTACTATCAATGAACAACCAGAAAATAAATTAAAACGTATCATTCACTATT
This sequence comes from Eidolon dupreanum, assembly GCA_028627145.1. Classification (NCBI taxonomy): domain Eukaryota; kingdom Metazoa; phylum Chordata; class Mammalia; order Chiroptera; family Pteropodidae; genus Eidolon; species Eidolon dupreanum. The sequence continues at coordinate 59,999,515 of CM053501.1, read as the reverse complement.
TGTTATGGACTGAATGTTTGTGTTCCCTCAAAATTCATATGTTGAAATCCACCCTCCAACATGATGGTATTTAGCAGTAGGGTCTTTGGGAGTGATTTGGTCTTGGGGCAGACGCCCTCATGAGTGAGACTGGTACCCTTATAAGGTAATGAAGGGAATCAGAGCTCGCTCTCTTTCTGCCATTTGAGTATAAAACGAGAATTTGTCTATGGCCATACCACCCTGAACAAACCCAATCTCATCTGATCTCATAAGCTAAGCAGGATTGGGCCTGGTTAGTACTTGGATGGGAGACCACCTTGGAAGATCAGTGCTGTAGGCGTAAAAATAAAAAATAAAAAGATAAAAAAATAAGGGATTGCAAGCTGACAAGGTCCTTGCAATTTGTGAGGTCAACCAAGGGTTGCCTCACTTAAAAATAATAAAATAAAATAAAATAAAAAAGTAAAACGAGAATTCAGCCATCTACAATCAGGACGTTTCCCACCAGAACCCAACCATGTTGGCACCATGATTGTGGACTTACAGCCTCCAGAACTATGAATAATACGTTTCTGTTGTTAAGCCACCCAGTTTATGGTATTTTGTTATAGCAGCCTGAGCTAAGAAAATATTGCATCAAAAAATATGAAATACTTACAGATAAATTAGATGAGTTGTGCAAGACCTGTACACTGAAAACTACAAAACACTGCTGAGAGAAATTAAAGAATTCCTAAACAGAGAGATATGCCATGTTAATGAACTGGATGACTCAATATCATTAAGATGTCAATTCTCCCCCAAAATGACCTAAACATTCAACTCAATCCCAATATAATCTTAGTAAGAATTTTTAAAAGAAATTTACAAGCTGAATCTAAAATCTGCAAGAAATTGAAAGACTTAAAATAGCCAAAATAATTTGGAAAAAGAACCAAGCTAAAAATCATACTCTACTTGATTTTAAGAGTATTTATAAAGTTAAAATAATTAAGACAGTGTGATGTTGGGATAAAGATACACATTAATGTAAATTTGTGTGTGTGTATGTGTGTGTGTGTGTGTGTGTGTGTGTAAATAAAGATACACATCAAAGGAACAGAATAGAGTCCAGAAATACTCACATATAATTAGCCAATCGATGTCTGACAAGGGTGCAAAGGCAATTCCACAAGTTGAGAACCTTTCACAATAATATGAATAATAATAAAAACCAGTAATAATCTTTTCAACAAGTGGTGCTAGACTTGTTGAATAGCCATTGCAAAAATATGAAACTCAACTCATACCTTATACTATTGAATTATAGGGCCAAATGTAAGAGCTAACACCAGAACTTATAAAAAGAAAACATAAGCAGAAATATTAAGTTCCTTTGGGTTAATCCAAAAGACAACCCAAATGTTCATTAATAGATGAAGTATAAACATATGTGGTATATTCATAGAATAGAATGCTACTCAGCAATGAAAAGAAACAAATTGTAGATACACTCATCAAAATTGATGCATCTCAAAATTATTATGCCATATTAAAGACAGCAGACAAAAAGAGTACATAATTTATCAGTCCATTTATATAAACTTCTAGGAAATGCAAACTAACAGTGACAAAATAGACGAGTGGTTGAATGGGGGTGGAAGGGAAGGAGAGATGGATAGGAATTTCAAAGAAGAATGAGGAGACTCTTGAGAGTGATAGAAATCTTTGTTATTTTGATTGTGGCTATGGTTTCACAGGTATATAAATATGTCAAAACTTATTAAATAATATTCTTTAAATATGTGCAGTTAATTGTAAGTCAATTATACAATAAGCTTGTTTTTAAAAGGAACAAAGAATAGTTTGTAGTATAGTGTACTTTAAATCCATAGAGAAATATATCAGTCAGGGCAATTAACACTAGATGTTGTAACCAGAAACTCAATATCTCAGTGGCTTAATACCACAAAATTTTATGTTTAGCTATGCTACAATTTCACATGAACTCGCAGCCAGGCAGTGACTCAGGGACCTTGGGTCCTTCCATCCTGGGGTCCTGCTGACTTCAACATGTGGTCTCCACTCTTACCAGGGATAAAAAGAAAGAGCAGAGATGATCATGACCAGATCTACAAGGAGGTATCTATCTCAACTTTCCACATTCCTTAGGCCAAAACCCAATTACAAGGCAGGGAAGTTGGGAAATATAGTCCTTTCCATGATGGGAAAGAGTAGTGCTTTCATTTATATACCTAGCCAGTCTCTGCCAGAAGAAAAAGACACATCTCTTCTGAGGGTAGCTATGCACACAGGAACACATTACAAAAGAATACTGAGCTTCTGAGCCAAAATACCTTTATTCAGATTCCTTCGCAGTTTTGTCCCAGAATGATGAGAGGGCATTTGCTTTAAATAGCAGAACAGCATATTCCAGGAGTTCTTCTCATGAAGGTTTAGTTTCCACACCAATGGGGAATACAAGTCTCTAATTCCTAGGAGACAGAAAATTGGTTTTAAAATCACTCCCATAGCCTTCCCTACTCCTTTTCCACATTTACCCCCAACATTTCTAAACTTTCAAAGTCTAGTTTAAGCAAAGGCATGCAGCTTGTGCTCTACACCATCTGCAACTGCACCAACAGCACAAGGAGAAGCTGAACCCAGCATGAAGGTACAGAGCCACCGAGAAAATTTGCTCAGGGTCTTCGATGCTACGCAGCAGGAAAAAGGGATTCTTTGCGTAAACAGTCAGATAGCCTTGCTGTATGACCATTTTGATAGGCAGTGACATTGAAAAGATGTGAATTCAAGGACATATAACTAGATGTGAGACCTTGATAAGGCCACTCCCTCTTTTTTGGAATGCTTTCTTAACTAAGCTTCTAGGACACCACACTTTCCAGACCCTACCTGCCTCCCTGCTTCTTCACGGTCTCATCTGCTGTCCTCCTTCTCTTCCTAACCTCTGAATAGTATTTGGCCTCAGGGCCCCTTCTTGGACCAGCTTCTCAGGTAAAAGCTAGGGATTTTGAAAACCTATAGATTAGGTCCTACACACCTGGAATCAGTTCCCTGCCCCCACCTCCCAACCTTAATAGCTTTGGACAACTCAGGTAAAATTTCCCTTTCCTTCCTTACTCCTTCCCTCTCCCTTCCTTTTTTTTTGGTCAAATTATCTAGATAATGTCTCCTTCTACAAGTAGTAATTAGTGTTTCTAGATATGGCAATTAGTTGCTAACTTTTTTTCCTCTTAACTTGCCTAGCAAAAGATGAAGAGGGTACTTTCACTGTTATCAGTGAAAAATGCTTTGTTGTCCTAGAAAATCAGCTTAAACTGACCTTCTTGGGAAGGGGTCCATGAAATACAAGAGGGGAAAACAATGAATTCACAGAAGAGCTTGTTCCCACCCACTTGGAACAGAGTCCCTTTTACCAACCTGTTTGATCAGCTGGGGAAAAAGCATCCTCATTTACATAACCTTCTGGCCCTTTGTGTTTCAAGATGGCACCATTCCAGGAATGCAGTTTCTGTATGAATGAAGGAGGCTAAAGGCCCACAAATGCCCATCTAGGGTATAGCTTCCCTAGATTGTCCAAGATTTCTGGTTGTTTCCATCTCTTACAATCAGTGTGGAAAGAACTAATATTTGTAAATGCATATACCCTCTTTAACAATTCAATGGCCAAATATTAATTTAGGAAATAGCTGTGCATCATTTGTGTGCCTACTACATATAAACTCTCCTACTGGATGCTGCAGGGGTTAGGGAGACAGCCCTGCCTTGGAGAAGTAGCACCTAAACATTAAACCCTGCTCCTAATAGACTGAGCACACCAGGAGGAGACGTGGTCTTTTCTCTGTATTTTTTATATCACCTAAATATCATGTTGAGGACATAAACAGATGATCAATAAATAGTTCTCACAATGAATTTCTATAATTAAAACCCACAATTATCACCAGCCAAATTTGGGAGGAAATCAGAGCTACCTTATATCACTCACTGTCAGGGATATATGATGTCAGGGATCATATGATGGCCACAATACCTTACACGGTAGGGAGTGATGACAAATAAGAGGCTGAGAAGAATACTTACCATGATTTAAATCAAAAGGACATTTAAATAGACAGAAAAAATGAATCAGCGCTGAATTTAGCCTTATTGGAGAAAAGAATGTTTCACATCTGAAAAAACAAAAGTGGTTAGATGGTCTGAATACTCATTGCAAAATTGTTTTTGTACTGAATTCACACTCTTAATGGTTTCCTCTCAAAACTGGAGCTCATCAACTACGCAGGTATCAACTAGCTTACCATTCTCAGAACTCAGACTGGACCACAGAGAAGGAAATAAAAGGTCTCCTGAGGCAACTGCCATCTCCTCTGCATCTAGAATCTGGCTCAAAAGCTTGTCTACATTTGCTTATGTCTTTATACTTGCATTGCCTCTAAAGAACAATTTGGCTGTGTCAAATCCAGGTAAGCACAGCACTATCTCTTAGACATTAAAAATATGTAAAGAGAAATGACCACTATTCTCACACTAATTTCAAATGGCAGATTTCCTTATTACACTGTTTTTAATAGTGAAAGTTTTTTTTTTTTTTTTTTTTTTTAGGTAAAATGGAAAAAACACTCAACTGCTCAGTGAGGCAGAGTTAAAATATTCTGCAAAAACAGCACTTACGAAACAGGCAGAACCCCTGGGCAACCAATTTATGAACATACAACTAGTGGTACAAGACAGGTGTATTGTCACAGATTCATGGCCCAGAAAAGGATTTTATTATTTCTTTATTTTTAACAATAAACACTTTATGGCAAACCATTTTTATAAGCAACTAGGGGGAATAAAAAAATGTAGATAGCAGAATCAAATACTGGTATTCCCTGGGGCTTTCACTAGCTTTCTGTCACAGCTGCTGGGCACATCATTCCTCTTCCACTTACATTTTATAGTAAGGGTCTTGGTTTCCTGGTGTACCTTCAAGATTTGTTAATCAAATGAATTCCAGTCCTAGCAAGGATATCTAGTGAACCTATGACAGCATGGCCTCTGGGGATAGATTCTGCCAGAGGCAGCAAGTCTCATTTGTTTGGACATTTTTTCCTGGTTGGAAACTCCATGCTTAAAATTTTGCTTCTTTTATCTTAATTCTAAGAAATCACTGTTGGTTGATGAGGGGGTGCACAATTTGGCACCTCAAAATATGCCCTTTTAGGATATTGATTATTTTAAGCTCATTATTTTCAAGAAACAAAAGACTCAGGAAGAACTTTTGACCATCTCCCTAACTGTCTAAGAGAATTTAGACTGAGGACCTGCTTCAGGAAGGGAGCTATTATTATAGATAACTTGTAATATTAACCAAGTGTGATAGGGAAGAACCTAGCAAAGCCCCTTTGATCAACTTTCTGTGTCCCATTGTTTCAAGATGGCCCAACAAACATTTGTTTACTAAACATTAACTCTTTTCATCTCCCCGTGAATTGCTGTCCTGCGTTTTTGAAGTTCCAAACAGCCCCCTGCCCTCCTTTCCTTAGCTCAAGATGGCAAATAAGCCTTAACTGTTCGATTTTCCTTGGTCCCATTTTCTTGTGGAACCCCCATATATACATACTTAATAAATTGGGTTATTTTCTCCCATTAATCTGTCTCATGCCAATTTGACTATTAGACCAGCCAAAAGAAGGGTAGAAGGGTAGAAGGAAAAATTTTTGTTTCCCTACAGGACCAAGAACATCTGATACTTTCCTGGGGGGGTCATACTCATTAATCTTCACCCTCATTTTAAATACAGTACAAGTTCACAGGGAAAAGTCAAGGTTGCTCTATGCGAAACCACCTTGTGACTCTAGCCACTGCAATGGATACACATTCATGGATGAGTATGAGTGCATGGATGTGACAGGTGAGTGTTGTATGTGTGAGTTTGTGAAAGTGTATACATTTGCATGAATGTGTATTTTTGTGTTTGTTATGCTTGTGTGTATTTGTATTTTTGAATGAATGTGTTTGTGCATCTGTATGTTCATGTACGTGTTTACGGTTTATTTGCCTGTGTGTGTGTATGACTGAGAAAAATATGTTGTGTATGAGTGTGTAATTGTGTGTCAGTTGTATGAGTGTGTATATGAATGTGTTGAGTATAAATCTGTGCATGTGTCTGTTGTGTGTTTGGGTGAGTGTGTGTGAGTGTGGCTTGTGTGCATAAACGTGTGTTTGGGTTAGTGTATCAGTGTGTGTAGTTGCCTGTGTGTGTATTTGCATATGGAATTGTATTTTGCATGAAGGAGTACATATTGCGGGTGTATTTGTATATAAGTAATTTTCTGTGTGTTTAACTATTTCGTCGTGTGTATTTGAATGTATTTGTGCGTGTGAGTGTGTTTGCGTATTCTTTTTTGTATGAGTATGTAATTGTGCAGATACGAGCATTTGTGTTGTGACTGCGTGTTGTGTGAGTTTGAATCTGTGTGGATGTGAGCATATATATTTGTGTGTGTGCGAGCGTGCGTGGGAGCGGGTGTGTTGTAGCCGCGCACCGCCGCCTCCCCACGATCCGGCCCGTCGGCGCGGGAGCAGAGGCAGGGCCGGCCGGCTGGCCCCGGCGGGCGAGGGAGGGACCCCTGCCGGGGTGAGCCGTTTGCGCCACCGTCGCCGCCGCCGCCGCGCCGATTTTGCCCTTTAAATCGGTCTCCAAGCCGATTACAGCTGATCTCCCACGTGACGTTTTACCTTCTGTCTCCCGGAGCGAGTTGCCCGAGGACAGTCCTCCTCAGGCAGCCGCGCGTCGCGCCAGACCGCCGCCCGAGCTCCGGCACCCGCAACTTTGGGCGAAGCAGCAGGCGGCTCGGGCGCCCTCAACGGGGCGACTCTCCACGTGGGCTTCTGGGGCTCCGGGGGGTTCGCTCGGCCAGGAGGGCGGCGGTGGGGACGGAGAAGGTGTCCTGGCCATAGTCGGGCGCCCCTCGGACCCGCGCGGCGCCGCACCCCGGAGGCCGGCGGGGGTGCCCTGTGCGCAGCGTCAGGATAGGGGGCGCCATTCGCCAGCCGGGACCCGAGCGGGCGCGTCCCGCGGGGAGCCGGGTAGGAGATGGCTGCGAGTCAGGGGTGAGCCCCCCGCGCCCGCACCATGCAGAAGAGCGTGCGCTACAACGAGGGGCACGCCCTGTACCTGGCCTTACTGGCCCGCAAGGAGGGCACCAAGCGCGGCTTCCTGAGCAAGAAGGCAGCCGAGGCGAGCCGCTGGCATGAGAAGTGGTTCGCCCTCTACCAGAATGTGCTCTTCTACTTCGAGGGCGAGCAAAGCGGCCGCCCGGCGGGCATGTACCTCCTGGAGGGCTGCAGCTGCGAGCGGGCGCCCGCGCCGCCCAGGGCCATTGTCGGGCCAGGAGGCGCCCGGGACGCGCTGGACAAGCAGGTACCACGCGCCCTTCTTCCCGGGTCTTCCTGCCTTCGGCCGCAGCACTTCCTAATTCTTCAACCCCAGAGATCTAGAGCTCGTCTACGCGGGGTCCATACTAGAGATCCGAGGTTCTTGTGCGGCGTCAGTGGCAGGACGTCTCCACGCGCCTCCCCAGTTCCATCCCCTTTCTCCCCATCTCCGTGTAATCGCTGGATAGAGGGGCTCGGCTTTCTTTCTTTCGGGACCCTGACAGCGATCAGGTCTTTCTAACCATCTTGTTTCTCTAGAGCTTGTTCGGAAGGATTTAGTGTGGTGACGGGTGTTGACACCTGTTGGATTTAGATCGGCGAGACGGAACTAACTTATATGGGAAAGTTTGGTTTCTCCCTCATCCGGCTAGTGCGTTCGGGTTCTTTGCCTGCAGATGTTTGATCGCTGGTTGTGCAGGACACAAGCGGGGCCCTCAGGACGGACAGGCAGTTTCTGTTGGCCATTTTCAATCTGTCTGTGGTTTATGTCAGCTTACCTTGCAAACATTTGACCTGCTGGGCTAATTACGAGGGGAAGTGTGCATCCATTTCCCTCAGGCTTAATATTTGGTAGCTACATTCTTGCTATGTTTAAACATGGGATATTTAAAAAGACCGCCTCTGTGTACTTTTAAATGAATGCTTTGAAAACGAATGTGACCTCTTTATTCTAGGTCATAATTTTATTTGTTTTGCCATATACATACTCAAAGAGGAAAAAAAACCTCTCTAGATTTAGTAACTCCTGCACCCCATTACTGCAAATGTGAAATTTGTGTGTGTTTTTTTTTCAATCACCATTTAGTTATTAAAGTTAAAGCAGACCAGTTTTATGCTCCCAAATGTTCCCAGTTCACTACTAGACTTCTACCTTGAAAAAAAAGAGGCCGATTGTCTTTGCTGTTGCATAAAAATATTTAGCAGCTGAATTTTCCGTGCAAGTCAGACCAAACAGCTTATACTGCAAACCACGTAATGTAGCTGTGGGAGGTGCTAACGATGGAATGATGAATAAGTTGCCTACCTAACCCCGTGGGGCTCATAAAACAATGTGTAAAATTAAGAGAAGTTAAAACTAGATTGACCAGAAATTTGATTTTTTTTTCACTTTGGTTTCACTATAAATCATTAACAGACTTAACTAATTAAAGTTGTTATAACACTTATATAAATCTGAAATTTTAAAAATATGTCCTTTGATTTTAAGGGCATGTTAAGGGTCATTGGAAAACTGATTTCCAGTTTTGTAGGTATTATAGATACCAGAAAATTTTAAGTTATGAATTTTAGAAGTTAAATTGTGAGTAGAAGGTTTTTTTTTCTTTCAGGTTCTGTTTTTTTCTCCAAGGCCCCACAAAAGCCAAAACTAAAAGGCTTTTAAGTGTTGTTGTGTCTAATATACAGTAGGATACTTTAAATTACTCTGAATAGAGATCATTAACTTAATTCCAAATTATCTTTTCTCTTTGTATTTATACTGGTATCAGGAGATAATCACTTTTTTTTTTTTTTTTTTTGAGCTGGAGGTGAGCAGTTCGTATCTGTTGCAACTTGTGTGGTTGTCTATCAGTTAATATATAAAAACTAACATTTTTCTACTTGCAAAATATCTGAACTCTCATCTTCAGGACAATTTTCGTCACACCACACTTTCATAAAGAATTGTAATCTCCAGATAGTTTGCTTTCATGCCATTTTCTAATGGAAGTCCAAAGAGGCCATCTTATGAACAAATTTCTGTTTATCATGCAAATTGTGAGTCTTTCTCAATCATTTTATACATCTTTAAGAAATTAGAAATTAGAATCTTGACATTTGTAGAAAGACTGAAATGTAGAGAACAAGCCTTCCAAACGGATTAGGAGTCAGATTGGGATATCTCAGATTTTGTCTTCTGTGATTTGGGTTAGTTTAACAGATTGATGCTTTACTCCGGCACTTCCTGTCTGGGTGTGTTTGAAGAATTAAGTCGAAATTGTAAAGATAAGAAACAAGAAGAAACAATTTTACCTTAAAGTTTATGCATTTGGTTTTCTTTCAGTTAATTTGTGTCACTAATGTGCTCACATCATCTCAAGCACCTAACTTGCTGGACCTGTGAGACTGATGAGGTGGAGGGTGAATGTGAGGCACTGAGCAGGGACCATCTCAATATCCTCTTCTCCAAGTATACCTCTGGAGCTTTCCACATACATATCTCTACCAATCCCATAAACATAGTTGAAAGTTAGGATTGGAAACAGGACTTAGGGAAGCAGTGTGGGTTTCTTCCACTAGGTTTCTGTGTGAGTTCTTTAGGCAAATCTCTTAATGTTTCCCTTTTTTTTTTTTTTCTCTCTGTTAATGAAATCTGTTTCTTAATATGTAAAAATTAAGGGTTTGGCTAAGAAGATGTCTAAGTTGACTTCCAATAATGGCATCTAAAGGCTTAAAGATTACCGGTCTGTAATAAATACTGCATCTGAGAAGCTAAGGACAAGCATGTGATTGATGTGGACATTCTGATAAACCAGTTAGGTCAACAGATGTGCAAACCTATAGTAACAACATTGCCTGAGTGCATCAGACAATCATTCATATTGGAGAGAGACATATTATAATGTTTACAGTTACTTCAGTTGATGTAATTCTTGCTATAAAATGTCTCTAATAATTCTTGCTATAAAATGTCTCTAATTATTCTTGCCAGTTTAAATTCTACTACTTTAAATAATTTTTAAACTCTAATTAATTGTTTTTAGTGTTATACGAAGAAAACACTCATTGATTTCATCTAAATAATTCAAACATTAAATTTTTTTAACCACTTTGTTTTGAACTGTTTCCAGTTAAGAAAAAAAGAAAGATGTTTTGCAGTTTCCAAATGTGCCTAGGTTGAAGGAATATTCATTTGCATTGTTCAATTTTTTTAGTAGTGTCCCAAGATTTCACTTTGGTAGGTCCTCGAGAGACTTCAAGGTTCTCATCAACTTGTGGCTACTTCTCAGGGATAGTAATGATGATATAATCAAAATGAGTTTCATTAAAAAATTTTAAGTGATGCTCCCTTTCTCAAAAAGTGTGTGTTGTTGGTACTTCTTTCAAGGAAAGCTACATTTATGGAAAATGAAAAACTTACCTATCATTTCAGGAGAAGGTGTTTGAGAATGAAGAGAATTTGTATTTGGTAAATACCTTCTATGTGCCAGGCTTGGTGTTTCACTCCATTATCTCATCTAATTTGAACCTCACTTCAACTCTTATAGATGAGTAATCTTTTTTTTTATTTTTACCTGTGCTAACACTGAGGCTCAAAGAGTTCTCATGAGATGATCAAAGTCCTATTCAGGTATGAAAACAGTAATCTTGAAGAGTACCTTACTAAGGAGACCATTTAAATCCACTGAGCTTCAAGAAATTTCCAATCTGGGTGGGATGGGGTTTGGGGTTGTAAATGAATCACTGTTTTGTTTATTCTCATTTTTCCTTTAAAAATTGTTTAAAGTGCAGTTGCGATTGTTGAGAAATACGATTGCAGATCATTACATTCTCAAAGAAAAATGGGATTTATGCTTAAACAAACAATTTTACATGGCACTCATTTACTTCAGTAGGGGATCTTTAAAAATATTTGCCCTTAGGGTGACAGTACACATCTCAGTCAGTCTGGTCTGTTTAAGTGGCTGTATCTGTCTTGCCTGCTAGCAGGAGAGACATATAGGAATACAGCCATCTTTATTCTTATTTTTCTGGTAATGTTAAGTGTACTATTCAGCCTGATATCAGTTGTTTTTTGGGGGGAAAGTATCTCCTTAGTTCTGGAGATTTAAAGTAGTAGATACTTGTCATATTTGTGCTGAATTAAATATGTTGATTTAATTTTAAAAGGATTAAAGTTTATGTGATTTTCTCTGTCAATTCATCACTAGCCAGTCATTTTAGCCTCCCTAAGTTGACCTCAAGCAGGGGATTTTAATCATTTTATCGAATTAGGCAGAGCTACATGTAAGCCCTGAAATATTTGTAGAGGGTGGGGAGTGTAGATGGTGGTTTTTCATTCAAGTTCATGTTGTTCAATTGATGTATAAGAACCAGCTCAATATTTTCTTTTCAACCATTGCTTATTGAACACAAATCAAGGGAAAGTGAATAAATATATTTACTAAATCTTATAAATAAAAAGTTTTAAAATATCATTTAGGGAAGAGAAATGATTCATTACTCAAACTTTGTAATCATTCTTCCACTTAAACTTAAATAAAGAAAAATGACTTATGGATTAGCAAAATTTAGTTATTTGAATTTTTCTACAGTAAGCCTTACTATTTATATTATTGTATTTACCATTAAGAATTTAATATAGAAAAGTCCATCTTTGATGTGACAGATGTACATAAAAATGTATTTTTATTTTGACAAGTATTTTTCCGTGGGTTTTAGTATGTGAGAGCTAAATGTTGGAAAATATTTGTAGTGTGATAACAGAATTTTTTTCTTCTTTGGAGAATTAAAAAATGAGATATATTCCTTTTAGTGGATGATGATGAATCCTAAAGCAAATGTGATAACCAAGTGTTTCTGGTTTTAGCAAGCAAATATTAATAGTTTGTTAAAACAGTTGTTGATATTGCAGTTTCTATAATGCAGATTATATTTTAAAGGTGATTTTGTACATATTTTAAATAAATATGCATTCTACAGTCAATATAATTTTTAATTTTGTGGAATTCAAAATCTTAGTCTTTAAGATTATTTTTTAATTAAATAAGCCAGATTGATAAAATGGATTTCTTCAGGTCTTAAGTCCCAATTTTCAAATTTTAGAGTAGCTTTGTGTTTTTATGCCTGTTCATTTGTCCTATAAGAAAGAGATATGTGTATATGTGTGTGTTTGTTCTGTTTTCTTCTATAATTAAATATTAAATATTTGTCATGCAGTTATATATCTTGGAGTTTGCAGATTTTTATTTGTATTATTAGCATTTTAAGACATGAGCTGTAAATCCAATCTGTCTACAATTTGGGTAGCTTTAGTTTTCAAGACTAAGGACCTGTAATGTTTCCATTAAATTAATCACAGTATAAATTTCTTTCTGAAGTTAGTTTCCCTCAATTTAAGACTGTAGATAGCAAAATCTTAGTTACTATTTAAATGAAGCTCGAAATGATGTTAGGTATCAATGTAGCACATGGTAAATGTTTTTTATATATATATAACATTTGACCATTATTCTAAAAATTAACCATTATTCCAAAATTATTCATTATTTTTCAATTGGTATAATTTTCAAATATTGCCAGACTGATAAGTTATATATTTTGCTCCACCAAACGGTATATTTTAATATTTTTGCCCAAGGAATTCAAATATAATTGTGTGTATATTTAACAAAAAAATATTAACAGGTTTTTCTTTTTCTTTTTTTTATTTGAGAAAACATTGGTACTAGTAGGTGGAATGGAAATGTGGAAAGCACATGTTCTCACAGTTTTCCTTTTTACTGGTACTTGAAAATGTATGATTTAGTGAAAAATAATGATTTGAATTATTTTTTCTAAACCTCCTCACAGTGAACTCAAAATGCCCCAAATATACTTTTAGGGAGAAGGCAGGCATAAAACCAAACGAGTTTGAGTTGATCGTGTTTATTTAAATAATATTTCTTTTCTTTTCCAACTGTAAAGAAAGAAATGAGAAAATTGGGGAAATCTGTATAAGCATAACTTACAACATCAGAGTAGAGTAAGTTAATGAAAGTTAGCATTCTCATAAGATTTGAGAAGATACAAATAAAATGAGGGTAGCAAAAAGCTCTGCTTAAAAATAAAAAGTATTGATCCTTAAGTGCTTTGTTTTTTTAAATGCAGGCCACAATGTCTTTTATTATCTCTTTCCATAATTACCAATGTGACATTGCAGAGACCTGTGATGATGGAAACAGCAGGGATCTGAGGGACTCTGGTTACTGGTACTTTGCATTCTTTTTGGGTTCCTGAAATATTTTATTTTGTCATTGTCTGACTTAATTTAGGCAATGCCTGATTCACTTCCCGAATGTATTTATGAGCCCATGCTATTTGTGTGACTAATTTAAACACTGGGGTTAGTGCTGTCAAATAGATGGACGATTGGAAAGTAGAAGGTTTCCTGGAGTTAGCAATGTGGGAATGGGGAGGTGGCAACCTGGCCTAAGGCTCATTATGTGACATCATATCTCATTACAGAAGTCATGATGAGATAATGTCAGTGATGCATAGGAATAGGAGGCTGCTTATAGCCAATACAAATTTCCTGTCTTTTAACTTTAAGAATGTCAGTTTCTAGGTCAGATGGTGGTATTGTGTATGGTTCAGTTCAGGAGTTAAACTGCAGGGGTTTCAGTACTGACTCAGCTACTTACCAGATATATGATTTTGAGCAATTTCTCTTTCTAAGTCTGGACCCTTGTCTGTAAGATAGGGATCATGATAGTACCTACATCACTGGGTTGTTTCTAGGCTCATAGACAATAGCCCACGCCAAGCCCTTAACATAGGGCCTGACAATGAGTAGTCAGCACATTTGTCAGTTGGTGTTTTTATTGGCTCCTTTCTAATATAATTCTTCTTTGTCTTTTTTCTTTTTGTTTTACTTATTAGGGTCACCTAGGAAGTATTTTCCTTCTTTCTTCTTTAAAAATACTTTTAATTTCACACACAAAACAGAATAGTTCAGGGAGTGCCAATATACCCATCACCCAGCTTCAGCAATCAACTGCTTTCTTATTATCTCTGTTTACCTCCACATTTTTTTTTTTAAGATTATTTAAAGGCGAGTACCAGATATTGTATTGTCTTACTCATAAATAAGAAGATATTTCTTTCTTGATTTAGCCCTTGTTTGGCACTGAAGATTGTATAAGATATAGCTCTGAAAAGAATAATCTTGGAAAGAGTTTGTAATGTGTTTGTGTTTTAATGTGTATTATTATAATAGTTGTATCCTTTTTGTTTCTTTGACATTATTATAAAGGAAAAAAGGTAAGACAGTATTTGTGAAGATGTAAAGGTGGTGGAATTTACTTTTAAATAAGTTCTGGCGTATTAAATCCTAAAGAAAAGAAATATGAAATCAGTTGTTTAACTATGATTATGGTGCAAAAGTATTTTCATGTGTCCTCACTTCAGGGATGTGATCAGTGTTTCTCTTACTAAGGGATCTTTTTTTCTTTATTGAAGTCCATTTATCAAACTGTCTCAGCTGTGCAGCTGGAAGAGTCTTGTTTAGAGTCAAGAATAAGGGCTTCCCACTCCAATGCCATTAATGGTTCTTCTAACTCGGGATTTTCCATAGTTTTGCAACAGTGAGAATGTCATCCATAAAACAATGTTTCATCTATTATTCAAAATCAATTTTGAGATGCCACAATTAGTTACTTTAAGGCAACTACTAAGGTTTCATGAATCAAATTCATAGTTTGTTTTTTCTAGTGTCGCTGAACTTTTCTTGGGTTAGTTTGTTTCTGTCATAGGACTATTCACTTTAGCCCTTTTGGTTGCAAGGAGAGATATAAACTCAGTTGTCCTGAATAATGGTCACCTCTGTGTGTGGTGGGGGAACAGTGGGAATATTGTAAGGCAATATAAAGGCGAGTCTCCCTCCACCTTTATTGTCGCCTAGCTATTCTTTGGATATTGATACAGGCTTACCTGTTTTTCAGCGTGTTTATGCCTTTTTGGTTCCTCACTGCTACTATTTTCTCATAGTTTATGCTTCCCTTAACTTCAGGCTGCCATGCCCCTCATGGTACTGACACAATTTGTCATGGCCCCTTTCTTTCTGCTCTTTTGGGTTTCAGTTCTCATTGCACCATGTTTTATTCAGGCTCGTAGTCTTGTGAAAGAATCTGATTGGCTCAGTTCACATTGTTGGGCTAGACAATACTACTGGTCTCTGACCAGCCCATGGATTGGCTGTCAGGCAGCAGGAGCCATGGTGAGGGAGTTTCATGGTGGGTGTGATAGACATTAATACTGGCGAGTCTAGTGTGTTCATCAAGCTAGTTAATATTATCTTCACCAAATACTAATTGTAAGCCACATTCTCTTCCTTCAGTAGTAGTTTTATACCCTCACTTTATTAACAAGATCTTTCCAATAATGTCATTCTTTCTGGTCCTGATTGGCCTCCTGTATTGTTTAGGGTTCATGGTCATATTTTTCCTTACTTTTGAATATTATAATATTCAAATATTATTTGAACATTGTTCTTTTAACAACAAATTAAATATAAACCTATTTTCAAAGCATAGCATATATACAGAAAAGTACACAAATCATGAGTACACCACTTGATGAGTTTTCACTAAGTAAATATATTTTCGTAAGCAGCACCCAGCTCAAGCAATTGGTGTGATTAGCTGTCTAGAAACTAACCTCATGTCTATTCCTCTTCACTGCTCCTAACCATAGCTAGCCACCAACCAAACTTCTAACATTAGGATTTGCTTTGGTTTGCTTTTGGACTTCATCATGGACTTATGCAGTAAGTGCTCTTTTGTGTCAGATTTCTTTCCCTTGACATCATATTTTTGCAATTCATCCATGTTGTTGGGTATGGTGTTTCATTCCCTTTCATTTTTTTCTCTGTAGTATTTCCCTGGATGAGTTTACAACAATTACCTTATCCATTGTTTATCTATCCTTGATGGACATTTGGATTGTTTCTAATTTGAGGCTATTACACATAATATGGCTATGGAAATTCTTGTACAAATCTTTTGTGAATATATGTGTATGTGTTCCTATTGGGTATATAACCGGAAATAAAATTGTTGGTTCATAATACATACATATATGCAACTTCAATAATTACTGCTAAACAGTTTTCCAAAGTAGTCATATCAATTTGTGTTCCCATCAGTAGTGCATAAGAACTCCGTTTGCTATATGTTCTTGCCAATACTTGGTATTATCAACATTTTTAGTTTTAAGCATTCTAATGGCTGTGTAGTAGTATCTTCTTTCGATTTTCATTTTTATTTCTCTGATAATGACGTCGATAACCTTTTCAAGCATGTATTGTCCATTTGACTGTTCCCTGTTTCAAATTGCTAGTTCAAACTTTTGCCCATTTATTGAGTTGTCTTACTGATCTATAAGAGTTTAAAAATATTAAGTTAAACTATATGAATTGCCATTTTTGTACATAAAAAATTATTGAATATCAGAATTTCATATTGTTCATCCTAATATATGTGAAGACATGAATCCTTGTCAGTTAGTTATATGTAATGCAAATATGTTTTCCTACTCTGGCTTTTCTTTCCACTCTCTTGAAGATATCTTTTAATAAAGAGAAGTTTAAAACTTTAGTGTAGTGTAAGCTGTCTTTTTCTTTCTGGCAAATGTTTGCCCATGAAGTGAATGGGGATGGGGACAACATGGAGAGCTGCTTCTCATGGAAGGTGCAGGAGCTGGGGTGCTCCCCTGCTGCCCTGTGGTCAGAGCAATCAAGTGGATCACAAAAGATGCATCCATAAGTAAAACAGAGTATGCTTGCAGCTGTCTTGGATTGCCACATGAGGATGTTTTCCCTTTAAAGGAAGGTACTGGGCGCACTTCTGAAAGACAAAAAATCATTATGTTCTTTTCTTCCTCATACCTTCTGGAGTCTGAGATTTTCCCTCCACAGATGCTGGGTTGTTGCACTTCCTCTAGAAAAACATACATATCTATTTATCAGTAGACTCGTACAAGAATTTTTATAGCTGCATTATCCACAAAATCTGGGTGTTCCCTTCCAGTAGCTCAAGCTTTGCTTTTTTTCCCCCTCCCAATCATCCCGATTCACACCTATATCTCTCATCTGGAAGAGTCAGATGCAAGAGGGGCAAGGGCACTTTCATAAAACTTAGCCAGAATTAAGTTTGAATATTTGACACATCCTTTTAGCTATGCTGCTGCCTGTAGGGTGTGCCAACCAGATTGGCCTGGAGGTGCTGTTAGAGAGAAAAATGCGTCATACCTAGCAATGGGCGAGACAGAGGCCTCAGTTTCTAAATATGGCTATGTAATGCCCTGTAACCCTCCCCCACTGTGTCCTGATTATCACCCAGGAAGTGGTCAGGAAAGGATGACCCCTTTCTCAGGATCCTGCATTCGGTAACCAAACTGCCTTACTAAACTGTATGGACCAGATGGGAATAACGAAGAGAGAGTTGGATAGTTAGTCCATTGTTGAATTCGCAGATTACTTTCAAGGACCACACTGGTGTGGCTGGAAACAGCTAACCAGAAACTTGGAAGAGTGTAGACAGTGCTGAGCAGCACTGATAACCCTGAGAGGGATTTAAAGGTTTGACATAGCCAATCTGCCAGGAGCGGGATAGGGTAGCACCCCTTGTGATGTGGCTTCTCTCATAGTGAGACAAACAGGTCAACTTTTGGCAGGAATTACAAGTCTTCCCTGCTGTGGTAGCCTCTGCATTAGAAACAGAGGTAGGCTCAATCAGCAGTTTGGTTTCAGTCAGTCCTGGCAGAAAATGCCCTCTTCTCATGGGCATCCACATGAATGTTCCAGACTTCAGTCAGCAGCCATGGTTGGTCCCCAAGTTCATGTTTCCAGAGAAGGGCTTTTTAATGTGCCAGTCTATAGTTTTCCAAGATCAAACAACTGTGCCATGGGCAACAGCCCCTAAGTCTCAGTTCTGCCTCCTGAGTGGAGCAATGACATCTGCTTTTGCTTCTGCTTAGCCGACACCAAGGCTGAATAGCCACAGCACCCCAGTGTATATCACTGGGTTTTTGCTGAGCCCAACTGCCAGCGAACTGGGCCTAGATATCTAGGGAGTCTCTGTGACTTGAAAGCCCTGTCAACTTGGTGGCTTTGCTTCAGGTAGCTGAGCAAATAAAAATCCCCCAGAGGGATGCTTACTACTTTTTTTTTTAAATGTAAAGCTGAAATGCTGCTGGGGCCAGACCAGCGACGTTCTTGAATACACACACACACACACACACACACACACACACACACACACACATATTTCCATTTGATAAGCAAAGTTTGGCCCATTCCACCTTGTTAGTTCTTTAGTCTGAGTTGATTCACCCTAAAATGGGAATTTCTGGCTGGAGAGTTATAAGACCTCTATGGGTCAGTTTCTACAGGGACTCAACAGTAAGCTATAGTTGCCTGTATGCCTTGTAATTTTGTTTGAACACAGAACATTGTGTATAATTTGAGGCTCTGTATGCTGTTTTTTCCTTCAGAATTTACTTTGCTTTCTTGTAGGCATTAGGGTAGGGTTATATTATATTAATCCATTCTGGGATTGAGCTGGCAAAAGCTAGGTTTCAGAATTTGTGAGAATTAGTCTATTTCCAATTTGCTCTAATTTCTAGAGTACCATTTTTCCAGGGTTTCATTTGGAATTCTGGGTGTTTACCAATTCCCATACCCCTTGGTCTCCTCCCAGCTCCAAAAGACTGCTAAAAACTCAATGCTAGTGAGTAAAATAACTCAACACACAGCCTCTTAGTTGCTGCTTTCTGCTTGGCCTCTGAGCCTCTTGGCTTTCTTTCTATCATTTAGAAATTGGCAAATTCCTTGAGAGTAACAGCTTCCAGGACTGTCAAAACTCACTAGTTTACTTCCCTACTGTAAGTTGTCTTTACTTCTTAGGTCCTATCTTGTTAGCTCACTGATACTTGCAGCGAAATGGATTATTTTCTTGTATATTGCGTCCAGCTTTTCTAATTGTTCTTAGTGTGAGCATGGTGGGGTTGGGGATTGAGGGTGGGGTGCAGCGAAGGTCCATCATAAGCTACTTGGTTATTATCACTTAGCAACGAATTTTAATAATAAGTCTAAAAATGAGTGACACTTCTTTCAAACAGTAGAAGGGTTATGTTTTGTTTTTTTTTTTATGAAAATTGATCCGTTAATTACTTTTAACTCAGTAGTGATAAAATACTAATGTCCCATCACAACTAATTCTTATTTTATCATTTTAATTCTGAACATCTTTAAATATGGTGGTTTTGAACAAAATAAAACAAAAATATTATTTTGTAGTCATAAGATTTTTGCATATGTTTATCTTTATCCCACTACTGAGTGATGAGTTATATTTTGAGGGTACTAAAGTGTAAGTTCCAGTTTATTCCTTATGCAGTGAATTTAGTTTAAACTTTCCTTTCAGATAGTTCTCTCATATCTGATCTCTGTCTGTCTGTCTGTCTGTCTATATCTATTTATCTATCTATCCATCTCTCATCTTAGTTGATAAGCATTTAATTTAAAGCAATCATCTTTCACCAGGCATAAGTCAGCCCTTTCTTCTTAGAAAGCAAAACAAAATAAAATGAGACTATTCCACTTAGGATACAAACTTGTTAGGTTTTTATGAACATAGTTTTGTATTATATAATTGTAAGATCTACTGTTGATTGAGTGCTAATTTAGGGTTAAAGAGCCAAGCACTTTACATATATTATTATCTCATTTAATCCTCATGCCACCCTGAGATGGCAGTGTCCTCTTTGTTTTGCAGAAAAGGATATGGAAGCTTAGAGTGCTTTAATAATTAACTTAGGACAAATCTTTAGTAAGTGACAAACTTTGTTAATGGAGCCTAGTTTAGTAACAGCATTTGTTGAGCTTGACCCTTTCCTTACCTAGGAGCTAGAAATTTATAACCAAGAGGGAAAAGCTTTTTTTGTCTTCAGTATCATTCTTCTCCATCTTGGAACATTTGCCGTTTGAGTGGAAAACTTCTCAGTATGATCTGTCCGTCTTCATAAAGCCCATAAGAAAAGTTTTTGTTTCTACCCTGGATTCATGAAAGTAAGTCAACAAAGCAACGCTATGGGCTGATATTTATGTAAGGGAAGCATTAGAATCAGCTTGCATAACCTCCATAATCTCTATGTGCTTGAACCTGTGCTGAGGGCTTGAGAGTTGAGACATGGTGGAAAGTATGGTTTTGGGAAATAGGTCAGTCTGTCTCCAAGGCACCCCATCTTTCTCCTGTGCTGCTGATTTCCAGCACAGGCTTACTTCTTCGTGTCTGCCCAGCACCATGAGTGGCCCAGCACTGAAGATGTAGAAAACACAGCACTCCCTGTCATCTCAGACCTTGCCTATAATGTCACTCTTGACTCTGAGAAAATTTCTTATTTTTTGATGTTGATCCATATCCTCAGTCACTTGATTTATGTGACTATTCTTTGGCCACTAGGTTGTAGTCTTTCCTGATCCAGAGTAGCAAATACTATTGCCTGAGGCATTGGGTGAACAAGAATGATACCTGCAAGTTGTTATCAAAGTAATATTATCATATGAGGAGGAGCATTTACATGTATGTATTCTTTCTGTTCTGAAACAAAGTACCTTCTTGTATTTGTTTGGTTGACAAGTTTCACCTGTTGTCTCTGCAACTATGGAGTCAAAACTTGAACAGTAACATACTGTGATTGTAGTGCCTTAACTGTAGTTTCCCCCCGTGAACATTATTATAAATGCTCATTTTCAGCATGCCAGTTTGAGCGAGACCATCCCCTTCCTGCTCACCTGCCATGTCCTTATCTCCTCACGCTGAAGATGCAGTGACATTCCATCTGATGGAATGGTACAGAATGTCCAGTATATTGAGGCGATGTTCCTGAGTTTAAGTTCTGGATCCACCTTAACAAGCTATGGATTCTAACGCTTAGTCATTTCCTTATCTGGAGAATGGGCATTTTTCTCCCTTTTGGTGTAGACTGCTATATTAACAGAATATTCTTTAAAGGAGGTTTTTTTTATATATATAAAAGTAATTTTTGGAGGATCTAATTTATGTTGCATTTTACAATACCATCATAGAAACAAAGAAAAGTAGTAGCTTCTAGACTAAGATACTAGCATTTGTGTTTTCAAAGCTCTTTGCTGTGTGTGTATTTTCAAGAGTGTAGAGGCATATGAATGTCTCTATTGTATCATATCCTATGGTCTTTTGACCTTTGGTAATAATTAAATATAAAGATAGGGAATATCATGATCATGTGAGAAAGAGGAAAATTCAGTGCTTGGCTTTCAAAGTGTTTACTCTGAAAATCTACTTGAAAAGATAGTAGATGTTAGTACTAGCCCATTTTTACTATGATGGCTTTTTATCTTTTCCTGAGGCCCCTTTGGGCCACAATATCTTTGGTCACTAAAATTCAAGATACTGCTTCTTCATACAACTACAACATTATCTACTTTTTGGGCAGTTGGTTTTCATTTTTCATATTCTTCCATTATGCTTAGAGAATGGCAAATTTGACTGTTTGGTAATTTTAGCTCATCCTTAAATTTGATTAGATTACCTTTTGTGACTTAAAAAGACCAAAACAAAAACAATGAAACACTCCGGGGTTAGGATATTCGTTTTTTCCTCCACTAATGTTGCTAACAGCTGCTTAACCTCTTTGGATTTACTGTCATTCTTTCCATTGAAATTTTGGCCACAGACAGAACTGAAAGAATACCACTGTACTTCTTATCCACTGTGAATTTCAATAAATGGGCTTTCTAGTTTTGACGTTTAGACAAAACATTTAGCTGAAGATTAGTTTAGGGTCCTGGAAGGCAGATTTGCTTGGAGATTATCTGTCACTTTGAATAAGGGAAGAAGGTCTGTTGGCTTTTCACCTGGCAGCTTGTTGACCAGTGAAACGGGTTGCTTCCACAAAGTTCATTTGCCACAACCTCTGTGAACCCAGTTCCCAAATTCCTCGGGATCGCTGCTAATGACATCACAGTAAAATCCAGGCAGACATTTTCTAGATACTTTGTAATCTCTCTTGCACATTTGTCTAAAAGTGACAAAGTATTGGAACTGTTCATTTGTATAGTGCCCTTGTTACTACAGTTCCAAAACACCAACACTAGTTATTTATGCAGTTGCTGTTAGGAAGTAAAAGCCTTTCATTTTAGGTTTTATTAAGACTTGTTATTGTTAATAGTATTTGACTTCTCACTGCTTAATTGATACCACAGCATGGGTTCTAAGTTTTCCAAGACAATCTTGATTTAAAATATTCTATCTCTACGGTCTCATAAAAGCATTTGGGTGTTCAGGCCATGGGGTGGTGATTTGCTTTGGAAATTATGTTACCTGAACTTCCTGATAACTTTGAAACAATTTACAAAATGCTGGTTAGACTCTTAAATGGTGGGCTCAGCGGTCCATGTGGTGCAACTGAGATGGAAAGAGACTCTCTAACAACAAGGGTTGTTGTTTGTTGTTGCTGAGGCATGTGTGTATGTGTGTGTGTATAGTGGTACTTTAGTAACTAACCTCTTTAGGAGGTATCCCAGGCAGTTCCTTTCTCATACTAAAAAGTGCTTGTTTAATGCAAAGCATCTAGTTTCAATGGGAGAATTACAATGTATTAAATTTGTCTTTAGAGAACAATTATGTATTAACAATTATGAGTGTTATACAAGGAAACAGAAGTTTGACCACAAATTAATTCACTAGCAATGGAACACTGCAGCGATGTGGCCTGTGCCCTATGATAATAGATCAAGATGGGTATTAGTGTGGTTTTTCTGCCTGTGAAGGCTTGAATGTATAATGTCACCTCCGATGGCTTTTAGGACGTCTAAATGTGCTCATAAGTCAGATCTCCTTTATCAGAGCCAGGGACACTTCATTCCCTCATAGATTTGCCCCAAAGCACTGTATTGAGGCCAGTGAACAAGACTAAGGCCTAGTCTCTGCTGTCCTGAAAGTGCCTGTCTGTGGAAGGGATGAGGTTGTGCATTTGAAAGAGTTCTCTGATGATGTGTGAGGCTTAGTAAGGGCAGTACGTGTTTGGGGGATGAGGATCTTTCTGACTTCGTGAGCGGAGAGGGTTGCAGGAAGGTCTGAGGTCCTTGGTCCTTAACAGAGGAACCAAGTTTAGCTGGTAGGAAGAAGAGCTAAGCTCATTTTGGTTTAAGTTAGGGACATTTAGGTTCAAAATGGAACTAACCTTTGGGCAAGACTGGAAAGGCAGATGAGGCAGACTACATTCATTGGCTTGTGAGTCATGGGGTGCCTTGAAGGGACACCAGTGCAGTGAGGGGAGAGGCCAGGGGTGAGGTGAAAAGGTGACCTGGCATGGTATTTGGGGAAATTGGAATAAGGAAAGAATGCAACATGACAAGGAACCTAGGAATTTGGTTCTGTTATTAATAAGGTTTACTGTGAGGAATTTTTCCTGATATCAAGCAGGGCTTTACAAAAAAAAAAAAAAATCGACTTAGAGCAGTGTTTCTCAAAGTGAGCCACTTGTTATGAGGAATATCCATTTGTGTGCCTTGGTGTTTGTTACTTGTTAAAATGGATTTACACCAATGGAGTGTTGGAAAAAACTCAGTTACCCAAAGTGAAGCAGATTTCTTCTTGACAGGATTTTTCAGAACCTTTATTATGCAAATTGCTTTGTTAATCTTCCCTTACTTGACAGTCTATTCTAGAACTATGAAAAGCTGCTCACCACCTTGGATAGGCCACCCAAGCAAAGGGTGCTATTTAAGTACCTACACAATATCATCGATTTTGCAAAGCCTAAAATACTTTCTATGTGGCCCTTTACAGAGAAAGTTTGCATACCTCTGCTTTAGTTCTGCACTGTCCAGCCATACGTGACTTTTGAGCACATACAATGTGGTTAGTCTGAATTGAGATGTGCTGAATTGAGATGTTTACACTTACATATATTAGAATTTAAAGACTTGGTGTTAAAAAAATATCTCATTAATAATATTTTATATTTGATTAGATGTTGAAAGGATATTTTGGACACACTGGGTCAAATGAAATGTATTATTAACATTAATTTCACCTATTTCTCTTTTCTTTTTTTTCATGTGGCCACTAGCAAATTTAAAATGACACGTGTGGCTTGCATTCGTGGCACTCATTACATTTCTATTGTATAATGCCGATATAGTATAACATCCACACTTATTGCCCACAAAGCTCTTTTTTTCAGAGAGTTTCTTCAATAAGCCTAGCTGGTTTTTCCTGGGGCACAAGTTTAGCAATGTGACAGAGCCCTATACATATTCTATTTTGAAGGTGTGTGTTTTGTTCACAGCTAAGCTATATTTTAATAAATGTAAACTCTTACCTTTAAATAATGATGCATACTTTTCTTTGTGTTTTTCAAATATAGATATATTTATTATTTTCCATTTTCTTTTATATCAAGTATTTTAAAATTATTCTCATTATGGAGGTTTTAAAATCTATGAGCTATATATTTCCCGTGATGTAAAAAATTATAACTTTATCACATCTACTCTGATTCAGCAAGTCCACTCCTAGGATTCTGTCATGAGGAAATAATTGGCTGAGTGAGCAGCAATGTATATTGAAGGATGCCTTTAATAACAAAAAATTGGAAACATCCTTGTTGCCCAACTATAATGATTGATTACTTAAATTATAGAATATATACGTTATTATATTGCCAATATAAATGTTGACAATGAGTTATTAAAGAGTATAGATAATCAGTGTTTTAAAGAGAAATGTTAAACTTATACTTTAAAAATTTTGAAAGAAGACAGGTTCTAACTGTTCATACTGATTCTTTTTGACTGGAATTTAGGTTATTTAATTTCT
Organism: Eidolon dupreanum; assembly: GCA_028627145.1. NCBI lineage: Eukaryota > Metazoa > Chordata > Mammalia > Chiroptera > Pteropodidae > Eidolon > Eidolon dupreanum. The sequence continues at coordinate 59,974,505 of CM053501.1, read as the reverse complement.
TCATGCCTACTTATGTGGTCTAGTTTTCTTTGATTGCTATATCTTATACAATTAATTAAAACAATTACTTAACCATTTAGTAACTATGTATGAAATAGCTCCTTGGAAATAAGTAAAGTTCAAAATTCTAAGTGAACTTATTTATGTGGCATGGGAATTCATAAAAATAGATTTTATTGTCATATAATAAGAGATATTAGATAAAAAGCATTTTCCCCCCAGAACAGCCACATATTGTAAACAAACTGTTCTGATACTAAGATAAGTAGTCATTGGTAGGGTGTAAAGAAGTTTGTACTATCTAACAAATAGAGTTCTTATTTGAAAATCTTCCGAGATCTACCCAGGGTTCTCCACCTCACCACAATTGTGATTTTTCTGATAAAACAGTTTCCTGAAATTTTTAAATGCTTCATGGTTAGTTATTTTTAAGTGACCAGCACAGGAAGGATGTTGAGGGGGTGGAGTACTATGGGAGCTCCTGCCAGTTAACGGGAAAATTTTTGAAAGTGAACTAAGGCCACCAAAAGTAGTCTGAAGAAATTGTTATGTACAAAAAAACAAAGGTTTTCATTGTGTCAGGTAAAAAAAGAATGTGACCCCAGTAGGTCTTTGGGTTTGTTTTTTTTTTTTTTTTGGCATTTTTTAAAATTCCCCTGGTGAAATTTAATGCTAAGAATCAGTTTAACAGTTAAACTTGGAAAGGTAAGAAAATGACTTTTACCATAGTAGGTAATAGGTGAGCCCCAGCTAGCAAACAGAACTCTACAAATGGGATTTCCCTTTAACATTTACAATATTAAATATTTTATAGACTCTACTACATATTCTATATCTGAAATGATATATTTTAGATAATTTATGTATAGTTTCAGCTAAGTTAATGGGAAATGTCACTGGCAATATATATATCATTAAAAAATGGATGCTAGGTCCTTTAATTATTTTTATATTTTTATTTTTTTCAATTATAGTTAACATACAATATTATAGGTGTTTTAGGTGTACGACACAGTGATTAGACATTTATACAACTTATGAAGTGATCACCCCGATAAATCCAGTACCCATCTGACACCATACAATACTACTGACTATATTCTCCATGCTATACTCTACATTCCCATGACTATTTTGTAACTACTGATTTGTACCTCTTAATCCCCTCCCCTCTTCAACCATCCCTCACACCCCAATCCACCAGTCATCAAATGCTCTCTGTATCTATGAGCTTGTTTTTGTTTGTTTGTTTATATTGTTCTCTAGATTCCACATATAACTAAAATTATATGACATTTGTCTTTCTATATCTGCCTTACTCCACTCAGTACAATACCCTCTAAATCTATTCATGTTGTTGCACATGACAAGATTTCATTCTTTTCTATGGCAGAGTAATATTCTATTGTATGTATGTATCACCTCTTGACTCATTCATCCACTGATGGACACCCAGGCTGTCTCCATATCTTGACTATTGTAAATAATGCTGAAATGAACATAGGGATGCATATGTCCCTTCAAAGTAGTGTTTTGGGTTTCTTTGGATGAATATCCAGAAATGAGATTACTGGGTTCTTTTTTGTTTCTTGTTGTAGCCCTTGTTTTAAAGTCTATTTTGTCTGGTATTAACATTGCTATGCCAGCTTTTTTTCCCCCCGCTTTCATGAAATATCTTTTCTCATCCCTTTACTTTCAGTCTGTGTGTGTCTTTCAATCTGAAGTGAGTCTCTTGTAGGCAGCATATGTAAGGATTTTGTTTCTTTATCTATTCAGCCACGCTATCTTTTGATTGGAGCATTTAATCCATTTACATTTAAAGCAATTATTAATAGATACGTAGTTTTTGCCATTTCATTATTTATATTTTTGATTTTTTTTCTTTTCTTCTTCTTAAAGAAGTCTCTCCAATATTTCTTTTAATACTGGTTTGGTGTTGATGATCTCCTTTAGCTTTTTCTTGTCTGAGAAGCTCTTTTTCTGTCTTTCGATTCTCAATGATAGCTTTACTGAGTAATCTTGGTTGTAGGTCCTTGTTTTCATCACTTTGAATATTTCCTGACAATCCCTTCTGTCCTGCAAATTTTCTGTTGAGAAATCAGCTGCCAGTCTTATGGATTTCCTTTGTAGGTAACTAATTGTTTTTTCTTGCTGCTTTTAAGATTTGTTTTTAACCTTTGGTATTTTAGTTTTGATGCGGCTTGATGTGGGCCTCTTTGAGTTTGTTTTATTTGTGATTCTCTGTGCTTCCTGAGATTGTATGTCTATTTCCTTTGCCAGGTTAGGGAAGTTTTCCATCATTATTTCTTCAAGTAGGTCTTCAATTCCTTGCTCACTCTCTTCTCCTTCTGGTACTTCTATGATGCAAATGTTGGTATGTTGGTTGTTGTCCTAGAGACTCCCTAAACTATCTTCATATTTTTGGATTCTTTTATCTTTTTGCTGTTCTAATGGGGTACTTTCTTCTACTTTATCTTTTAAATCACTGATTCGATCCTCTGTTTCATCTAATCTACTGCCAATTCCTTATAAGGTATTCTTCATTTTGGTTATTGTATTCTTCATTTCTGACTGGTTCTTTTTTATGTTTTCTATCTTCATTTTTATGTTTTCTATCTCCCTTTTAAAGTTCTCACTGAGTTTATCTACTCTTTCCTTAAGTTATTGAGCATCCTTATAACCAGTGTTTTGAACTCTGCATCTGGTAGAGTACTTGGAGAGTCTCCATTTTTTTTAGTTCTTTTTCTGGAGCTTTGTTCTGTTCATACATTTGGGACATGTTTCTTTGTCTCCTTATTTTGTCTGCCTTATTTTGTTTCTGTGTATTAGGTAGAGCTGCTATGTCTCCTAGTTTTAGTAGAGTGGCCTTATGTAGTTGGTATCCTATGGGGACCAGTAGTACAGTCTCCCTGGTCACCTGAGCTGGGTGCTCCAGTTGTGTGTTTCTTGTGTGGGTTGTGTGTGCCCTCTGCTGTAGTTGAGCCTTGGTTGCTGTTTACATATCAGTGGGAGGGATTGACCTTTAGGCCAATTGGTTGTGAAGACTGGCTGGTGACTACAGTGAAAGAGCTGCTGTGTAGGGGCTGACCCTATAAAGCAGGATTCACTTTAGCAGGGCTCTGGTGCCCACCAAGTCTCCTCTTTGGGTGTGTCATTTGTAGAGATGGCTGGGTGGTGTTCTGGTTCCTTACAAAGTGACCACTGGGGGCTACTGGACCCGGAGCCTCCTAGGAGAGGCCCCACTGCAGACCAAATTTAGCCGCTGCCTGTGCCCTGCTCAGGGCCACCTGACATGAGCCACAAAGTGATCCACAGGTGTCTTCTACCCATGCTGGGCTTGGTGGTGCCTGGGAGGGATTAAATGCGAACTGAGTCTGGCTGCTGCTAGTGCCAGGCTTGGGGCTGCTCAACAAGAGGTACAGCGTGCACCAAGGCCAAATGTTATTTGTTTGGGGTTTGTGAACCTTTGAGAGATTTTAGGAAAGTCCGCAGGATGAACCAAAACAGGCCATTTGTATGGTAAAGCCACTGGAAGCAGCTTGGGAGGGCCTGCAAGTTGGGTGGGGTGTGGTCTCAGGCAATCACCAGGGTGGGCAAACGGTGTTAGCCAGGATGATAAAGACTCAGATATGGCACACACCTAAGTCTGCATGCTGGGAGGGAGGAAGGCTCAGTAAAGGAACAATGGCTTCACTAGCATTTCTTTCTGAGAGAAAGCTGCCTATCCAGCTCTTGCTCTGAAGCCAGACAATTCCGTTTCTCCACTTATATCCCTGGCACCTTTTAAGCTGCTGCCCCAAGTGCTAGAGCTCAGAGCAAGCAAGTTCTTCACTGAGTATGTTGATGCATGGGCCCTTTAAGAAGAATGCCTAGGACTTCCCCAGAGCCCTACATCTCACACAACCACAATCTCCACTGATTTTCATAGCCAGAAGTTGTGGAGAAAGTTGTGAGGACTTCTCTTGTTGGCACTGACGCTCCGAGTTGGGGATTCTGGTGTGGGGTTAGGACCCCTCACTCCTCTGGGGGGACTTCCATAGCCAAGATCTCTCTCCTGATTCTAAACACCATATATGGGTGTGAGCCAGCTTGTTTAGCCTCTTTGCCCCTCCTATCAGTCCTTGGCTTCTTCTGTATAGCCTTTGTTATGGGACTTCTGTTCAGCTAGACTTCAGGTGATTCTCATTGATGGTTGTTCTGTAGGTTGATTGTAATTTTAATGTGGTTGTGAGAGGATGCCAGCATAACCATCTTGGCCAGAACTCTTGACGATAGGTCTTTCAGATTATTGAGACACTAATGGGGTCTAATGTTAATTCTCTGTGAACCTACCACCTCATACATACCTCTTATAGCTTTGAGATTATTGTGGTTATTATCTGTGTATCCGTCTTCTACTAAACTCTGAGCTTCTTGACCACCAGAACTGTGTTTTACTTGTATCTCTAATTACCAGTAGAGGACATGTAGTTAGTACTTAGTAGATGTTTATTTAAAGAAGGAAAGTAGTAGAGGAGCACCCTGAGTAGTAGAATCATTATATCCCTGTATTCAAAAGGCTGTAGTCTGAATTGCTCCATGAGGATGTTTTTGGGACACAGGAAAGATCCAACAATCTCTAACTTAGGAGTTTAAACTAAATTTTGCAGTAAGAAATCTGTTAGTATTCATTAAAATCCATCCTTTTATCTTGCTCGTCCCTTCTTGAATTCAGACCATCTTACCTCGGTTGAACTTCTAGGTGACCTCTATGCCTCCTTTCTAATCCATCTTCCACATTGCCATCACATCTGTCTCTCTAAATTAGTATAATCATATTATTCTCCTGTTTAATGTCTGTTACTGGCTCCTTGTAACCGCTTGACATATTGATTGAGTGTAGATCTTTCCATTGTCATTTAAAATAATTAAGCAAGTAGCCTGAGTCATTTGAATTAATTCAGCACTCATTTTATTTTGGCTTCATGCAAAGACAATTTTTAGAAATAAGTGAGTGATGGGTGATTGTATAGTGACATCACTTGTTTACTCTGCTAGCATGTTTTTGAGCAAATCATTGTATACTGGTGGGAGGCAGATCAGGGAACACAGGAAGATGGTTTCTACTTAACACTCTCAGAAGGTTGCCCCAGAACATTTAAGAGGAAAGGAGAATTAAGCCAGAATAGTGACAGTTGTAAGGTAAAATATAAATTCTTGGTTAAAGGAAAACCACTGTGAAATAGCTCATCAGTTTCACATGACTTGAAGTACTTTATGACATACATTTTGTTCTCCAACTACCACTTCCATCTCTCCTATTACTTTTTACCTGTTTTTGATCATGATGTGAAATTCCCTTCTCCCATCACTCTGCCAATACGGGCAATATTTTCTTAGAAAGCTACATTAGGGGTTACCTCCACAACACTTCGTGTTATAGCTGTCATCTTTCCCTTTATTTTGTTCATACCAAATGATCATCTCTACTTAGAAGTAGCTTTGAAATGCATGTACTTTATATATATTTGTCTCTTTAATTAGTCTGTAAAGTTTCTGTAGCCAAGGACCATATTTTATTTTTCTTTTAAATTACCTGGTGTTCTTAATAACACTATGAAGGTTATTATTAAATGTTAGTGTTGCTGAATGAAATCGTTATTAAGTGTTTAAAATTTTAGTAAATGTATATATAATCCAAGCCCTGATGGATACTGTTTGCATTTACTTTGATAGCAAAATTGAGAGAGAAACATACCACCTGACTTTAGATACTGGCTTTGCTATTTATTAGCATTCTAACCTTTCTATGCTTCAGTTTTTCATCTCTTAATGAAGCTAAAAGTAACATCTACCTGATAGGGTTGATACAAAGATAACGTCGACGTTTTAGAGAAAGTATATGTAAAACACTTGACAATGTCTGGTATATAAAATGTGTAGTTTGTACATTCAAATATAGAAAAATAAAACGTAACAAAATATGTATAATTTGTGCATATATATAATATACCTTAACAATTATAAAATTGACTTATTGCAGACATTAAAAAATTGAGGTGTCATTAATTGTAAATTAGAAAGTTGAACATTATCACTCTTATTTTTTAGAAGAAACTTTCTTTTTGTGTGTGATACTCAAAATCATATTAAATCACTCAAAATGTCTGCTATATAAAATATAGCCTACAGATACTGGATATTAAAAAGAATTGAGTAAAACATACTTATTGAAATGTTTTTCATGATTTGGCTCATTTCTGTGCAACCATTTTTAGTTTAGACATTCTACTGTAGTGGGGGTTTCATAAAGACTCCTCTGTGTAAAATTCTGTGTTGTAGCAAACTTTATCATTGGAACAACTAATAACGTTGTTGAAGTTTGGAGCTGTTACTGTAGAGTGGTGAAAAAATGTTTTCATAAATTGCCTCATCGTGTTAGCAAATGAGAACTGGAGAATGGAGTTGGACCATGAGCATAGCAGTTTTCCCATTCCCCTCACATGCTGAAATAAACAGCTCCATTTTCGAAGAATGGGCTTTATTATATTCTTGCGTTTGGAAATGTATTCCATTACTGCCAACATAATACAGTGTAGTTATATCGTAGTCAATCATGTCATCAGTCAATTTATAAAACTCAATATAATCATATTGTGGTAAAATACAATTACAATAAGAGTTGTAATGAGATGAGAGGGATGGATACGTCCTCTGGTAACTATTCCTTCACTTCTAGAATACTGTTCTTCATCTGGATTGTTTATTGGATTCTGAGGTTCTTAGGCTTATGTATTCTCCCTTACTCTTCTCTCCCACCTTACCTTAGAGGCTGCCATGGTAGGGAGGGAAGATGGCTTTGTAGATGAACATTGCGTACATGTTTATATTGGGGAGGAGTGAGAGCTGTGTCCTTTGGAGAGAAGAGGGCCATATAGTTTTTAGCACACAAGCGCCTTTCATTTGCTAAATTTAGTGCTCCGTAGCCCAGAGGAAAGGCCCTTTACTAATTTGACTGTAAGAGGGTTATATATATATATATTTTTTGCCTAGCTAGAGCCCTATTTTTCAAGTTGCTCAAAGGCACACTGTATTGTCTAGTAGTAGCTTGATTTCTAGGTTCTGTAGGAAGTAGGTGAGCTCCCTCATGGCCACAGTTTCATGCCAACTCGGAGCCAATTCTTGGAGTCCTGAGAAACAAAAGAGTTCTGAGGCTGGGGCTTCTTGTCTGCTGGAGGCATTTTCTCTTTTTCACTTGGCTTACACTAGGAGATCTTGATAGTAGCGGCTCTGCTTTATTAAGCAGGTCTGTGGGTCTAGATGAAAGACTGGTGGGGGCTGGGTCTAGTCAGGGTGCTGGTAGTGCAGTAGTCATAGGGCCCACACTTGTCTCATTGCCCTCCCCTTCTCCCCCCAGCCTGAGCTCTGAGCTCCCAAGCATTCTGGGCCCTGTTTGTTGTTGGCCCTTCCCACTTTCTGGCTAGGTTTACCCTTCTCGTGGTTTGATGTGCTGGTGCACTGGCTGGCTGGCTGGTGTGCCCCTCACTCTGCTGGTTTCTAATCTCTATTCTGTGGGAATTTCTTGGTATGATTCTGGGAAAGATCAGAGTGCAAACTGTCATCTTGCATTAGAAATGCTGACTTCTTAGTACATGAAGGTTCACACAGGGTGAGCTGCATAAGCTTAGGTTGGTGATAGTGCTTTGGTGGGTCAGAGGGGTTTGTAAACAGACCAAAGCAGGTCAGGGACCTTAGAGCATGGCCTCTTACAAGAGTTTATAAATCACCAGGAGGCCTTTGAAAATGAAGACTGTGATTCAGTATGTCTGGGGCAGGCCTGAGACTGTGCATTTCTAACAAGCTCAGGGAGACATCAGGCTTTCTTACTCAATAGGACCTTTTCCCTCTTTTCCAATTTTACCTCAAAGTCCCACCTTCACACCCCTTTATATTTGTTTTGTTGTAGTTTATTAATAGAGCTATTCCTGCTGTGCCTGTTTGCTTTTATATCTCTGAGATATTTATTGACATACATTTGAAAAACCGTCTCAACTATTGAATGTGTTCCCAAGATAACATACACAAAAGAAAAATAGTTGCTTTTATTTAAAAAATGTTTTTCTTTTTAAGCTATGTAAACATGTTCAGATTTCACAGAAATATTTGAATACCTTCAGTTTACAAAGATACATTACCAGGGGAGGTGTCTTTTAACCTGACTAACAACATTGATACAAATTCTGGAGGCAGAAGGCCCTTAAAAAGTACATGCTACTCTCGGTAAATTTAACAGGCTGGTGGACCTTATAGAGAAGGGAATGACTTTTTAGATAGATGTCCTGGGAGGAAGTTCCCATTAGGATGGTCATAATATAGACAGTCTTTCATATCAGTATCTGCCACATGGCTTCCCAACCTCTTCTGGCTCCATTGTATCCCCTTCCCGAACTGCCATCCTGGACCAGAGAAGTCCCGCTGTCTTTAATGTAGAGACTAGCAGAGCGCTCATCATACACACGCATGCATGCACTCACGCACGCACGCACGCACGCAGAGAGAGCTTGTATGAGCTTGAGAGCACAAGACCGTCAGTGAAGGCAGTACCATCCTCCGTAGAATCCTACTTCTTAGATCTGAACGTCCTTTTGGTGTTGAGGCTGCAGGAGGAATTGTCTCCATTCCACTTGGGAGCACCAGTGGTCTTCACAAGCCTGACAAGAGGCATGTTGCAGGGAACTGACTTTCTTGAGAGTTTCTGCAAGTTCACCCAATGTAGTCTAGTATTTGTTTCACTTTATTTTCTGGTTAATAAAGTAAAATTTAGTGTTCCAATTTGCAGGAGAGAATATGAGGGAGGTACAGCCAGGGTCTTACTTGTGAAAGAGAAGAAATTCTTCAACGAATAGGAAGGAATTGATTCTAGGATAAGCTTTGGGGTAAATTAGAAAGGTTATCCTCCTAATTTAGGCTTTTTTTATGATTTTGATGGTATTTTGAAATATACATTAAACTTCATAAAGAAAGATATAGGTCACTATTTTCAGCCTTTTTTGAAAGTTTGTTCTGAATTATCTTCATCCTGCCTCATTTTGAAAAGGATTTGATGCAGCCTCTCTTAGTCTGTTTGGCTCCTATATCAAAAATACAATAGATTGGGTGGCTTATAAACAACATATTTTACTTCTCACAGTTCTGGAGGCTGTAAGTACAAGATAAAGGTACTGGTGGATTCGGTGTCTGGTGAGACCCACTTCCTGATTCACTGATGGCCATCTTCTTGCTGTAACCTCACAAGTCAAAAGAGGCAAGGGAGCCATCTGGGATCTCTTTTATAAGGCACTAATCCCATTTATGAGGCTCTACCTTCACGACCTATTCACCTCCCAAAGACCCCATCTTCAAGTACCATCACATTAGGGATTATGTTTCAACGTAGGAACTTTTAGGGGGACATAAACATTGTGTCTATAGCACAGCCCACGAAGATTAAAAAATATATGAGGAGATAGGATAGAAAGGAAAGAAGCTAGGGGTAGGATCAGCACACAAAACATTTCCTGTAAGAAAGACACTATTCACTTACCATTGTACTGTATATCTGAACACACACACACACACACACACACACACACACACACACACACACACAATGATGCTATTCACTTGTTAGAAGTGAGCTACACAATTGGCTGAGAGCTTCCAGGCTCCCGATCAGTGATAGGATCCATAGTGGCCCAAAGATTAAGGTGAAAAAGTTCTCCCTGTGCTTGGACTTGAAAGACACACCTTATAAAGAGAATACCATATGTATAGTGAACTACACTCTCAGCAACATTCAGCAAATAAATGATAGAGTGTTTTGTGGGGCTGTTTTTCAAAAGGTCTTTCAATAGAAGCCGATGGCATATGTATGCATAATTTAGTGAAGACCTTTTTACAAGGGCCCCATATAATGAAGTCTAAGTATACAGCTCTCTCACTGCCTCCAGGGATAAAATTACAATGTTTGGAGAAATGGATGGACCCCATATCTATTATGCAGTGTTCTATGAGTATTATTTTGCTCAATTGAGCTGTATTTTGAAATACATTGCATTAAATTGCTTAAAAAGGGAAGAAAATTTGTGACTAAAGCTCTCTTTAGCAGAAAGTTATCAACTTTAATTTCAGGGAAAGTATATACAAAATAGATTAGATCCAGTGGCTGCTGCTGATTGCTCAGTTTTTTTACTTGTATAGTGAGAGGGTTTAAATGTATTATCAAGGTTCCTTTTGTTGCTAGTCTTCTGTATTAGCCAAAGTCTTGGCAAGTAAGAGCTGATATTCTCAAACTGAGTAATTGAGATGTCCTCAATAAAGAGACTGTTTACAACAGTGAGGGCAGAGTTTTAGGAATCAACAGGGCATAGTATGCTGCCCAGGGCTAGCTAGAACAGAAAGCTATTACCACATCTAGGCCTGAAGGAATGGTTGAGGGTGGGGGATGTGGTTACAGAAATTGAAGAGATTAGCTTTAGGGAACTGTCTGTTTTACAAAAGCTATATAGGGATACAACCAATCCTGGTAGGTAGTTGAGCTGGAGGGGTTCCCCCCTCAACTTCACTCTTCCCCTCCTACCTCCTAATGGTGGCTTCCATGGGCCTAACCCAGTATAAACCCAGAGGGTTTCTATACACCTCAGCTTCTGGGAGCACAGAGTAGAGTGAGTGAGTGAGAGAGAGAGAGAGAGAGAGAGAGAGAGAGAATGTGTGTGTGTGTCGGGGTTGGGGGTGGCAAATGGAAAACAAGCAGCACTTTACTTGACTTCACGTTCCTAAGCAAATGCTTTGATTTTTCCTCAAGGTGAAGAAATTCTGTGTTCATTTTAGCTTCACTATTTAATGAACTGTACTGTGCACCTGGTCCTATGTTAAGGTAGCAAAAGACTCCTTTCAAGGCAGCAAAGTGCACCTTAAGAAGGGGTAGTAAGTGGCAACAATCAAACTGCAGTGCTGAAGAAATAAAACAGAAATGGTGAGCTGACAGCTTTGTCAGGTTTCTGCAAGTCTTTGTTGTCCTAGTCCTAATAAAATCTATAAGAGAATAGTTTTCAGACTGCAGGACAAAAATAAAACCTTCATAAATTTTTATTTACTGCTTTCATCTTTATAGTGTGGGAGAAAATGCATTTTCTCATCTATAAAACTCACAGATGAATGACAGGATGGTACTGTGGCCTTGCCTATGTGATAGCCGCTATTGTGAAGAACCACCCTCTTAACTGGTGTTCACTGACATGATAGCTTGAAGCAAAATCAACTGTGCCACAAAAATGTTGTGATTTGAAATCAAGTTTGGGAATATACTCTCTTGAGGGCATTATAGTGGATTTTCCCCCAGCTTCCCAAACAAGTAGTACATTTTTCAAAAAGTTCAATTGGAGTATAGTTTATATATAATAAAAATCATTCATTTAAATTATACTTTTTCATGAGTTTGGGCATATGTGTGCAATTATGTGATTATCACCGTAATCAAAATATAGACTATTTTTATTGCCCCCAAAATGGACTTTGGCCCCTTTGTGGTAGATCTCCTTCCTAAAATTCTGCCCCAGGCAATCTCTAATCTGATTATTGTCACTATAGTTTTGCCCATTGCAGGATTTTATGTAAATAGAATGACATAGAGTATTTAAATTTTAGAATCAGCTTTTCAATTTCTACAAAATCTTCTGGGGTTTTATTCTATGTTTGTGTTTATATGCTTATACAAGTTAACAATATTTATCCAAATATATGCACATGGTAAAAATGATCTGGGTAGTGTAAAAGGGTTTAAAACGAAAAGACAAGCCTACCACCCACTCTTTCTCATTTCTAATCCCACTTCTCAGAGCCAGCAGCATTTAACAGTCTCTCCCTTTAGTTCTTCTGGAGGTTTTAATTAATATACAAACCACTGTTTCTTGACAGTATCTATTGACATTGTGCAGTGAGAGGTGATGATTTTGCTCATTATATTATCTCCTCTACTCTTCCACCTCCATTCCCCTTCTCCCAATAGTTATTAGTCAAATTATTATTTTTATTTCCTCTATTGCTTACCTTTGAACCTCAAGTGCTTATTCTTGACTTTATACCTTAAATTAAACTAGCACTTTGAGGAAGAAAATAATCATAATTATTGGACTCAATAGGCTATCCTGTATGTAAAATAACTACATAAATCATCAATTTCAGGGATGAACAGATTGCAAAACAGCTAAATTAGACCTCTGATATTAAAAACATAATTTTTGTTAACATAACAAAGAAAATTCAGAAGGAAATTGCAGGAGACTTGAAAAAAGTTGTGTTTGTTTTCCTTCTTTGGTGCATATGAGTACTAAGAATGACATTTTTTCTAGCAAGAACATGAAATTTAAAAATTTGAAGAGCATGATAAAAATTAACTAGCAATAAAGCTTTTGCAACTAGAAAGTCCTTGTACTGCCAATTAATTGAGTTAAAATATTCTTAGCCAATGTTACAAAAAAAATCTTCCAGAGTGACATTTATGAACACAAGCATGCTTTCTTTGCATTTCTATAAACAGTCATCTTTCAGATGTTAAAAGTGGATTCTGACTGGTTTACCTCTAGTGTGAGGAGCTGCAGTTTTAGACCAGATGGTTTAATTTACTTTCTCAAAGTCTTTGGAAACTATCAGATATGACTTCCTCATCTAGCATCTGGCGTCCAGTTTGCAGGTGAGACTTCTGCATAGACTCTGCAAACTAGAATGTCTTCACCAAGCAGAGGGTCCTTTCTGTACTCACAGATGCTATTGACTTGCAAATGCTTGACAACTCACTTAAGTTGAAGTGTGAAGAGACTTCTTAATACAAGAACAGACCCCTCTTACAGCAACCACAATCTCAAGAAATTCATTTAGTTAAATATAACAACAACAACAACAACAACAACAACAACAAAAACAACAACAACAAGTATGCATGACTTTAATGGAACCCAAACAACCATTTTTCTTTTCTGGTGTATTTATCCAGGCAAAATAACTGAAGTGGGGATTCACTGAAACAGCAATAGCTTCTCAGTTCATATGATGAAACTCCTTGGTTTTATCACAAAACAAAACAATTTCTGTAATTTTTACAAAAATGAAGTCCAAAGCATAGAAGAAAATCAGTAAGTATTTCCCTTTAGAGTTGTCAAGGCTGTGATCTCTCCACTGAAAACAGCATCTTGAAAATAGGAAGATAGCAGTGGGGACAGCATAAGGACCAGTGCTAAAGAGGAGTTTTGAATGACCAGAACAAGAAGATGTTATGTTTGACTCACAAATATAGAGGACAGTCTGGTGATGGCCAGAGGGGAGGGGGGTTTGGGGCTGGAAGAAAAGGGTGAAGGGTTAAAGAAGTACAAATTAGTAGTTGATGGTCATGGGGATGGGGAGCACAGCATAGAGAATGTAGTCAGCAGTAATGTAATGGCTAGATGGAGAGCCAGAGGAGAGAAATAGCCATTAGGCAGATTGTGTTATAAATTATATAAATGTCTAACCAATATATTGTATACTTGAAACTATAATAAAATAAAATAAAATAAATAAAAAATAAAAAAATAAAAGAACACATTATGTTTGCTGACCTCTTTCTTCCAGAAGCTGAAATGCCCCCAGGGGATGATGCTCACATATTGGGCAAATAAGGCCTGAAGTAACTTTTCCACATAATGATTACCATATTCCTATTTTATGTCATAATATTTATAAATTTCTATTTATTGTTTCATCAACTTTAAACAGTATCTTCTGATTCTCTACTTTCAGGCCTTCCTCCTCCTCTTCTCCCCATACCTTTTCTGTGAAATTGTTATGATTAAAACTATATACTTTGAAGTTTAAATAGTCATCTGTGCTTTATATATAGGTTGATTTTTAAAAGACAAAAGCTGGAAGTAGGTTTTATTGCAGAATACAGGGGTATACTGCGATTAGATTTCTTTCTCTGTGGTTCCAATGCCCCAACTTCCTTGTCTTCAAGAAGTAAGTTTAAATACATTCTCTTTCCGATGTACTCACCATATTTGGCCCCATTTTAGTGGATTTCATATTTGCAGTGTGACTTTCTTTTGTATTTTCCTCTCCCTGGAATTCCTTATTGCCTTCTGTTTTTCTCATTGAGAGATACGTAAAATGCCTTCTACTATGCCCCATGTACACCCACTCTCTACCCTTTATCCTTATGGATTGTATCAGCAGGTTCCAATGCCTGGTGGTTTCTAGTTGGGTTCAGCCAAAGGGAGTACAACAGAAGACGAGCAGGAGTGGAGAGAATGAGGTCAGAGTATTTATTCTGTTGGATCCTACTGAGTGAGATTCCCTCAGTCTTGTCTATGTGCTTCTATTGAAGGTTGCTTTTCTTCTCAAGGTAGCATTCTTGCAGATTCTCGAACTTTTTGACCTGCGTAAATACTCCTTTTGTCTCTTTGGGCTTGGAACACACTGTTGCTAGACTTCGAGTTACTGCATTCTCTTTTCCTCTGTTTTGTAAGTAGAGCCTAAATTACCCTAATCTGAGGGCTCCACTGGTTTCCTGTTGGGATCTTAACTTTTGCAGTGGGGTTTCAGGAAGAAGCAAGATTCATCCACAGGTTGGGGTTTGTTTACTTATTCCTAGTGAACGTGGAAGAACCAAGAAGTCTGACTGGGCTTAGGTCAATCTTTGCTTTTCTTTCTGGTGATCAGGCAAGGAACTCACTACCACACACCGCATACCATCCTCATAGTTCCCTCCCCCGAAAGCCAAAATAACAGTTTTCATTCTGAGAGTACCTCTATAGTCATATCAGCTGCTTCAGTTCTCCTCAGTTCAGTTTCTTTAAAGAACAGCCATCTGTGTATTTATTTATTTATTTTTATTTGGGCCTGCTAATGAACTGTCTGAGCTCTGTGTCCTGAGGTAGGAAAAGCAGGGAGGGGTTGTTTCATAACAAACACTCTCCCTGCCCAAATCTTAGCAGCATAAAATGTCACTCATTTTATTATGTTCACAGATTCTGTGGTTCTGGAATTCAGAAAGGGCATGGGGGTGGGATGGGGGAGGGATGGCTTTTCTCTGTGCCACGATGTCTGAGGCCTCTGCTGAGACAGCTTGGGGCTGGAACATCTGGGCCTGGAATGGCTGGGATAGTAACAGCTAGGCCTGGAGGAGCCATTTCCAAGAGGGTTTCTCGATTCATTTGTCTGCTGCCTGGGCTGAGGTGGCTGAAGGAAGACTCACTTTTAGAGCCCTGAGTTCTCATGCCTAAAATCCACCTACCCTGCTGATGCCATCCTGGAGAGGCTGCGTGCCCCTACATTGCTTGAAAGTCACAACTTAGCCATGCCCAAAGTTTATACTCTCTTTTCCCTTATGGAAAAAGCAGGATGTAGCTCTTACTTTTGAACAACTTATTTAAAAACAATAATGTTAGTAAATTAGGCTCTCATATTAAATCATTAGCAATGGTTATGAATTTTTAATGAGAAAAGTTCAAGTGTCAAGGGCGTATCTGATTTTACCCAATGCTGGTTTGTCAAATCAATGCTTACAGCACTGATAGTGTGGGATTGGTATTTGAATACAGCAAGTTTCATAGGGTATATTGTGTTGGTTGTGTTCTATGTACCACTACATGCTAGCAAGTAGCACAAAAGGGCTTTGTTCAATTTGGGTTTCTTCAACATGGTACCCCAAAACAACTGGTAATGTTGTTGGCCAAATTCAAACAATTGCAACCCTAATACCGTACTATCTGAACAAACACGAAGAAGATGATGGGCGAAGCCAGGACAATATGCATAATTGGACATCACCTCCGTAGCTCTGCATCAGCCTTCATAATTCTGGAGTTAGGTGCTTTAAAATGAGAATCTATCAGCTGCAAGGGTGGTGACTTGTTGCACAGCTGAGTTGCATACCAGTGAGTGCTATCACAGTTATTTCATATATTTTCATTTTTCATTTACTATTTAAATAGATTAAGCATGTCTACCATACTCAAGAATGCATGCAGCCTTAGCTAAGAAGCACTGTTTTAAGACATTGTTCTAAAGAGATTAAGATGATATTTGTAATCCAATGGACTTTTTTTCCTCCTTTCTCTGTTGTTGTTAATATGCCTTCAGTCTTGAGAAACGCAATTGTTACCCAGACAATAGGCTTCCAGCAGTAAGTAGTCTTTTTCTTGGACTTACAAATGAAGCTATTCTTTATTACATGAATCTTCTCTAGGATAATTTTAATCAAGGATAACATACAGAGCTAATGATGGGTTCGAGTGGTAAGTTACTTGCCTTCGCTGGGCTTCCTTGCTGTCTGTGTTTGGATTCACTGCAGGAGCCCACAGGCTTCTGGTGGACTATTTGGTATCCCTGCAAAGTATGTCCCTATAGTCTTGGTACATTTTATTGTTTTTACACCTGAGCATCTCAGTTTTCACTGCTGTTTTACAGCTCTCTTTGTCTTAGTCTGTTTGGACTGCTATAACAAAGTATCATAGATTGGGTGGCTTATAAACAACAGAAATTTATCTCTCACAGCTTTGGAAGCTGAGAAGTTCAAGATGAAAGCACCAGCAGATTGGGTATCTGGTGACCTCATTGCTTTTCTCTTGGGATCATGAAGGTGCTCCTTGGCTCTCTGAGAGTCAAGGATTCCCTCCTTTTTGAGCACAGATGCTACTCTGGGGAAAATACAGGCTATGATGTGGTTGTATGATGCCCAGAGGGCTTTCTCACGGACATACACACATACTGTTCTCCTCTTTTGAAAACCCAGAGCAATTTCCTCATGACACCTAATTTTACCCTAACTTGTATTTATTTACTTATTTTCTTGCCTCTATTTTACTGTAGAAGTATAACCTCTTTGAGGGCTAAGAAGAGGAGTTTTTCATCTTGGAAGACCAATAGTGCCCATCTTAGTTTCGGCCTTGTGGTACACACTTAAAAATCTGGGTTTTGTAGAAGGGACATCTGGGCTTTCCCTCATCCACTGTTTTGAACAAGGTCTTTGTCTTCTGTGTCCTCCTTAACAATGACAAAATCGGCCGCTTCTAGGAAGTGGAAGAAAACTGGTCAAGTATTTCAGTTGGAAATGGATCCATTTATCTATGAAAAGATATCTAAATGTAGCATTAGATAATTTGGTTACCACTGTAGTGTTTTAGCAAATGGCTTTGCATCAGTGGTCCAGTTAGAAACATATATATTCACTGGAGAGTCTATATTTTTGAAAGGCATATTAACCAATCTTTCCTTCTAGTTTTGCTTTGCTGGAGGAAGTAAAGGCATGTGTAGCATTTAACATCCATTTCCATTTATGGAGTGGGTAGTTATCTAATCTGTCTACTTAATTTTCAAGGCATTTTTTCTTCCCTGAAATACATCTAATTATTCATTTGCTTTTCTTTCCTGCATCTGCATTCTGGATACTGGTTTAATGCTATGTTTTGATCAAAGTATTTGCTAAAATAAGAGACGGTGATTAAAATCCATTCATTTGCTACCTGTTTTAAATGATGAATGATGGAAAAATCTGTAACTGAGGAATATTCAAGAAGCATCTGGACAATAACTTGTGGTGACCTATCCTTAATATTTTGTGTGGCTCAGAAGATGCAATTTTGTCATTGCGAACAAGTGATTATATGATATCAAGTCAAGGGCCTTTGACTATTACTGGGCAAATTTTCATCTGTGGAAGAAGTAAAAAAGAAAAAGCCTTCCTCACTGAACCTTTACTTAGTAATGATCTAGATTTCAAAATGTATTTGTACTTGCAGAATACCAAGTGTATCAAAGTGTATATTGTGTAGATCTGGAAATTTTGAAATTAAGCCATCATTTTTCGGGATATTATGTTATCTCACTGGACAGAGAAATGGAATTTTTGATAATAAGATTATCATTTTCTTTGACAATGAAATGTCAGCATTATATTGCACTTATGACAGATTTGGCAAGCAGAACAGCAGAACTGGCTTTGGTCATTGAGCTACTTATGGAAAAAATGCTTTTTGGATGTCTACAACCAAGGAGTCTCTTGAACTCCTTTGTCTGGGAGACATGAATTTAGTCAAAGTACTGATTATTTGCCAGGCAAGGGAGGCTATCTTAATTTTTTTTTTAATATCACAAACAGTCAACTGTTTTTAATAAAGGAAAAGCAAGTTGGCTTAGACTTTAAAGTTTATTCATAAAAACAAGTTTTCAGCTTTATTGAAGTATAAATGACAAATAAAATTATATAAAAACAATTTGTTTTGATTTCAGGGATCAGAATAGAAATCTATGTAACACAGGATCAGTGCTGAGGCTCAACTATAGACCTCCAGAGACAGAATGTCTACCTTTTCTGAGTTACTTTAGGAAGAAGAAGCCTATATTTTCCTCCCCCAGCTGTGGTGAGCCCGGCCTTCTGATGTGTTTATCATTGTGTTATGTCTTTGATGAGAGTCCTAGAGATAGCAATTACGGGGCTTTGCCTAAAGAGATGCTCATTTGTCTTTATATCAATGTTACTAACAAGGGCATTCAGTCAGTCATACACAGCCCCATCCTCCTGTTTAAGATCCTGGACTGAAAGCAGGGTATCTGCTGCCGAGCTGTTGGTGAGCCTAGAATTGGGGAGTTGACTTATGTTCCTTGTGTCTATGTTAATGTTGGCAGGCAGGCCTGGTCAGAGCCTAAGAGCAGTTAAGGTACTCTGGAATGATTTGAGGCCTGTAGCCAGAATAAAGTTCTCACGTGTTTCTGAACTGAAAACACAATAAGCAGTTTCCTGTTATTAAACGGGGGTGGTGGTGGGGGCGGGGGGTGGAATAATGCTCAGCTACTGAGTTTTGGATGCACTTGGATTATAGTTCTCCTCCTTGATTTGAAAGGTGATAGGGTGTGGCCCACTACTTGTTGCATGCCTTTATGTTTCTGGGCAGTAATCCATCTACTGATTACAGAGTGATATTTATCTACTACTGAATTGTGGACTGTCTGTGGGTGAGAAGTGGGGCTTGCTAAGAGGCTGTTTTGGTTGTGGTGTTAGGCCACGAGGCTGCATGTCCAATAGTAGCATTCCACCAACTAGCTTATGCCTGAGAACTACCAGACATCTAATTACTTGGTCCAATCATTTGAAGCAGATTCATTTCTTATGTCTTAATAATGTACCATTCTTTAAATCAGGTGTCTCTCTTGACCTGACTTCTTCCATGAGATGATATACTCAACTGTTTAAAACTGGTCATTTCATCAGATGTGGAGAATTTGCCATCTTAACAGACAGAGGCAGGAGTCCCAGAGTCTGGGCAATGTAACCAATAGCAGTGCAGCAAATATGGAAAAGGTATAAATACCCTGATTGAAATCATAATCTCCGTAGATGATTGTTTTTTCCTCAGCGTTACATCATTGGTGTTGTTCTTAACACAGAATGCAATGCATGCTGATTTTGTTTTCAGCTGCGTTTATCACTACAGTGAATTTTAGAACATTTTCATTACTTCAAAAAAGAAGGCTCTCATCCCTTAGCTATCACCACCTAATTTCCCCAACCTCCCCTAGCCCTAGGCAACCACTAATCTACTTTCTGTCTCTGTGGATTTGCCTGTTCTGGAAATTTTAATTAATGGAATAATATAATAGTAGTCTTTTGTGATTGGTTTCTTTCACTTAGTATAATATTTTTAAGGCTTATCCATGTTAAAGCATGTGTCAGTACTTTATTCCTTTTTATGACTGAATAATATTCCACTTAATGGATATATAACATTTGCTTATCTTTTCATCAATTGATAGATATTTGGGTCATCTCTGCTTTTTGGCTGTTATGAATAATGCTGCTGTACACATTAATGTACAAGTTTTTATGTGACATAAGTTTTTATTTATCTTGGCTATATACCTAGGACACAGAGACATTGTATTTTGCAGTGCTTTTTTCTTCTATTTGGAAAATGGAAGGGGTGCTTTCCTTGGTGATACAGGCTCAGTGTTGGAGAGAGCACTGATTAAAAGGCAGGAATTGTGAATTGTGGGTCAGAGTTCCAGGTCTGCCCATGGCTGGCCTTGTATTAGGAAATTCAATGTTTCCTCTGCTGTAGAATGAGGTAGTTTTTATCAGACAATCTTTAAGGTCTCTTCCAAGTTAAAAAATGTTCCTGAGTGATAATAAAAGGCTTTCAAAATGTGAAGGAAAGTATTTCCAGTGAGGTCTCAATAACAGACCACACCCCACTCAAGTTCCTAGATGCTGTTTTTTGTTTCCTAGTTTGAAAACAACTTGGATTTTAAACATGTATTTAGTAAGTTAAATGTTTGTATGTTTTTTTTAATGAAAATAAAGAAATACTACTTTAAAAAATCGCATAAATGTAAAAACAAAATTACTCAAATATGTGTTAGCAAAAGAAATCTATTTTAACATTTTGGTATATTTCTTGTCTGTTTTTTTCCACTTTAGGTTGTTTTGTTGTTTATTGAGCTGTAGTCATACTCAGTTCACAGTTTTCTGTTGGGATTCTGTTTTGATTGCCCTTCAGACTCATCTTGATTTCACTTTGATGCTTCTTATTCTGATTGAAGGACCTTCGAAATTGGAAAGTCTTTTGATTTAAATGGCTTTGAGAAAGCCACGATAGTTTTGAAAGTATAAAGGTGTTTCCAAGAGGGTGTTTCAGTTAGAAAGATTTGTACACAGTAGACAGGGATGACGAGTTAAAATCAGTAGTTTCATACCATGGAGCAGCTAATCCATTTCCTCCTCTTGTATTTTAACTACTTTAAATGCCATCAAAATCATGCATTTATTCTTTTTCACCATGTAATTTGTTGAGAAAGTTTCTGATTGTGGTTTCAAACTGACCAAGCTTTCCCAGAAAACACGTTCCCAAGATTCTTTCCTGTGTTGGAAGGAAGGGTAAACTTGAGTTTCATTTTGCCTACTTGCTGGTTTCAATCTAAACAGCTTGAGAATTTACATGGACACTTTCTGATTTCTGAGAGACCACTCTATACAGCCAAGCAGGCCCTTCTTCCCTGAGCGGAGATAAGGGAGTGGATGGAGGGGAATGGAGGGTCCATTTCTTCCTGAGACCTTTCCCAAGCTGGACTCTGAGGCTGAAACATTCCCTCCTGGCTACCACCAAGTGCCTTCAGACAGCTCCAGTATCAGTTCCCCAGGACACCATTCCTTCCTATTGCAGTGGGAATAAGCTGAGCACATACTCCTTCACTTTTTTTTTTCCTATTTCTTTTTAGCTCATGCCACCAAACTCAATTTTCTCATGGTAGTCCTTTTGATTATAGTAAATATTGTTTTGTATTTGTTCAACCAACGTTATGGAACACCTACTATGTATCAGGCCCTGGCAGGCACTGAGATTAAAGTGATCAAAGTCACATTTTTTGCTTTGATGAAATTCTATACTACATGCAGTCCTTAAAAATCTGGCTAGAAAATATGAAAAAAAAACATGAGTGCTAGATTTTTTTTTTTTTACCTTGATTTGGACGAATACAGAGATTACTTGCCAGGTTAATCCTTGTAAAACACGATTTTCATTAGCTTATGGTTCCAGCTCAATAAAAAATAATAAACCACTATTGCCTATAAAGTAAAATTTATTTTATTTTAAAATTATTTCTGTAACTCTTTAAAACCAGATACATGAATTGAGTCATCCTTATGTCCCTTCCGTTAGAGATTTGGGTTCCTTTCTCCTCGAGGGCTCTCTTCAAGGAACCATGTACAGAGGAATATTTAATCAAATGAGAAACGAAGGCTAATTTCTTGATCTGGGGACACCTCACCCCTCGACTATGTGGGACATTGTGGCTTGAGCTTGACATTGAAAAATGAGCTTCCTATTTCTCTTGAATCTGGGGCTTTAAACCTGTGTACTCAGGCCTTGCAAATAAAGAGTTAGGAAAACTGAAATATGTTTGTGAAAATGCCTCCATATACATACACATAAGTCTTTTACTTGTAAGAATGCATGTAATGCTCACAATAACTCCGTAAGGTCGATATGACAGTTACCCACATTTTTAAATGACAAAACTGAAGCACAG
This sequence comes from Eidolon dupreanum, assembly GCA_028627145.1. Classification (NCBI taxonomy): domain Eukaryota; kingdom Metazoa; phylum Chordata; class Mammalia; order Chiroptera; family Pteropodidae; genus Eidolon; species Eidolon dupreanum. The sequence continues at coordinate 59,952,431 of CM053501.1, read as the reverse complement.
AAAAATTAAGCAACTTCCCCAAAGATGATATGTAAGTTCATTAGGAACATTGATGGGACCTGAACCCAGGTAGGCTGGCCTTAGGACCAACATAGTCAATTGTTAGGATCAGCTGCTGCTCCCTGATGACTTCTAGCTTTGTTCACCTAATTGCAGGTGCACCTAAGAGATGCATCCTGGAAATATGATGCTGGAGCTCTCTAAAGGCGCTTGGTAGCAGTGGGGAAGGGGGATACTTCAGCATCAGGGTCCAGCCTGGGAAAAGTCTCAGGAAAGAGTGGACCCTCCGCCCCCCAGGGAAGAAAGACCTGCTTCATTGTATGAGTGGTCTCTCAGGAATCAGCACGTTCTTCAAAGCAATGACACTTGCACAGGGGAAACCAGTTAATTCACTGAACCAAACCAGTTCACTGAGCGAGCAGATCAGATGTGGCTCCTCATTTGGGAGGGCATGAATAGGCAATGGAGATGTGAGTGGGAATAGCAACAGAAGTGTCCATATCCCTTGGCAAGGGCAGTAAGGAAGAAGTTCTAAAGTCCCTGAACTTCCCCGTACCATCCAGCAAGAGACCTCTGTCTCATAGTCACCAGTCTGTTCATACTTCCTCTTTCTGTATTCTGGACCATTATCTGGATGCTTCAGTCCTCTGAGATTTAGCTTTAGGGAGCAACTCAAGTGTATTTCGATTTGTTTGTGTAATGATCTCCTATAGCATGTATTGTCTTTATCTATAGTAAACATTTTCTAATAGGCCAAAGTCAGGATGTGTGGTCTAATATATAGGACCAACTATTTCAAATGTGTAATAATCTGAAAAAAACAATGATGATGGTTACTATTTTTATATAGCTTATTTTATCACTTTGACACACCTTGCACTGTTATTTAATCTTACATTGTGATTTAGTTGCTTTGTGAGTCTTTGATTTAGCTCTTTAGCTAAATTGTAATGTCCTTAAGACCAGAGAGTAATCTATGTGTCTATCTATCTATCATCTAGCATGCCATGCATTATATACATATTACATATAAGTATAACACTTTTTAAAATAAGGTGGTTGTTAAATATTTAATGGATTTTTTTCTCCCTTCTATTTTCTCTTTTTCCCTCCCTCCCTCCTTTCCTTTTGTAGCATCTCCTATCTCTTAGGCTGTTGATGTAAAGATTAGAAATGAGGATAGAAATGGTTAGGGTAGCAGATAGGGGCACTATAAAATTCAAGGGCAGAATAGAACTGTGTAGACTTGATGATTTTTGGAGATTTATTTTCTGGATATACTTATTATCTATTCATTCTGGCCCATCTATTTCTTCCTTTCTATGTGTTCCATCCTTTTCCGGTAGGTTGCCTCAGCAAGTAGATGTCTGTGTCAGAGTCCTGGGTTTTGGACTTTATAACCTGGTTATCTTTGCCACATACAAAACTTCACAACAGAGCATAGGGAACAGAGTATGGATGGATGAGTGTGAGTACTCCTGGGCATACAGCTTAGGGCACATGTCTTGGAGGAATGGGGATGACTGTCATATCACGTTAAGCTCATTTCATCATCTATAAAATGGGAATAAATCATGGGGCCATTGTGAGAATTAAGGAAAGAAATGCAGGAGGAATCTTAGTACAATGCCTGGCCTATGTCATTATTATTATCACATTCAGACACATAGGTGTGCACATCATTCTATGTCTAAGTTAAAGAAGCTCCCCAGAGAATGTAAGGTCCTGGAAGATAGGGGCTGATCAACTGCTTATAATTTCCAGTTATGGTATCACATATGGGGCCACTCAGTTGCTGAAATTGTGGCGTGAGTGTCATTCAATAGCTAATTATCATGCCTGTCAGATTCAGCCTCACGTCAGCCTTGGCAGACATGTGGAGCAAAGATCCCTAAAGAAACTCTAAAAACAAGTTTAGAAAAACAAACTATTCATAACGTGTGCCAACTCTTGAGAGTTCAACCAATGGCCTAACTCAAAATTTGACATAAAAAACTGTATGTACAAGATGTTATGAGAAATAATTGAAGACCTACTAAATGTTTCAACAGTAGGCACATAAATTTAAGTAAACGGAGGTATATCCTCTCTGTGCAATGTTATACAGGCTTTATAAATGTTTAACACATTTTAAGTAATGTGAAAAAATACTTAGGTTATCATGTGACTTGAAAAACACTGGAATAACACTTCATGTGCAGCATGAGTTCAACTATGTTAAAATGGCTTTAGAAAATAGACTGGATTTAAACATATCAAAATTTAACTGTACTTATCTTTGGATGATGTTGGGATTATGGATAAATTTCCCCCTCTAATTTTGCCTCTCTATTTATATGATATGTATTATTTCACAGGCCAAAAAATAAATTTTTTCATAAAGAGTAATATATTTAGCTGGTAGACAAAAACGATGGTGTTTGGTTTGTATTTTCACAATAAAAAAAATCAAATGCGTAAGTCACCAACTAAATTTTTTGTTATGTATTCCTCAAAGACAAAAAAAGAGTGTGGCATAAGCTAAATGAAAGACACACTCTTTTGGAGAATTTGAGACAGGTTTAGCTTTTTGAGAATTTTTGGAGAAGCAGCAAAATTATAAAGCTCTAGGTAATGCATGTGAGCATGTGTCAATGTTCTTTTCCAGTACTAAGGTTTGATATTCTTAGCCGTTCTGATTGTTGAAGATTTGACTGTAATTTTCTTTGAAATGTCTGAGAGCTATAAACGTTTAGCTATCAGCAAAGGAGGTGAAAATGTATTTTAATATTAAACATCTTTTAGGGAAAAAGGCCCAGCAAAACCATCACTTACTTATAGTTGACATTCAGGCAACGTTTTAAGCTCCCATTCTATCCTGCTCCTGTTGTATTTAATGGCCAGGCATGTCCACCAGATGTGCTCCCAAGTCCTTTTATTTACATAGATGTTTCCAGCAATTCATTGTGTGTTTTACTGTTTATAAACAAATGCACATCAAATAGCCCTCTTTTTCACATTGCCATGCTTCAGCATATTTGTCTTTAAAAAAGCAGGAAAATAGGACTTGAGTATTTTTCATATCTTTACCACATGTAAAGATTATTTATATTTATGTCTTTGAAATGTAAATACTCATTATGGCTAATCTGAAAAATGCATGAAATGTATGAATAAGAAGATAATTACTCAGGTAACTACTCTTAACATTTTGGTGTGTTTCCTTCCACTTATTTTTATTAATACTTTTTCATAAGTTTTACCAATTCTTTCAAACTACTTACTCATGATATGCTGTGGTGTATTTTGCAATTTTTTAAATGATAGATATTTAGATTGTTGTCATTTTTTTTTTTTTTTTGCTATTAAAACAATATTGTAACGAACATCCTGTATGTGCTCTTTGAGTACATGAATGTTTTTCTAGGAAGTAGAATTACTCGATGATAAGGTTTGTATTTTACATTTTCTTTTGTTAGTATGTGTTTTCAGTATATTTCTTTATCCATTTACAAATATATACATTCTATATAAATAGATGTTACATATATCTATTTTCTTTTAGGGTAAAATGTTAGTTTTATTATCCCTAATGCTCCTAAATCTTGCATTTTTGATTTACTGACATAATATTAACCTCTTTCCATTCATATATATAAAAGTAGAACACTGTTACAGGTGATCTGAACTTTTACAGGAGGTACACAGATACCTGGAGAGATGACTGTGAATTTGTTTTCTAGCAACCTAACTTTTAAAAAACTTTGAATTTGTTATTATTTTAAACTTTAGTAAAATTGGAAGAGTAGCACAGAGAACTCCTGTATGTCTGTAACCCAGATTCTCTAATTATGAACATTTGGCCCCATTTACTTTCCCTCTCCTTCTCCCCCTTCTATTCCCTTCCCCTTTCTCTCTCCCTCTCTCCTTTCTCCCTATTTCTGTTTCTTTATGTATGAACTCATAGTTTTTCTTTACCTTGTTCACTTGGTTATGTTGGTGTCTACCAGAGTTCCCCACTAAAAGTTATTTTTTTCCTGTGTAATTATTAATAATTTATGGGACAATTCATCCATGTTGATGTATGTATCTGTAGTTATTTTTTCCTTGCTGAATAGTTTTCCATTATATTAATATTCTGCACATTGTTTTTCTATTCATCTGTGAGTGGACATTTGAAATTTTGCTAGACATGGAGGTGTACCAACCAAACCCCTCTTTAAAGAAAGTGTTGCTGCCCAGCTATAGAGTGTGGTCAGCAGGCGGCCCTTAGCTAAGTCTACTGTAGCTGCAGAGAGCTACCTTGTCCAAGGTTACGTTCTCCCTGAGGCAGCCCACATTCAGTGACTGAGTGAGACAGTGATATCGAGATCCAGCCATTTCAGTATGAGGCAGGACACTGACACACAGTGTTTACCCTTTGCCTCTGTGGCATCCACCACTGTTATACTAGTACCCTGTTATCGCTCAGTATGGCTGTATGGGGCCAGCTAAAGATTTGGGCAAAGTTTTTAATGCAGATTTTGGGACATCTCCCCTGTAGTTCCTCCTTTTTCCAGTGTTTTCTCCCTTAATTTCTATAGTTCTGAACTTCTCATTTCTATCCTCTTACTCCTCAAGCCAGTAAAAATGTGGCTTTCTGCTGGATTTATAGCTGCTCTGTATCATTTGGAGTGTGGTGTGCCCTCATGCAAAAGCTATATAGATGTGAATCTCATGTAGTGTAGTTCTCTTCTTTTAAGAATAAAATCCTCTCTTAAATTTTGTTGTCAAACAATTATTTATGTTATCTCAAATATATTTATGTGACATATATGTGTGTACATATATATTTTTTGTGATATATTTTGTGTTATCTGTGTTATATATGTATAGTATCCCAAATATATTTATGTATTTTATATTATTCCAAATTTAAAATTGTTCTGTGCTGGAGGGTTAGGTTGATGAAAGCTGCTCCAGTACTGGAGCCAGAAAAACTCATTTAAAATTGTAATAGATGTTGTCAACAGTGCTCCTAAGTTGATTTTAACGACGTTTTTTCACCAGTGTGTTGTATCAGTTCCCATAGCCCTGTATGATCAACAATTTAATGCTCAGAAAGTTTCAGTTCAAATGTCCTATAATTTATTTAACTTGTCCCCATCGTTGGACATTATTGTTATTGTTAATGATGCTGCAAACAGTCGTGGTTGTACATTTTTGTATACATCTCTAATTATTTCTTTGGTATAGATCCCTATATAGAAATGGGATTATTTTAAAGTCTGTGATGCAAATTGCCAGTCATCTCTACCAAAATTGTAATTGTTCTTATTTCAATCAGCACATTACATTTTCCAACTCTGGATTTTATTATTAAAATTTTATTAAAAACTGCAATTTGAAAAATGGTCTTTGTGTACTATAACATGCATTGCTTGTTCATATTTTCATGTGTTTGTGTCACGTTTTTTGTTTTCGTGTATGGGCATATGAATATTCTCTTCTTTTTCTCACATTCCTATTAGGATAGTGTCTTTTTCTTATTGATTTAGAAAACTTTATTGTATATTAAGTACATTAGTTAATCTTTTTATGTTATCTAGTTTTTGCTTCATGAGCATATGCCATTTTGGGTAAATATATATGATAATTTGATCATCATTATTAAGGCTTTCATCTTTGAGGTTAGCTCAATGAGTTTAAGTGCTAATAATTGTTACTGAGTAGTTAGCACTTAAAATGTAAAAAATGAAGCAACGGTTCAAAGAATTCTTTTTGTCACTTTTGTGAGAGAGCACCTCAAGATTGCTGGTAGCAGCAGAGGAACTTTTAACACTTGCTCGAGTCTCCGTGGAAAAGTATTTTCTTTTTTAAGTAGTACTAATTGCCCTGGGTGTTAACAGCATACATTTTCATTGTACAGACTTTTTGCAAGAATAAGAATATAGTTGGTAAATAAATAAAACCAATGGTTAAAATTAGATAGTGGTGAAATGACGTGAAGTAAAAAGGTTTTGGAAGTTTCATCCTTTAGAACCAGTGAAGTTAGAGGTCCCGGGTTAGTTCAGGAGAGGCCAGGATAGAGTGAACATTGAAGTTGTGATAAAGTTTAGTTACCTTGCTATAGAGAAGGCTGTGACAGTGATGACTGAATTCATAAGTGTGCTCAATCAATGGCTCTGAGGCTGACCAGAATTAGATGTCTATTTCTAACAATAAGTAAATGGGAGGGCTGGAAGGGAGGTGCGGTGAAGCCAATCACATAGGTCAGATGTTATCTTCAACAACATTCATCCCTGTCTGGAGTGGCAATACAAGAGAAAGACAGGAACTTGTGTGAGAATTTAACAAAACATGGAGAGGAATTGTTGCCTTTTCCTGCAAGACAGGGATGATGACTTGAGTCGCTATGCTTCATGCTACCCTTTTCATAAACTTCAATACGTCTGGTGATTTATGGGAGCTCAGATCTCTTGGTCAAAGAAAGTTTCTCTGTTTCAGTTTTTTTGATAACTTCTCAAAGATTTGAAGAACAACCCAAGATATCAAATTCTTTTAGCTATTCTTAAAGCGACAGGTTTTCTGACCCTTGTCCTTGTCACTCTCTAATGAGCACAGTTTAATCTCAGTTCTTTGTGAAATTTGGGAGCCAGACACAATATATTTTTCCTGTTGTGGTAGAAAACCACAGCAGGAGGCAGTTAATATCTTACTCTGTCAGCTGGATTCTAAATTAAATTCTTGCTGAATTAAAATAAAAAAACCATGCTTAATAGCAGGATATATCTGAGCCAATTCTTAAAAGCTGATATTATAACATACTGTGGATTTTATGCATGTTAATGCATTGTTTTATTCATAGTTTCAAATATAAAGTCTTTTGGATTTTGTTGGGACAAATCATTCAGCAATCTCTTGCATGCCATTGAAGCTTCAAAATGCAACTTCTCTCTAAACCTTTCAGAGAATTAGAGATCTTTTAATCAAACAAACACAGAAAAATCTACAAGAACAAAACAGTCAACAAACAACCATCACAAGAAAAAACAATATGCATTCTTCTTAATTACCAAGCACCTAATGTGCTGGTTTACAATTTTAATACATCCTGTTCTTTTCCCACACACTTTTAGCTGAGGAAAGTGAGGGTGCGCATGGGGGTGAGTGGTTGGAGAAGGAACGCTCTAATTACTCAGTTTTGCAGATCTGGAATCAATTCAAGGTCCTAGATAGACTCAAGGTGACTGACTGGTTCTCAGGTGAGATCTGGCAATTTCACCCCCAGGACAATGCTTTTCAAGGCACTTTGAAGTGTATTATTGCATTTGATCTTCGCCTTGGGGGTTAGTAGGAGAGGTGGCCTTGTCTTCAGTCGGCCAAAGAGCAAACTGAACGTGAAAAGGAGCTTTCCAGAGTTCACATTGCATCCCCAGCAGCAGGAGGAGAATCCCGACATCCTACCTGATAGCCTGGGGTTCCATCTGCTGAACCACGCTGCTTGCTCAGGTGCTGGGTATAAATCTATGAAGTTGGCTTGTACTAAAGCAAATATGCTCATGGCAAGACCTCTGAATCTTGGAGGTGAAAAAGAAGTGAAGCAATAGGGGAGGGGAAAAGCCTTCAGCATCTTAGATCTTTGTTCCCTTAGGCCTGAAGGAGATTGTTGGATGATTTGACATAGGTTTTAACAACAAAAAAATGAGCTTCAACATGTAACCATGATGAAAAATGGGAGTAGTTGTAAAATGTCTCATTTAATTTACAATTACTTTGGAGCTATAAGTACTCATGAGAGAGGGATGTGGTAAAGAAATAATCTCAGTATATAAAAACAGTCACTGAAGCAGGAGAGTGGAATGTTTTCTCTTCTAAAGACCAAGGGAGCTGGGTCAAGGGTATAATGCTTTAGACTTTTTTTCTTCTTCAGTTAGTGTCCCACCAGCTGGCACAATGGTGGCCAGATGCAGTGGTCAGGGAAGTCCCTTGCAAGTAATATTTCAATGATAGAAAGTATAAAAGAGTAAAAATGTTAGGAAGAGAAGGGGAGGGAATGGTATTAAGAAACAAAATACTTCTTCCCTTTTTAAATGTCCACTTTACTGTTATTTTCAGTCTGTCTTCTCTCATCTCTCTTATACCCTGCCAGGACAGTGGCAGCAAATCAGATTTAAAATGATCTATCTGTCTGTGCCTTGAGGGCTCAGGGGTGGGATACTTTTCTCTTACTGAGGGCCGGCCATGCATCAAGAAAACATTAATTGATGTTCCCATGAATATTAAAGATAGCTCAGTCTTCAGTTTGGGCGACAATGAACTCCTCAGAGTCAAAATTGATATAAGGGCACATAAAACAGTTTCATCAGCATATTTTAAGATGTATTTCTTTTCCATTTTAAAAGCAGTTACAGAAAGAAGAACAAAGGAAAATAAAGAGAAAGAGGAGGTAATGACTCACAGGAAGAATTATATGACTACATAGTTAATATTGCTTTCGAAATGCACCTGGACTGGAGAATTGCTGTCCATGGTTTTTATCCATCTCCACATAAAAGTCTTCTTTTTAATTGAGATGGATGGTCATGGTAACCTATGTTAGGGGAGGAGTATGCTCTGGGCCAGTGAAATTTATTCACATTCCTGGGACCAAGGAAGGCCACATCCCAAGGCCCAGGTGGGGATGGAGAGCTCCACTGTCTTTAGAGCCCTGCTGTGGTCCCAGAGGCACTGCCACCCCAGGCTGCTGTCTTATCGCGATCACTACTAGCCTTAAGTATGTAAGTCACCGAGCCAGGAACAGTTTAGAAGGCATCTGTTTCTTATCTAGCTAGTGTCTGATACATGAGGTCAGAAATCTGTCCACCCGGGAAGAGAAGACCTCGGTGGGTTCCTGGGTGTCACCCACCCCTCCCCCAGAGGCTGTGCTGAAAGAGCATTCGAAGATGATTTTCTGTCTCAATGGCTACAGAAAGGATTGGTTTTAGTTCTCTTAATCTAAAACCGAAAAATTTTAAGAACATATGTAATAATTTAAAACCCTGCCATAGAATCCAAATAATAATATGTATGGCACAGTAATTTTAAAAAGCATTTTTTTTCTGATATATACTTTAAAGAAAACCCATAGTGGTTTTTAATCTTCCTTCGAACATCACTTATTTGACCAACATCATTTATGACATCATATATAAGTAGTGTTATGAAGACCTGGACGTATGTTTGAAAATGCATAAATATATTCATTGTTGACTATATAGCTATATGTGTTTATTATGAACGATTCAAACAACTTAAAAATAGAGTGAACATATTTTTGTTGGCTATATAGTAATAATCTATGTTTATTGTAATGATTTAAACAAGATAGAAACGGGGAAAGTAGAAGTGGTCCTATAATACCATCCACCAGCAATTACCATTGTTAGCTGTAAATTTGTTTTTAACTTGCAGAAATTTAAGGACAGAGTTTTAAATGAGCTTGTGTTCTCATATTGGGTTACATTTGTTCTCTCACAAAAGCACATAGCATAAACAGCAGCCAACCCATCATAATAAAAACCAGAAAACTGAAAAATGAATATTCATGTAAAGCTACAATAGATACAATAAGACCCCAAACATTTACAATCGTAGATCTGTTTATTATGTTGTCTTTCTTGCATTTTGTGGTCATTGTAGGTGAAAGATAAGAATCTTCGGTGAATCTGCCAGCCTACAGTATCTGTTGTAGTTTTTCTAGGGTTTTGTGAGATCATCATAATGTTCTGGTTTTTCATCTTAACTTAAGAATATATATTTGGCAGCTTAAGTGGTCTTTCTTTAACCCTCTTCTGAGTGCCTACCTGAATGTGATTATATAGTCATGAAACCGATCATCGTATGGCTATTCAAAGCAAATTTATTAGGTTAATCACAACTCGCATTTCTTTGCTTGTGAGAATTTATTCATCAAACATTATTGAGGGCTTTGTGTGTGCCTGGCACAGTGTTAGGATCAAGTGTGTCAAAGGACAAGGCTGGCAGGGAAGAGAGACGCATGCACGCATGCACGGACAACTCTAAGGCAATGTGAGAAGAGTGTGCATGGGGTTATTGAAATCCAGAAGACAGAATGACTCCTTTTTGCCAGGGAAGGATATTCTTGGAGGGACATAGTCATGTAAGTTCAGTAAAAATTTATAGGTGGAGAATGGACCGGGGATGAAGAAGGAATGTCAAGACAAAGAGATACACTGAGAGAGGAATCAACTTTCACTAAGTGCCTACAGGATGCAATGCTGGGCACTGTCTGTCAGCTGCTTCATTCCCATAAGGTTCATACCATCGTCTTCATTTTGCCCGTGAGGAAACTTGGTATCAGAAATGTAACTTGAGTTACCACTTGGAGGAGCCAGGACTCACACCCAGGTCTGATGACTCCACAGACAGTACTGTTGGTAACATGAGGTTGAGGAAAGAGCTTGTCTTCTTGAGGGCAGTGATAGGTCAGTGTGCCTGGAATGTGGCTCGCATTCAACGAAACAGAAGGAAACAAAATTAAAAATGGAAAATGAGGCCAGTCCGTGAAGGGTGTTTTCAGCCTGCATAAAATTTGCTCTTAGAGTTAGAAAATACCAGTGAGAGTATGTAAGCAGAAGTGAAAGCTCAGATTTATCTTTTAAAAAGAACTCTGGTCACCTAGTCTGGGTTGGAGGAAGTTGGGTAAGACTGGAGGGTAGGGTCACGGATTTATTCTCACTACACTTAGATGTGCAAAGAAACCATTTTTCTAAATTTGACCTGCCTTTTCCTTAAGACTCGCCTCTCTCCACTTAGTAAGTGTAGAGAAAAAACTGCATTTAGCTGAGAGAAGTAAACTCAGTCTGCTTTGATAATGTAAAAGGTCTCTTGCTAATTCATTCTTCCCTCTGTATTTTACTAAAATGGTGCTTCAGTAAGCAGGGCTCACATGTCCTCAGGATTTGTGTGTGT